>LPNX011210373.1:469188-508514 GCA_001517045.1 Pseudotsuga menziesii
ATGATCAATAATCCCCAGCAGTGATTTGATATTGCTGAATGTCTTCTCACAAAAAACTTTGGTGAAGATGCCTGCTACTTGTTCTGAAGATGAACAGAAGAGTAGGTGAATGGTGCCATCATGCACAAGTTGTCTGATGTAGTGCATATGGATCTCAATGTGTTTGGTTCTCTACTTCTGAACTGGATCATTACATATTTGAATGGTACTCTGATTATCACAATAGATAGTAGTTGAGTATTCTGATTTGAAGCCACACTCTCCAAGTAACCCCTGCAACCATAAACATTGAGTTGCTGCATTTACAACTCCTCTGTACTATGCTTCTGTAGATGAGAGTGCAATGGCACTCTGTTTCTTGCTTGACCAGCTGATTGGCCCTTCTGCAAACATGAACACATATCCTAATGTTGACTTTCTATCTGTGCTGTCACCTGCCCAATCACTGTCAGTAAACCCAATCAAATCAAGATCAGATTTAGCTTTATAGAAGATCCCATGAGTCCTTGTACCCTGAACAAAGTTAAGGATCCTTTTGGCTGCTCTCCAATGGGTCTCATGAGGCTGATCCATGTATCTAGAAGCCACACTTACTGCATAAGAAATATCAAGTCTATTATTGTAAGATACAACAAACATCCAATCAATTGCCTATACAATGTATTGTTTACCATAGGTGAAGAATCAGCTTCTTCAAGCTTAACTCCTGAAAGGAAAGGAGTCTTGCTTGGCTTGCAATCCTTCATTTTGAATTTGTTCAGCAAATCCAAGGCATACTTGGACTGATGTACTTTGATTCCTTCTTTGGTTTTAGCAATATCGAGCCCCAAGAATTGGCTCAATAAGCCCAAATCTGTCATTGAGAAGGCATGGTTCATTGCATCCTTCAAGGAAGCAATTTCATCCTTTGAGCTTCATGTAATGGGAATATCATCAACATACAAAACAATGATCATTAATGAACCATGAATTAGCTTCAAATGGACATTTGGATCTTATTTGCATTGAACAAAATTCAGTGATAGCAGAAAGCTATCAATCTTGGCATACCAAGCCCTGGGGGCTTGCTTAAGCCCATACAATGACTTCTTTAGCCTGCACACAAGAGATGGGTTAGTAGAAATTCCTTGAGGCTGCTGCATGTATATCTCTTCAGTGAGATCTCCATTCAGAAAAACACACTTCACATTCATGTGGTGTACCTCCCACTGCTTTGAAGCTGCAATGGCTAGGGCTAGCCTGATGGAGTCCATCTTTGCCACTGGTGCAAAGGTCTCATTGTAGTCTATGACATGTACCTGTGAGTAGCCCTTGGCAACAAATCTGGGCTTGTACTTCATATGTGAACCATCAGCAGCAAATTTAGTCTTGTACACCCACTTACACTGAACTAGCTTCCTCCCTGGGGGAAGATCAACCAGCTCCCAAGTGTTGCTCTTCTGGAGTGAGCTGAACTCTTATTCCATGGTTGTTTTCCATCTTGGATCTTTTGCTGCATATTCATATGTCTGTGGATATGATTCAACCATCAGATAGCATTTCTCTACAAACATAGGATCTTTCATGCACAGAGCACTCTCAAATTGAGATCTGGTCCTCCTAGGATCATTAGGATTTCCAGCTAGTTCTCCAGTTGCATGAATGGTCTTGGATGCCCATTTTGGTCTTGTATGGATTTTAGGATCTGCAATCAAATCATATTTATCATACATATCATAATCAGCATGTTCAACTATCTCTTCACTTACATTCAGAGGTTCTGGTGGTGAAGATGATTCTCCAACTTCCACTACTGCTAGGGGCTCTTCTTGAAATTGAACACACCTTTCAATGAAGGCTTTGTTTGTGCTCAAATTGATCAGCTTGTACCCTTTTGAATCTTCAGAGTAACCAACAAATAGACACTCTTGGCTTTGGGGCTGCAAAGCCTTCCTCTTTTCTGTTGGAATTCTAGCCCAAGCCCTTGAGCCAAAAATCCTAAAATGGGTCACATCTGGCTTGTGCCTGCTCCATGCTTCGAAAGGATTCATACCATCAAGCTGTTTATGAGGCACCCTATTCTGGATATAGGCTGCACAGTTTATAGCTTCGGCCCAAAACTTTGGTGGCAAAGTATTAGCCTCCATCATGCATGTTGTCATCTCTTTCAGTGATCTGTTCTTCCTCTCAGCAACACCATTCTGCTATGGTGTGTAAGGGATAGAATGTTGCATCTAAATACCTACATCTGCACAATATTGAATGAACTCAAACTTGACATACTCACCACCATTGTCAGATCTGAGGACCTTGAGTTTCCACCCAGACTGGTTTTCAACCAAAGCCTTAAATACTTTGAAGAGGCCAAAAACTTCAGACTTGTATTTCAGGAAGTAAACCCAGCAATACCTGGAAAATTCATCTATGAATGTCAATGCATATTTGGCCCGACTCATTGACATATGAGGAAATGGGCCAGAAACATCACTGTGGATCAACTCAAGAGGTGCAGAGGTTCTCTCATGACTAGCTCTCTCAAATTTATGCTCTGGGTGTTTTCCTAGGATGCAACCTTGACAGACTCCTTTGGAAAACTTAATCTTTGGTAACCCTATAACCATTTCTTTCTCACTAAGATCAGAAAGATACTTGTAATTTAGGTGGCCAAATCTTTCATGCCAAAGCTTGCTTGGCTCATTAGCATGAATCAGAAGAGCAGAGGGGTTTGAGTAGGGTAGGAAGTGTGAGAACATGTATACCTTCGAAGTGTGATTTGCAACTCCTTTTGCAATGACTTTACCACTTGAGATCTCTGTGATCTCAACTTCATCAGGGGAGAATATGACCTTCTTTGGAGACCATGTGTGGGTCATCTGATACACTGATAAGAGGTTAGAGGAAAGACCTGGAACATACAACACATTGCTGAACTTACCATGGTCAATATCAATCCTCCCTTTGCCCAAACTTTCAGTGAGAGAGTCATCTCCCAGTACTATTGGTGGACCTTTCGACATGTCGAGTGAGGTGAATGCCTCCTTGGTCGAAACCATATGTCTTGAAGCTCTAGAACCAATGATGAAACTAGGTGAGCTTGATGTGCCAACAACCAATGCATGAACTCTCTCTCTGTCTTCTGAATTTGATCCTCCTTCCCTCCTCTTTGAGCTATCTGGAAGGGAGATGCCATTCTTCTCCAGGAGTTGGATCAGCATGTCTATTTTCTTCTTCATGCAAGAGCTTTCAGAATGATTTCCCTTACTGCAGTATGCGCACTTGCTCATTTCTCCTTTGTTCTTCTTCTTATGGGGGTTCTTCTTGGAACCTTGAGGCTCCTCTGGAGACTTGTTCTTGTATCTCTTTTGTTCAGGTGGCTTTTTAGATTTCTTCTTGCTTTTTGAATCCACCCTCGAATCTCTAGCAACCAGAGCTTGGTCTTTGGATGGTTTGATGGTGCCCATCATCACCAATTTATCTTGTTCTTGTGTGAGAGATTCAATGAAATTTGCAAGGCTAGGCATTTTCCAGGCTCGAGCTGTCAACTTTGTGGTATAGAAGGTCAAAACAAACACTAAATAGTTAGGGCCAAGCTTCGATAGTATGGCCAAGACCATCTGATCATCCTTCTTTTCGATCCCACACTATTTTAGCTGCAAAACAAGTGCTTTGAACTTGGAAAAATAGAGTTGCAGGGATTCAAAGCTATTGGGACTCAGGGAGATCAATTCATTTTCAATTTGATGTCCCCTCATCTCATCTGTATTTCCAAAAAATATCAGCAAGCTTCTCCCATAATTCATTCGGTGATGTCAATCCATCAAGATGGAAAAGGAGGTCTCTGGATATGCTCAGACACAGGAGGCCATAGGCCTCATCCCTCCTCTTGTGCCATTTAATATTCTCTGCAGCTGCAGCTGCATTGGGCTCTGCTTCTGTTGCCATAGTCACTCTGTAGAGGCCTTTCACTCTCAACAGTATCTCCATCTCTGATTTCCATTCAAAGAAGTTAAATGGAGTCAAGATGATCTTCTGAGATTGATCCATAGCTCAGAAATTGTCCCTTCAGTCAGCAGAACGATCCGAGTCAATGATGTCGAACCTGCAAAACAAATTGGAAGGAGAGAAATTGATCTACAAAGGCTCTGATACCATGTGGAAATTGAACCCAGGTGTTAGAACAATTACACTCACAACAATTGCCAATTACACATGCAAATTACTCACAAAAGAGACTGAATATGGAGCTGAACACTAATCTGTATTGAATAAGTGTACAATAGCCAACCCTATGAAGTCATAGGCTGCCACAATAAATAATTACATGAGATATTTGAATTATGAAGATGCCATTCGAATTTAGTCAAAATCAGGCTTACTAAATCTAAGCAAATCCCCCATAGGTGCATAAAGCACTTTCCAAATCTGTCTAGGAGCTTACGAATTGGAAAAATCAATTAGGCAAGCTAATAGGTGGTGGAAGGAAAACTCATACATGCTTTTAATAGGAGAAAAGAGTGGAGGATGTTGAGGACAAAAAACAAGTTAACTTCACCTATTCAAACTTTCCCAATTGCCTTAAAACTCAGAAAAAGCAAGCAATGAAGCAGAAAAAGCATACATGTGCTAGGGAGGCCAGGAATAAAGCAAATTTGATTCCAAGAGGTTTCCCAAGCGCTCCATGACTCAAATTTATCAATTTTGACCACTATGGATGTGTGGAGGACAACTTGCATAAGGTGGAATATGGAAACTAGGAAAATAAGACAAAAATTGGATTAATTAATGTCTAAGGTAGCTAACTATGGGTTGATTATTCTAACATTTATTAAAAATTCCCTCCTTTCATAAACTTCCAGCACCACTCCAGATGACCTAGTACTAATTCATCATCATTTATACCATCCATAATTTTTATTTTCTTAGGATGGAATTCCCTTCCCTTGATGTTGGTCCCTGCAAAACATTCAACATATGTGAAATTGATTGTTTGAAACATGTTAGCAGATATTCTTAAGTGCATTATTACTGAAAATTCAAAGAAAAAAATTTGATTAATTTTGTATTCACCTAATTCATCCTTCTGCAACTTTTCCATCAAGGTCTTATGCTCTTCTACACTTAGATTGCAAAGAATATTATTTTGTTTCCTCATTTTTTGGGTATGCATGACACATTTTTACCAATATGCATTAGTTAAACTTGCATATAATTCAAACATATTGATTTTATACTAAAATTACAAAGAATTTGTTTTCTTCACTTTTTTGGATTCCCATCATATCAATAAGAATTATTGTTCATTGACCTCTTATTAAGCATTTTCTATCAATAAACAACCTCGACCAAATAATAGAGAAGTTATATATATATTATACAGATAAATTACATAAGTTCCAATTAAAAAGTAGTCTAGTGTATTGATGTGCTTATATGAATGAAAACGTCCCATTGTGTCTACAGTATATATGCTTCAATGTATCAGAAATATTTAAGCACCGATAACAAAAAAACAAAAAAAAATAAAACTTAAGCTACAACTATATCAGTGTGATAATTATTATTCAATGCACGAGTGTGACTTATTATCCATAGTGCATCGGAAATTCCCTAAAACTTAAAAAAAATAGTTAAACTATGTGATTCTATTAAAATCACAATGATGCTTTCTATGGAACTGTCCACAACGAAAACTTGTGAAAGCGTTTTTTTAGAAAAACACTAACAGGGACAAGGTTTAAGATCCAATGCAATAAGTGGTCTCATTACATAAAATGTCCAATGCATTATATATAGAATCACAAACCCATTAAATATAAAGTGCCAAACAAGAAAAACTCTAATTGTGAAATAATAGATGGAGTTACACCCTATTGTTAAATTTTGCAACCACTCAAAATAAAAAGAAGCAACAAGAAAGCAAGGGTTCCGTTGTTGGAGGAAGCTATGAAAATATTTTATTTTTCAAAAATTTACTCTAAATATTAATAGGAACATAAATAAATCGTGAATTGAGATCAATAGTAAGAATTTACATACTTGAATTCATTTCTACTCTAAATATTTTTGTTCGATTCGCCATACCTTAAAAAAATTGATCTTCAGGAAAATCCAGTTGCTCCAAAGTCCTCCCGAGTAAACCTCTCCTACAAAACTCTCCCATTGGAATTTAAGCAAAATAATGAAATAGATATTAGGTTTTGTTTTTTAAAACATTTTATCAAATTGTTTTTTTGAGAAAAAAATTCTCATTCCCTTTTCAACTCATGGAAAAACAACTCGTGCATTTTTTCCACATTTTCCACATACCGATGCATTTTAATATATAAGCACACTGGTGTGACCTAATAGACAACACATCGTTCATATATAACTTTGTAAAATTTTTTGCATAAATGGTGCACCTTTAAGATATAATTACACCAGTGCACTATCAATTTTAAAGTGCACCATCTAGGCCTAAAATAGGAAAATAAACATGTAAAAAAGGTATTTTCATGTTAGGATATGCGACAACTAATGCACTCATAATATATGCGGGCACTAGTGCACCTGTTGTATATAGGAGCACCAATGCGATATTATTTGCAAAGAGCATCAGGTAGACCTAAAATACTCAAAATCGATCATTTTGTATTGTGTTTTCTGATATCCAGTGCATTTTAAAGATATTAGTGCACCACGATGCTATAATATAAAAATGCAATGATGGTGATAATATTTAAAAATGCATATATAAATATCTATTATCAAATATATCAGATATTTTCTTTTGCGGATGTTTAGCATCAATGTGTATGTGCTTGATATGCACCAATGCATTTATTGGTTTAAGACGCATCGATGCACTAAGTTTATTAAAGCACACCGAATGCGTTAAAAATCCATATGACTGTATGTTTGAACTTAAAATGGTATATTTATCTCAAATGAACTTAAATTATATACTTATCTCAAATGTTCAAAATTTATTTTGGGAATGTAGACACGTATTGATTGCTTATTTGGCTCAAATGTGGGGAGAAAAAGATATAATATCAATGGTCAGTTCTTCAAATTTCATCTCATTCAATATTCTTCAAACTCCATCAAGTCCTCCCTTTCCATCTCCATTAATTTTAGATTTTATTTTTATTTTTCTAATATAATTGAATTTATGTTATTTATCCATGTGAATCTAAATGACAATGCATTCAATTTTGCATGATCCTGATTCAGGATTGGGTTCGAATGCACAAGATATTCCACCAATTTAAAAATTCCACAAGATTTTATCAAGAGAAAGATACTACAAGCAATTGGTAGATGAAAAAGGTCAGCCTCTTTACCCCACCAATTGTAACATGCCTTCTTCCAACCACATTCTTGGGTCATTTATGGAAATTAATCGTGATTTGGATCTATTTTATGACACCCAACTAATATGTGGTTTTTAAAACTGTCAAGGGTTGAAGGAGAACTCTCAGCATGACACACTCACCCATTATTAATGATCGACTACCCAATTTTAATGGTCTTATACCTCCTACAGCTAAAAACAAAACAATAGGTGATATAGGAAAGACACATAGGAACACTTATTTATGCTCATTTTTTGAAAAGATGGAAACCAAAACAACTATGTTTCATCCTAAACTAACCAACCAACTTTCCTTTTAGTCATTCAACCAAAAATTCTAGGGATCCAGAGTATGATATCAATACCACCCAAAACATCTATACTCGAGATCCCAAATATTGTATGAGTTGAGAGAAAAAAAGTCCAAATACACACAATGGTCGGTCCAATTTTTGGTGGGTAGCAATTATTTCTCTCTTTTGTGCATTTGCAAACTAAATACCAAACTTGTTACAACTATGCTTTGTATGGCGCTTGTTCGTCTTCTCTGCATGTGCCCAATGTTGGAACTGAATTCTCTTTTTGTAGTAATAATTTTATGATTTCCATGTCTAAGATAGATGTTGCAAATCTTGGGTTGTTTATCCTTTCACATTTACTCGTTCCTAACAAAGAGTCAATAGAATTTATGCCATTTTGTGGTCCTCTTTATTGTCCATATGATTACTTGAATATTGTTAAATAAAAACATAGCATTTATATGTATAATATGTGCATGAATGGTTATGATTATAGAAATTTTAATAGGAATAACTTGCTATATATCAATGGTTATCCACACACTCATGGGAACATTGCAAGGTTCATAAATAGTTATAGGTTCTCTTTATTTTCTGCAAATTTCTCATTTGAGGAACACTCCAATGACCAGGAGTTCTTTATGAAAAGGAAAGTGTCTAGATTTGTTGTTGTGCATGCAATACGTAGTTTGTATCATGGTGATGAGTTGTTAATAAACTATAAATTTCATAGACCAACAAACACTCATCAAAGACGCATTGCATTGGGACTACCTTTAGACATCCCCTTGGGACGTAAGACAAAATTTATTGATTAATTGTATTTTTTTTATTTTCAATGGGATTAATGTAAATGTATTGCTCCATTTTGAACTTTTTTTATATAAAATTCTTTCGGTTGGACATTTACTATTGGGAAAAAATCCAATGCTTCTATAATAATTGTTTAGTATAATGTTTGAACAAACCAATTTCATTGTGCTTACTAATATCATCGATGTAATGTTCAATATTTTTGAAATCCTGAATCTGGGGATAGTGACCTATATACCATCTTCTAATGCACCACACTACAATCTCAAATTGAGAGAAGGTTGCAAAAAGAGCACAAATTGAAGAGGATCCATACCAAGCATGGTTGAATCAATCACCTATTTGATTCCCATTATGTGTAGACTCACCAAAAAGGAATGCATACAGTAACACTAGTATTTCACTTATTGCAAATGAAGGAAATCAAATAGAGGTTGGAATGGATGATTTCTTATGAGATATGGGTGACATGGATGCAATGTTGTTAGATGCATACCAAGAATCATATAGAGGATACATGGGCCAATAAAATAAAGGATGAAGTACAGATCCTTCTATTGATCATATCCATGGATGTCGTTAACCCATATTCCCTCCAAAACACTGACTATTTTGTTTGGATTGTAGTAGTGATCAATAATAATATCCCCCCATGGTTTTTCATTAAGAATGAACATATTATGCTATCTCTTATAATCCCTAGTAGAAGACAAGTGAATAATATGAACGTTTACCTACAACAATAGATCGATGAATTGAAGGAACTATGGGAAGGGATATAAGTATACAATGTATCAAGATCCATCCCAGTAGAGAGGAGTTTTACATTGTAAGGCATATGTGCGTACACCACACATGATTATCCAGAATTAGGAGATTATCTTGGTAAACATGTTCATTGATTTGTTTATATTCGTAACAATATTTTTTGCATAGTTAATTCGATGTGATTGTCTTGATCTCCATTGCTAACATGTTATATATACAATAATTTCATAGGTATTGTAACAAAGGGTGCCATGGATGTAAATGTTGTGGACCTTCTGTGAAGGTTAGGTGGTCCATCCACCTACGAAATCCGCTATACAACTACTCCAGGGTATTCCTCCCGTAATACCACCCTTATAGAAGAGAAACATTTGCTTTCAATGGTAAACCAGAGAAAACCCAAAGGCATGAAATAATGATATTGGTTGACTGGAATAGGGCATATGACAGAGAGATGGAGAATGAAATTGCAGAAATGTTTGATTCAAATGGGAAACCTACGTTCAATGATCCTAAATTCTTTGACACCTACGTTGAGAAAATCCCCATTGGGATGAAAATGAAATCAATATTTTATGAGCTCCCGTATTGGGAGCATCTTAAGATTTCCCACTTACTAGATCCCATGCATATATTTAAAAATGTTTCATCTTCTTTATGGAGGCACGTAACACATTATACAACCTCATGAGAAATATATACTCACAACAAGAACTCTATCCCTAAAAATCCATTTTCTTGTGTCAAAAACACCAAAATCAAACTTCAAATTAAAAAGTGATGTAGCTACTAGTAGCAATATTTTTTGTTTCAAGGTTAAAAAGACAACCATTGCCTTAAAAACCCATATTGTTTTTAATAATAGCCTCACAATCAACCCTTGTATAGAAAACTAATGCTACTAGATGCACATTGGTTTTTTCAAATGCCAAATTAAATTCTTGTTTGAAAGCATGGACTTAACAATCATTATTATTGGAAAAACAAATATTATAGTCAACCTCTAAATCGAAAAGAAGTGGGAACATTGCAGTATTTTTCAAACCATGGCCTTGAAAACTAAAGCCTCCCCTCTTTGTGGCCATCACTTCCCCCTTCCCATTTTTAAAAAAAAATTATAATTTTTTTAAATGTTTATATAAAATAAATAATTAATTAATTACTAAACAATTAAACTTGTATTAAAAATAAATAAATAAATAATTGAAATTTTTATTAAGGAAATAATTTTTTTATTCAAAAAGATACAATTTTATTTAAAATTTTGAAAAAAAAAATATTAAAAAAAAATCATTAAAAAAAACAATTAAAATTAAAAACAAAAATGAACACAAAAATTAAAAAAAAACATTAAAATTTAAAAAATATATTATAAAACAAAACATTAAAATAAAAGATAATTAAAAATATATATATTAAACAAAAACACAAAAACCCTACGTACCCCACCCCCTCTCCCCTCTTCTCTCCTCCCTACACCTCCATCCCCTACCTCCCCTCCCCTCCCTCAATCCTCGCCCTCCCTCCCCTCCCTTCCCTCGCCTCCTCAGGGCATCAAGTTGTGGCTCAATGGTCAGCCGTGGGGTGGGGAGGAGGGGAAAGGGGTGGCAACAGAGAGCGGCGGGGGGCCGAGGGGAGGGGGAGGAGGCGGGGGAGGGGAGGGAAGGGGAGGGCACAGTAGGGGAAGGGGTGGGGTTGGTAGTTTTGTTTTTAATTTTTTTTTTTAATATTTTGTTTTTTAATATATATATAGTTCATTTAATAATTTTAAAATAAAAATAGTTTTTTATATGTTTTTTTAATTTTTTATATGATTTTTCAAAAGAAATCTTGATAAAAATTTATTTTTTAAATAAAAATTACAAAAATGTTAATAAAAAATTTATTGTAATAATTTTTTTTTTAATTTACTATGTTATATATATATGGTTTATATATAGTTTTTTTCATTTTAATTAGTGTTTTTTTTAATTTATTAATTATGCATTTGAAGTTTTAAATTGTTATTTTTTTTCAAATATTAATACAAAATTACAAAATAAAAATTGTTAATTTGCTTTATTTTTAAAAATTAGTTCTTTTTATGTTATTAAAAAAAATCATTCAATGAGTTTCCAAAAATTTGTGATTTTATTCCCAAAAAATAATGTTCTACTACTGGTAGCAATATTTTTTATTTTGGGGTAAAAATAGCCACTAAATGGAGACTATAAAAAAATGAGAACTATGTAGAGTTCTTGTCAGGTTGTATAATGTGTTACCTATCATCAAAATAAAGTGACACATTGGGTATTAGAAGAAAACTTATTCCTTCAAATACTAAAAAGAAGCATTAGATAAGACAATTAAACAGAGGAGAGGTTGGTCTCTTTTGGTCTTTTAAAGAAGGTGATGGTTCATGGATTTTCAAGAAAGATGATATTTCTTTGGCAAAGGAAGTTATATTGGGTTATTGGGTGTGAAGGTGCCTTCTATAAATGGGATATTCTACGATGTTGCTTCATTATAGAATAAAAATTATCAAGGTTGAAATCACATAACCATCTGAATCTTCTAAGGGTATGTATGTTAAAAACATGTTTTTATTTTTTTATTTTTTACGCCACAAGTTAAAACATAATTAATTTTTTATGTGTTTACTTTGTAGTGTCGTTATTCTTTGCTCATGTTTAGGAGTGTGAACTGTGATTTACTCGAGGAACTATAATGTGTCATATATAAAAAAATTATCTACATTTGACACTGGATCACATCAAAGGAGATTCATATGGCTAGCATTGCATGGTGGCGTCAAGAGATAGTTGATATTGTTTGTATGTTTGAGAAGGAACTGTCGTCAAGTTTCATGGAATTGTTGGTTCATATTCTAATTCACCTAGATGAGGTTGAATTAGTCGAGGTGGTGTCATGTCGTTGGATGTTCTTCTTAGAGAGGTACATGAAAAAATTGAAGGGATTTGTTCGACAAAGGGAAAAACCTGAGGGGTCTATGGCGGAGGGGTACATAAATTAGGACTCATTCTATTATGCTAGTGAGTACATCAAGAAAGTCAACCATATACTAGGCACAATGATTTTGGATGACCAAAGGGATGAGGGAAAAATGGAAGGGGAGCTACTCCAAACAAATGGAAAAAGGCACATGATAAAGAGTAAGTCACTTATCTTTTGTTAAATTTCTGTAGAGTAACTATTCACACTAAAATTTATATTGTATATTTGATCTCATACGTACTATGTTCCGGTTTGATTTCATGAATACATATGTGAATTAAAAAATTGATGCCATCAATAAATTCATTCTTTACAATGCGGAGGCAACACAGTCGTGGGTCACATTATATGAAGAGAAGAGGATTAAATGGGACATTAACATGAAAGAATTCAAATAGTTGAATGATAGAATCATGTCTAATCCTTGTCAATTAAAAGAAAACATGCAAGTGATCTATCCCAACAATTGGTTGTTGACCAAGTCAAAGGGAATTATGGTGCATCTGTTCATTAACTTATTGTTGAAGAGGGTGCACCAAACATAGGAATTAGGTGTAGAAACTTAGTAATAAACTTGTTGTGTACATTTTTAACTTTATAATGCACCTTTGAATTATAACATCTATATTTTATATATTAATGGTTGGATTATTAGACAAATGACACCGTCATTTGTTCACATTTTTATAGGTTCATTTGCTCCCATCTATAGAGTAGAATTATAGTTCCACCAATCTATTCATTCTAACCACCTCTATCGAAATATAATAGAGTGGAAGTTAGGTTACATCAAAAATATAGAAGAGATCATTCAAGTGGACTTCTCATCTTTCTAATGTGTTATTTTTAGGTGCAAGTGTTGGGACACCTTCAATCGATGCAATGTAAAGGACGATTTCAATAATGGGTTGACATGTATCAACTCTAGAAAGATGTGGGATGAATATGAGCCTTGTGTTTTACCAAAACACTACAACCGAGTTTTTCTTACCTGTGTGTTGTATAGGGATTGGTGGTTCATATTAATACATGACCATAGATCAAAACATATTTTTGAGAACAACAATGTCGACATGCCAAGTGATGAAGATAATCAGGGTGATGGAAATGGAGAGTGATATGTACATATTTTATTCCATGATTTATGGTGTTTATGTTCATTTTATTATTGTTATATTCAATTCACTAACTATATTGTTTACTTGAATCATTTTATGACAGTGGAAATGGAAAAATAATTACAACCAAATTTTAAACAATTTTAGTTGGTTAACAATCAATTTGATGTGTAATGTGTTCATCTATATAGTAATTTGTGATTGTATGTAAGAATTGAATGAAAAACAATTTTATTTTTGTTATAGGTATTTTTATCTCATTGAATGTTTAATATAAAAATTTTAGAATTATTTTCATGATAAAATAATTGTGTGGGATAGTCCTACCTTCATAATCCTTCTTTGCAAACTCTATATACAATGTATATTAAAATGTCAATATCCTAATATACTCAATCCAATAGAATACTATGTAGAATACAAAATATGGATTCAATTTGGCTTATGATCGAACACATTATGAATGTGCATGTTCAATCATTATTGTAAGATGTGATAAGTTACAAGCTCATTAATTTATAACTCTATGGAAATAGTCATTTTATACTAATTATATAGATTGACTTGTTTAAAAATTCATTGCCTTGAAAGAAAAGACGTGATGTTAGAAGAAATATAACTTATTATATCAACAATTCGCATCATATTAGTTTATATATAATGTAATATTTGCATAATTTTTGAATTATCAACATGATTTAATATAACTTTAGAATATGTTAACTTTAGAAATATTTGCATGATTTAATATAATTTTAATATAATCAAACAAATGGATGTAAAAAATTAATAAATGTATTTATAATTGTTTTCAAGAGTTATCCCAGTGGGCCATCTCAAGTGCTTGAGTGATTTAAGTTGAGCAGAAGGTCTCGAGGTCAAAACCCTGGGTGGCTTTAAAACTTTAATCCACAATAACAACGCATATAAATCTCATCAATAATCTAAAGACATAAATCAAACCATGTAACTTAGGATATACCTTGGGAAAACCCTCCATTGATTCGGAGGATAAAAAACCTAGAAAACAATCTTAGAGTATGATTCATAAGTGGCAGAGAATAATTACAACACAATAGCAGATTGCTTTCACCGAGAGCACCAAAGAGTGGAGATCAAATGGAACACCATGTCTAACTTTCCAAGTGCATAACACTTTAATAACAAGTCAAATTAGGTTATACAACAAAAATAGAATGGTTGCATGCATGAGTAACTTATTAACACTTAGAACACTGATACATCTTCAATCATGCACCCCCCATTGACTTGGTGCCAAGATGACACTCCATGATTATCTCCCACTAGAAGATATGTGCCCTCACTGACTTGGTGCCAAGTTGGCACTCCATAATTATCTCCCACAAGAAGTTATGTGCCTTCCATTAATTAACTAACTCTAAATGAGTTGTTAATTGAGTGTTCTGAACTGAACTGGATGGTACTGCATGCAACTGAATGGAACTGAGTGGAACTGCATGCAACTGAGTGTAATTGAACAAAACCAAATGTAAATGAATAGAACTGAATGTAACTGAACATAACTGAATGTAACAAAACATAATTGAATGTAACTGAACATAACTAAATGTAATTGAGCATAACTAGTGCTTCTCCATCAATGTCATTTTCAACAACCACTTGCATAAATTAAGGAGTTGATTTCTTAATTAACTAAACTTGTATACCATAACTAATACTCAATTGATGTCTTATCAATTTAAGTTCACTTGGTGGAAACATGGGCAATTTGAATTCTCTCTCCATTTATGTGCTTATATTAATTATCGTTGCATGGTCCATATGTGTTTTCATAAATTCTATACCATACCATACTCATAAGACTGTTTTACAAACCTATGATTATATGTATTACCCCAGGTCATATAGTCACGTGCTAAATTAAATCATGTTAGGGGTAGATAATCCCTAAAGGAGACGTGTAGCACCTGTTGACCATGACTAGCCATACATCACATAGTATATCATCGAGACTTAATACAACATAATTCAAGTGAACTTAATACACCATAAGTTATGTACTTGACACAACAAGACTCAGACCTTAACATAAGGTCATGATCTTAACCATAAGATCCTAGTACAAGCATCTCTCCCGAATATGACAATGTCATGTGAACTTAATACAATATAATTTTCATACTTGATACAACACAAGTCTCGGACCTTAATACAACATAAGTTCAAGGAGAATATATGAACCTAATTACAATATAGATTTCGGACTTGACTACAACACACATATGATCGGAATGACTCCCAAAGTTGTACTCTCAACAGTCCTTATCATCGAGGGATACATTCTTTGCCATACCAAGCTCATCTCGGAAGTGTCTAAAATTCGTCACAGATAGAGGCTTGTCACAAATTTTCAATCTACTCATCAGTACCTATGTACTGGAACTCATGACCATGAATTTAATGAAGTAAAACTTCATCTCGAATGTGTTTTATCATAAAACACATATAGGGTTTTCAAGAAAGATTGACTATTAACACCTAATGATTGTATACTCAAGTCTTTCACCCTAGTAGGAAGCTTCCCAAGCTACACTACTCCTCAGTATGTAGTATTATCCGCAAAACGCATTTTTCTTTTGTAGTACTCTTAGACATACATATTGCTTCTATAATACTAGCCTCAAATTACATCACTTATCTCAGGATAAACAATAGTTGGGTAACACGATCATATAATAGGTCTGCCATGTATCAAATAAAATAAAGATCTTATTCTAATGTACCTCAAAGGTACTCAAACATATTCCTAGTGTAAAGCATAAAATACAACAGGTCTGCTCAAAGATCAATCATCTACTTACACAAAGTAGCATCATCTCGATCCAATCGAGAATAAATTTTCTCTAAACTAAAAACCATGGATTTTAAATCTATCATATACAACATTACACAACGTGTAATAACATGCAGAAAGAAAGTCTTATATTTTATTTCACTCTTTAACATTTGTTGACTTGTTGAATCTTCTGCTATCTGGAGAATTTCTTTGTGATATCATTCATTCTCTTTGATGTTCTTTAAGTCATGATCACTTTCTCTATGATCCTTCTCTTTATATTTGCAGCACCCAAACTACCTCTATAAGAGGTTTTATCTGTTCTCTAATAGTCCAAACTATAAATAGTCTTCAATACTTTGACCATGTATCTTCTCATGTGGATTCTCTCCACAAGGTATCGCAGCCCTTGGTTTCCCAAGTCATGTACTATGACTAACTAGTGGGGACTTTATATGTTGTCACCAATGAAGATGCATCAATACACCCTCTTCAAATAGAGAGTTCTTATGTACTATACCAAGCTTGTCCCAGAAAGAGGCTTAATAAGAATGTTGGAAATGCTTCTCATTTGTGGATATGTACCATGTCTCGAATATAACTGACTAGAACCCTCAAAAATATTTCCTTCTTCTCAACATGCTCTATCTAGAGAAACACATGTGATATTCATCAATCACTATACTATTCAGATTTCATATATCTTTGAAACTCTATTTTACTAATCAAGACATATATGAGTCCACATACACTTGTACCAAGTAGGTACCATACACATGCTTTGTACATGTCTATGTACAAACTGTAAAGCACATAATAGATCCTGGGACCAGGTACTAAACAAATAACAACTAACATGAGATCCTCCAAATATGAAATAAGAATTATAAAAAATCATATTTACCTTCATATGTGTGGCCATGTATTTGTAGTCTGTCACCTTGAAACACTTCAGGATTTTATCTGCACATTTTACTTAACTGAGGAAAATATTTTTCTGGTGACTACCACACCACTAATCACAAAAAATCGTAACAAGATTCTTGAATACACTTCTCAGCTTCATTCTGATTATGAGCATCATGCATATCTCCTTTTTGCAGGAGGTGCATCAACTAGTTACACTAGTTCTTCAGGAGCTAGATAGACTAGCATCTCCCTCTCACCATGTAAATGTGAGAATCATAATCTGGGTCCTCCATCACGGAGACTTATGCTCATATATATATGAAGCTCTTATTTGACACATTAATCTAAATAAGATAGAATATCTTCAGGAGTCTTCACATCTATCATAATAGAATTAAGACATATATTCTATCTGTTTCCCAATAGACATAGGAACCTCCTAAACTATTCTCTTTCAGGCTCACCCATCTAAATGACTCTGCATTCATGTCCTTATGTACTTTTAGGTAAGGTAATTTTAATTTTCCCAACAAGAAAAATTATTCTAATGGTTAGAACCATTTCATACGCATGAATTTTATTAACATGAAATACTCTCAATATACTGATAATGATTTACCTAGTTATGTAGAGATATTGACCGACCGATTTATCATAACCCATTATAATCTTATGTACTGATATGCAGACCTATATTAGTCCTATATCAGTCCAAAAAATAATTTTATGAAAGAAATATACATCCCCATGTTCATATCTCATGAGGTAAGCATGAAGCCCTCTATCTAGCCAATCATGTAGTCTTATGTTCACAGTTTATGAAACAATCATGATACCCTAAATCTCATGTCTTATGGAGGATGTTTTCAACCTTATATCAGTCCTATATGAGTATATATGAGTCCTACATAAGTCTTATATCAGTCCTATATCATCTCGCAAAATTTGGACTCATGAGATTGATAACATGCCAATAAAAATAGAAAAAACAATGTATATGCTAAACACAATTCGAAGTCTACGAATACAGATCTATATGACAGTCATGAAACATAAAAAATAAAAATAAAATAGATCTGATTTATAACAGAAAACAAAGAAATAAGGTAGTCATGTTTATTGTTTGTGTGGGATCCATCTTCATCTTTGCACCCTTGCAGAGATAGGTGGAGTCCTTCTTTATTCATTGCAACTTTAAACACTGCAAAAATAAAATTTAATGCATGTACTAGAAAGTGTGTCTCCACATGGGAATAATGATCCCATGAAAACAAGAGCTAATTTCTCTTCTTCACTAAAGGAATTATTCCTTTCGATCATTCTCTTCCTTGGATCATTTCTCTTGAGAAGGTTCACCTCCTTCTATAGCGGTGGAGGCATGAATTATTCCTTCTTTTATTTTCCCTGTATTGCAATCCCATATGAAGTGACCTCACTTTTTACAATAAAAACATATTAATTTTGATTTGTCCATACCGTTATGGATCTGTTTCTTCTTTGCATGGAAAGTGTTCTTGGGAGCAAAGGGTTATCTCTCTTCTTGGTTCTTGTCATGAGGGAAAGATTCTCCTCCTTATTGCTCACTATTTTGTTATGGATGTGCCTTCTTCTTGGATGCAAGCATGCCAAAGTATTTTGAAATTGGGCTCCTCTTCTCTTTCGTTTACCGCAGAAAGAAAGGTCTCCCATGAGGAGGGGAGTTCGTCAATGGTGGTTTGTAGAAGATCATCCTCATCTTCCATGTATTGACGTTGGATGTTCCTTCGAGTCTATCTTCCGGTCGAACGGATATAGAATCCATTGCTTCAATATATTTCTCAATGATTCAAGATCTATGGAGGCTCAGAGTGTTTGCACAAAACTAATCTATTGCACTCCCTTGCTCTAGTACCGTGTTAGTGATTGAGAAAAATATGAAGATAACTGAACTTAAAAAATTTAATCTACAATGACAGTGCATATATATCTCATCAATAATACAAAGACATAAATCAAACTATAGAACACAAGATATACCCTGGGAAAACCCTCCGCCAATTCGAAGGATAAAAAACCCAGCAAATTGTTAACAATAAAATTAACACCCTTGAGAGTGTTGGTCTACAAACATATTTCTATTTCTCCTGCAACATGAAGATCATAGTTTTTGAACAATTAAGAGCTTCAATCTCTCATTTGACCACTGCTTCCACAAAGGAGAAACATGTGAATACAAGGTGGCTCTAAATAGGCCAAGTTCATGACCACTTAAGGGACAAAACTCAGTTCCTATAATTCACACATTGGAAAAAATGCCTAACATGGGTATTAATTGTCCTGAAAAATATTGAAAATCAAGCTTGATGCCTAAAAAATAGGTAAAGTGGGTTTTTTGAAGGAAATAATCAAAAATATTCAAAAATACTAAATCCCAGATTCATGATTAAGAGACTAGGTGCTCAACGCTCAATCCTATAAAAGGAAGGCATATGAGGTGAATTAGAGGAGACAAATTAGAGAGCAAAGGCATGTTGGAGGAATTGAGGGCTAGAAATCACTTTTATACTACAAATATTTTGGGAATCAAAGGCATGGATGGTAGAGGAGTAAGTCTAGGCTATGGAGAAGGAAGGAACTTGTAAGGGTTATAAGTATTTCTCCATGTTCATCTATTATGAATCATTTCTTATTCAATGTTTTCCTTTCAAGCTTCTTGTTGATGTAGAATTGGTAGGCAATTAGATTTAACCCAATTTCTCAAATATAGTTTGATAGGCTGGTAGGAGGCTTTGTGGTGAGATTTGCAGGTGTGAAGGAGACTCAAGAAGCCGCAAGGACAGCCCTCAAGGGACTCAATAAAACAACAGGCATACAAAGAGGTATTCTCCTCTCTTCCTCCCCTTCTCAAACTCCATGAAAGAAGGTTTCAAAACTTAGGATTATTGTGATAATTTTTTATTTTTTTCAATTGGGCTTCACCCACCCCATAGAAATAGGAGAGTATGATATTGCTTCAGTTGTAGAATGCTCCACTGACAGAAAAGGCGACTCCGTTGGGGAGCTCAGAGGTTCTTATATTGAAGCTATTTTTATTGATTTGTTCCCCTTTTTTGTGTTTTTATTACCTTTTAAATCTTTTTATGCATGCTTTATCTTGGTCTTAGAGGGATTTAGTTCAATTTTAGAGGTCAAAACCAGCCTGATTTCACCATTAATTTGTTATTTTCCAAGAAATTTGGGTCCGGATATTGGTTTTTTCACTTCTTGAACTTGTTGGCACCCTTTCATAGCCTACACAGTTCCATCCTCCCCTAGATCCCTTTCATACTCCCCTAAGTGTGCCAGTGGCACTCTGTTCATCAATAGCAGCGGTGCGATGGCCACAGTGTGGAAGAGTCACGGTTCTTGTTTTTTTTAATGGTTGAATCTTCAATTTTTTATAATTTAAGTTGATTTTTGATGTTGTAGATGTCCTAGGAATCTTTTAGCTGAGTTTTTAGACAATATTTACCTTCCTTTTATCGGGATTTAGGTATTTTTGGAAGATTTTAAAGTTTGGTGTGCATTTGACTTGAGATTGAAAATTTTTTAGATCACTGATTTTTGGCCTTGGATTGAGTTCATTTTAGACTTTGTAGAGCCTTGGTTGAAATCCCAAACACTTGTTGAGTCCTACTATGACCTTTTAGGAGAATTTTTGAAGGATTTAGAGACATTTTCCCTCAAGTTTGGAAGGCTTGGAAACCTCCTTAAAAAACTAGGAAAAATCACTTTGAGTAGTTTTTTTTAGTATTGGTCAAAGTTTTATTTAAAAATAATGCTCATATCTGAAATTTTATGACATGTTTTCTATTTAGATCCTTTATTTCACGCTTGAACTTCTGAAATTTTGTCTAATTTGGTCATTTTAATCACATATTTGCATAAGGAAATTGTCGAAAAAAACTAAAGAACATGGAACATTGTTTCAATTTATGAACCTTTAGGCCATGAATTTTGAAGTCACATGAACTTGATGACCTGCCACACAACTTGAAATATCAACTAAGAAAATTTTAATACCACCATTTAAAATCAAAATCACATAAATTCTCAAGTTTAACAGGAATCTTTTGAAGTTTTGAAGCATACTGTCGAGCCACGAGTATCCTCTTCACTTGCGCTTTCGGGTGGTACTGTGAAAGAGAAAGTGGATCTCAAGTGTAAATTCTTGTCTGTTTTAGAATTTTGAAAGATATTTAGAATTTTTCATTGATTTTCAAACTATCAATTTGGAACATTAAATTCAACATTCAGAAACAAAACATAATGCAATTAAAAAATCAAAATTGAGTCACAACCCTACATTTAAACATCGGTTTAAGAGACTTATTAGAAACAAGAAAACCATTGAACTTTCAAACGTTTTTCTTTTCCAATTAGTGATAGTTGAAGCAAATTGAACACATCTTATGTTTGAAACCAACCTCTTGAGCCCTTGCTAAAAATTGAAAACTTCTTTTTTCAAATTTGTAAAAGTGATTCTATTTTGCAATATGCATGTTTGAAGGATCTCAAAGAAAATGTTACTATTTCATAGTATAGAAGTTCGCTGAAATAAAGGAAAGAGTAGTGAGCATTGTGCATTTGATTGATTCTACATTTTGAGTCACAAACAACACCATTTTCACCATCATTCCTTGAAACTAAGAAAACTACCCTAAAATCAACACTTAATCTAAAAACTATCAAGATTCTTTTCTGATATCACCAACATAGATTAGGCTATGGATTTGGAAAAATATTGGAGAGTTAACACTCCAAGGCCACAAAACTTTGAAACTAGTATTGATTAAAGAGAATCAAATCCACTAGTAGCAAAGAGTTCCTATCGGGAAAGTGCTTCTAACACATGCGTTAAGCATGAGGTCAATCCAAATTTGTAAGGGTGGTACGCCCCCCCCCTCTTGATTATTTGGTGGCATATGAGCACATTACAGTATTTTAGTTAAGTGACAAGTCCTCAAGGTGACATCACTTTCTTGAGATATCTATTCTATGTGAGTTATCCTAGACTGTCAACTGTCCTACCCACCCACCGATTGTGAAGTGGTAACCATGGTTTCTTTTCCTAGGGAATCACATAGGCTATTGTGAGTGGGGGACACTTGCAATACCTGAGATAGACACAAGTTTGTTTCAGCACCTTGGGAGGGTGAGTAGCTAAGAGTTAACACTTTCACCCTTAGTGATTAAAGAACAGTGTAATTGTTTTTCATATCTTTACTAATTAGTAATTTTTTAGGCGTGATGTCCCTCAGGAGCTACTAGTTTTGGAAGGCCCTATAAATCCATCTTTTCATTGAGTTCCGGTTCTTTGGAAAGAAGTTTGCTTGTTGATTATATTATGACATTTTTATATGTGTGGACACTTTGATTTTTTTTGAGTCTATTTGCCTTTAGGATTGTTTGACTAAATTTTGATATACTCTAATAAATAATTCATTTTATTAAACTTCAGAGTGACTAATCTCTCGATCCACCCATCAAGGTGGAAACGAGGCAAGTTACCCAAGTTTGAGGGCCCCGCTACATTGTGGAGGAATATACATGAACCACATATTTTTTACTTTGAAACTGAACTACTTATAAACCCAATCAAATGTTACTAGAGAAGAACAATGTCAAATCAATTCTAAACATTGTCACAACAGGGATGAAACATAGATAGAATTGCTGATCTTACTTTAGTTGAAATTGAAAAATAGAATATCACACATCTGCTCACGTAAATCCACCCTTAGCACATCCTTTAAAATCAATCATACTATGGAAAGTGAGTCAATGGTTACTCTTTTTGAAAGTTGGAATAATATGAAAAACATTACACTTGACCCTTTGGCTTCGTCAGGAGTTGAAGGGGCCATATCAATGTAGCCTCAAACAGTTGCACAAGAATATCAAAATCCTCTTAGCACACAGAATAGTTTTCTAGGTTATACTTCTGGGGCCGGCCCTTTACCATGGAATGTTAATATTCCTCGAAGATATAATGCATCATGGAACATAAATTCCAATTGGAATTATCCTTCACTGATGGGGGTAAATTCCCCAGAGGGTTATCCTCTGATTTATCCTATCACTATTCCTAGGGGAAATCCACCTATCAACCCCATTCTGCAATGGAGTGGTCAGGTTTCAGAAAGTAACCAATCTTTTTAGATCCAACCTCCGCAAGGAGGAAACATACCTTAGAATGATAATAAAATCCAAGGACCACCACAATGAAGTGGTCATATTCTAGGAAATAAGCAATCTCACAGGCATCTAACCCCACAAGGGGGAAATCCATGCATTCATCAATGGTGTGGTCAAATTCTAATAAATATCCAATCTCCTTGGAGTCTAACCCCGCAAGGTGGAAATCCACCCATGAGTCCCATTCCACAATGGAGTGGTGAGGTTCCAGAAAGTAACCAATCTTTTTGGAACCAGCCTCCAATACCTATGTTTGATCCAGATAAGTCACCACATGGACCTCATGCCAATGGTATTATTTTTTCCATCAACAACCTTGAGTAGATCACCCAGCAAATGGGGAAAATGTCTATTCATACCTCAGAACCTACAACTGGCCAGGATATGCAACAACATGCTAATCCTTCCCCAACTTTTGAAATCCTAATAGTTAAATCCATGGACCTTAGGAGGGAGAAGAAGAAGTACAGGGGTAAGCACAATGTTAATCCTTCCCAAAAGCCTGAAAACACATAGTTCAATCCATGGAAATTAGAGGAAATAAGAAGAAATACAAGAGTAAGAATAATGCTAACTTTGGGAAGGGAGATACATTGAATCCAAATCAAGACAATGGGAAACAACAATTTGTTGTATTGATGCAACCTTTTCTATTGCACCATAATCAAATGGTTTCTACAATGTTGGTACCTCTTCTAGGAGGCAACCAGTCAAAATCCATGCAAGAGGGAAATGATCCCAATGCCAGTGTCTTCATGTGTGATCATGAGTTGAACATTCAAATGATATATCATTCTTATGATGTCCCTCCTAGTACATTGGATCAATTGGAATCATATCCAAGTGGTTCTCTCACCATTGAGAAACCAACCATAAACATAGTACAACACCCCCCCGAAGGTGATCTATGTAGAACAATGCATAATCCTAATGCATGAGTTGCTCATAATGAAAATGTTGTTGAGGAAATAGCTCAAGCACCATGTTCCATGTCTTCCATGCCGATGTTTCAATATTGTCCTGCATAAAGAAAGGAACTATTGTCTTCAACTAGAGTTGTTGATCCATCTGATGTGACACTGATCACATTAGACTTAGACCAACCAACCTGTAGGATTCCTTCCAAAATTGCTTTTCAAATTAAACTAACATCTCATGGCAAGAGTATCTTTCAAACCATATTTGATGAAGGGGCCTCAACTTGTGTCATGTCATTAAAATGTTAGCAAGCATTAGGATCACCCACCTTATTTAAATCCCATACTGTGGAAAAATCATTTGACAGACATTTGTTTTCTCCTCACTGACTCATTGTATCCTTCCCTATTGAATGGGGTGGCAAAACAGTCACAGTGGATGTTGAGGTAGTAGATGTTCCTATAGATTACAATTTTCTATTAGGACGTAGTTGGATACATGTGATTATGGATATAGTGTCTTCAGAGTCCTAAGTGATTCGGTTCCCTCATTGGGGGAATATTTTCATGATTGACCAATTAGATTACTGCATGCTTGAAACGGCTATCCAATCGAATGTTCCTTTCATTAGGGATGTTTTAAAGGAGGTTCAAGAAATTAGGGTAGGATTGTTCAAAAATGATTCCCTCATGGGAACCTTTATGATCCCGTAATCGTTATCTATTGTAGAAGTGTCTACCAAGTTGTTCAAATGGCTTCGAAAGATTTGGATCAAAATATCCCGTTGATGGAGGAATATGATCCAATTAATTGGCCCATTTTAGCTGTGAGATCTCTCGGCTCACTTGATTTCTTGCACAGAATTTTATCATCAGATGAAACTATTCTTGAAATCATAAACATTTGGTTGTACCCACCTAAGGACATATTTTGTGCAGCCACTGAAGGCATATTTGGTTTAAATCCACCCAAGTATAGGAACATGCTTTGTATGTTCCTTGATATTATTAGGTATATTTGGAAGCATGCATATAGGTTTAGGTTATCCCTCTGTGAAGATGCATTTGAATCTTTTGAAACCCACTGTCACGTCCCCATGCCTCCGACCGGCCAAGAGGACGCGACTGAGAGCTTTAACAGACCGGGCTAACCGCCCATGAACATGTACAGGCTTAAAATACAGTGCTGAAATGCTAAAACAGAATGCTGGGAAAGAATGCATGACAGTATAACATGCATAATTTAATTTTTTTCACCATACACAGATTAATTAATTCATCTTGCACAGATGCAATTGTATATTATGCACAGCTATGATTATCTATCTTGCACAGCGGAATCAATGTGCATTCAACAAGCAGAATTCAACATGTTCATTTCATTTTTAATTAACAGTAAATATAGAATTGCAGAGGTAAATACACAAGATCACTTATCTTATGAACGCCTTGCTCCGCAACCAGCTACGTCGCTGCAACGTTCCACCCAACCATAGGCCAGCGTGCTCCTTAATCTCTCAGCAATGCTGCCACCCCCGAGCTGGGCATGATTCTCCAAGGAATAAGGGAACTAGCAGGCTTACACACAGCCAAGGATGTCCAAAACACACAGCCAAGCCAACTCAGTTGGGTTTATCAGGCCATTAAGGAGCTGATGGAGGCAATTTGCTAAGCTGGTGAGCTCATTACAGAGCCAAGAACACCTACACCAAAACTAGCCTGACCTCTAAGACACCCATCCACACCCAACACAAGGAATCAGTCCCTTCTCCGCTACACAGTCCCTCAGGCCCTGCATTCCCTTCCAGTGCTATTCAGGGGTGATGGAGAAGAAGGCCAGCCCTCTAGTTCTATCTGTGTGGTTCCTAGCACCAGGTTTATCAAGCAACCAAGCCAAAATCCTTACTCCTCACACAGTCCAAGACCAACCATTGCACTCAGGCAATCAATTTAGCTAACACAGCTTGAACAGTAAAAAAAGAATTACACAGCCCCATACATAACAGCAAAAACGACTCACAACGTGGGGGAAAAACGCACAGTCCTGAAGCTTATCTGTGAGCACAACTCACAGCAGGGGAAAAACGTCCCAAATAGCCTGTGCGTGAGGCCAATAATCGTTGAGACAGTCAAAAATGGGAATGGCTCTTCCCAGCCATGGTAAAAAAAAAACACATGAATTCACAAAAAACGTGAATGGGAAAATGCACCAGCAGCTCAAAAACGTGGGGAAAACAACCCAGTCCCCAACACTACAAAAACGACCNGATAGTCAAAAACGGGAATGGCTCTTCCCAGCCATGGTAAAAAAAAACACATGAATTCACAAAAAAAACGTGAATGGGAAAATGCACCAGCAGCTCAAAAACGTGGGGAAAACAACCCAGTCCCCAACACTACAAAAACGACCTCCCATCCATGGAAAGAATGAAACCAACAGCCAAAATCGTGAATGAAAGACACAGGAAAAACTCTAGCTGCTCCCCAAAACGTGAGAAAACTGAAAAACGTGAATGCCTAGCAGAATGGCCTGCGTTTTTGGGTATTTTTCCTGCCAGGGAGAACACGATTTTCCAAAAATGGGTCTCTGCCCAATTCGAATTTGGTTGCCCATACTCTTCCCCTTCCATGCATTAACTAACTCAACCACATTCTGGCAGAAATAAATGATGGGGGAAAAAGACAAGAAAGGTAGTTGACAGTTTGATGGGTTCTCTCATTGACATTTGGCTTCTCCCCATTGGCTAAGGATTGACAAATTCCCAACCCCACATCCTTATCCTTGGAAAAATCATGCCCCATTCGATTTGGTTGCCGCGACCGTAGCTGGTTGTGCTCATTTTAATTAATTATAGATGCATATTTACATGATGCTGAAACTTAATATGTGCCGCACGCCCCGATATTCAATCGGTGACGATTTAAATCCCAAAACATAGCATAGCCGATCAATGGCGGGGCCTTGGCCTTTAGCTCCACACCATGATCCTTTACAATATATACATCATGTACATTTAATGTAACGGGGTCAAAACTGGGGCATTACAGGTAAATTTAAGGACTCAAGGATTATGAATGAGTCCTTAGACCTCTACAAACACCCATATAAGGAATATTTAGCTTATAGGTGGGGATATAGACATTTTTTGTAGGTTTGGAGAACCAAACTAGTATCTCATGATATATAAATTGTCAAAGAATGATACTTGGGCCTTACATCCTAAGGTAAGATTATAGGGCTTGAGGGCTATGATCAAGGCCTCAAACCACAATACTTCATGTATATTATGGATACATGTCCTTTAAATGGGGATAATATCATAATTATGAGGTTTTAATTGCCATATATATGTCTTGGATCTAGATAAGGTAAATGTAGGAAGCCTAGGACATATACCCTACACTTATACACCTAAGGATAAAGGGATAGAAAGGAGGTTGCAAACCACCACATAGGACCTATATAGGGGGTGTTGGCTTTCAAGGCTATATATTAAATACATTAGAACGTTTAATATCCATGTATGTATCTCAATTCCATATATATGGATGGGGAATAATCCAATTCCTTAATTTATAAAGAAAGCTTATAGGGATCAATGACAATTGATATTGCCTCAAATGACCAAAAATGCCATATCTAAGGGTTC
This sequence comes from Pseudotsuga menziesii, assembly GCA_001517045.1. Classification (NCBI taxonomy): domain Eukaryota; kingdom Viridiplantae; phylum Streptophyta; class Pinopsida; order Pinales; family Pinaceae; genus Pseudotsuga; species Pseudotsuga menziesii. The sequence continues at coordinate 497,006 of LPNX011210373.1, forward strand.
TAGAGCCTCTATGTGGAAATACAAGAGACATTAAAAGGTTTTGAGAACTAAGTCTGCCTCTTAGTGGAAATATGAGAGCCATTAATATGTTTTGAGAACTAAGTATAACTCTAAATACTTTGGAAATAGATATGCAAGGAAAAATCATAGGGATCGAAGCCCTTGGATGACATCTCATGCCTACACAAAATAACCCTATAGGAGATACTTATCCTCTAATTATAAGTTTGGGTGGAATTGAAAGGCCATGAATAAGGCCTCAAAACATCACAAAAATGATTTTCTCTCTTACTAGATATATGGGTTCCATCATGAGGTATTTGGCATCATGGATGGGTCTTTGGGCTATATGGATTAGTCACTAAAGGAATTTTCTAGGGATCAAGGGCCATCAACAAGGCCCCAATCACCATAGAATAATGTTTTAGAGGATATTTGGTATTCTAGTCAAGTTATGGGGCTTATTAGGGGCTCTTGGTACTAGTTTTAATAGGTTGTGAGTCCTTGATCATTTTTAATGAGGAAACATTAGCCTTTGACCATAAAGGAATCTTTGATTGCTGATGGACATGAATCAAGTTTTTTGCCATCACGTAGCTTTGGACAAAGGAATATTAGGCTTTTGATTGGGAATATGGACACTGTTATGAGGTTTTGAGAATTAAATATGTATCATAAGTCCTTGGACATGGTTGGAAAAGGAAACTCAATCATTAGGCCTCAAAGATGTATTTGATGGCTCAAAATCCATCAAATAGGTCTCTAATAACAACATTAAACCTCTCTTGGTTATAGTTAGCATCTAAGAAGGGACATGGGTTCCATTGGGAGGACTTGAACATTGTTTATAGGTTTTAGGGCACTAGACATCCATTCAATAGAGGAAACCCAAGCCTTAGGTTCTAAAGTAAGTGTTTAGGGATCAAGGCAATGAACGACACCTCAATCGATCACATAACATTGATATAGGGAATCTTGAGTATTCCAATGGAAATATGGACACCATTAGTAGATTTTGCGGCTTAAGGGATGGGACTCAAAGACATAGACTTGCTTTGAGGAGGAAGACCAACATCTCATGCCTAAAATCTATTTATGGCTCAAAGATATTTATGGCTCATAGACTATGCATCAAGTCCAATACCACCACATAATCATTGCAAAGTGACTCTTTTGACTACATGTGTCATATAAGGGGGATTACTATCATTTTTGTGAATTGTATTGTTCTCAAGTTCTTTGGACTAGAAACTAAGGTTGTAGGCCCTAAAATATGCCTCTCCATGGATGATGGACCATGTAGAAAGCCCTAGATTACCTCATATGTCCTATAATTGAACGTTTTACATAAAATCATGGTTTGGAGTTAGAAACTATGAAATTGCATGCTATCCATTTCTTTAGGGCTCACGACTTAGGAGTTATACATGGGGCCCAAAATAATGACTCATTTTTATAGAAAGAATTGCAAGGGCCAAACCAATGAATCGTTCTTATACAAGGATTCCTTAGCTAAGGAGAGGTATATGACTAATTTCAGGTAAATTGTGAGAGACTCTCCCCAAAAAATCATTAAACTCATAAATATTGACAAGTCTTAGTATTTTCCACACCATGGTATTCAACCAGATAGACAAAACTAGGGATTGATGAAAACCTTTCTTTAGAAAGGGAGTTGGTGAATTGGTTGTGTTTCCTGAAAACATGTCAAATAGAGAAATAATCTAATATTCGAACAACTTATTTAAGATTGAGCACCAACTCCTAGAGATCAATATTATAAATCATCTGCTCACCTATCATCCATTTAACAACCAACAATGAGTTGACAAAGACTTGGAGAGGGTGCACTCCTAACTCCATAGCTTTGCTCAACAAAAGTGTTAAAGCGAAGAGAACAACCATATTATTTGTACCTTGACCATTGCATGCTTTTGTACAAAAATAATGGTCATTTGAGAGATACAACATCACTCATAGTCCACATGTATTTCCAAACCCTCACAAGCTCTTTCAATAAAATCCCCAACTAGAACTTTTCTTAATATGCAATTTCCTAACCTGCCATAACAAATGTGGAGTGTCTTTGTTCTTTAGATAATTAAAAAGTACCTTGAGCTGAGCATAGAACTGGAAAGTAAGAAAACACATTCTCAACAATGTTTAGAGTACTCGGACTTAGAGAGACACACCATAGGATAAGGAAGGGGATAATTATAAGTTTTTAGATCCCCTCTGTCAAACTAGACTTTCAAACATGATTCAATCTGAGACTTATTCCACAAATTCGATAAGTTTATCGAATTATTGAATCCCCCCATATATTTGAACAATAGGACATTGAAAAAATATATGGGGAGACCGTTTTCAAATTGTGATCTATCTTCTTGTGCTTAAGTTCGACCATTCAACCACCTTTTTTAACCTTTGTCAAATAATTCACCAATTTTCTACTAGCTGAAAGTATCGACACTGGATTAAAAGACACCCACTCAATCCTAACTAAGTTTATGAAATATTTTACACATTAACTTAATCAAATTAAGCATATTATTTACATTTAAAATATTTATAACTATTTTCTACAATATTTATAACTATTAAATAAATTACAATATTAATATATTTGAACAAAAGGACATAAAACAAATAGATGGGAAGACCGTTTTCAAATTGTGATTTATGTTCTTGTGCATAAGTTTGACCATTCAACCACATTTTAACCTTTGTCAAATAATCCACCATTTTTCTACTTGCTGAAAGTCCAGATACTAGATTAAAAACCACCCACTCAATCATAGCTATGTTTATGAATTCTTTTACACTCTAACTTAATTAGATTAAACATAAAATTTACACTCAAAATTATATTAAATGAATTACAATATTTATAACTAACTTTCAAAGAATCACTTAACGATAAGGATTTTTCTTCAAAATTAAGATATTACATTTTAAACTTGACTTGACTTTTAGTTACGGTGTTGTTTACCCTTAAGGTGCAATAGCTAATCTAATCGTTAATTCCCTTAAATTGATACATTGACGTATGATAAACGTCTTCATTTGTAAAAAAATAATAAAATAAAATTTTATTATAATTTAAAAGTATAATAAATGCATATTTATTTAAAGAAAAGGTTTATATATATATATATATATATAATATATATAAAGAGAAGATTTAATGATTAAAAATCCTTTTCTTTTAAGACAATGTATCTACACATACATTATACATAGTGCTTTAAAATTTAATTATTATTATAGTTTTTAAGCAAAATGTTTTAATTATTGAAACTTAAAGGAAACAATTAAAATCGTGATATAAACTTTTATTAAAATACACAAATTATGTGACTAACCTAAAACGACTTCGAAAATAATAAATTTGTAAAATTTATTAAATAAGAAAGTTAAAGATAATAATCCAATGGGTTGGAAGCCTCAAGGTCGAATTCAGAGAGTTACTATATGTTTGCAAGATGTCATAATTAGGTTTGGTGGATATTTCTCTACTTTGTAACTTCCTTCCCTTGGGTGATACTCAGTTAGGAGATTTTCTTCTTAATCGGCAATTTATCCTTCCCTCTAGAACTTTCCCTTAAAAATCCTGAGCCTATGCTTTCTCTCTATTCCTTTGGTTTTTAAACCTTCAATGTTTCGGCTCCTCGAACCCATTTTCCTGCTACCCAAAAACTAATTCAAGTTCTTTGATATCGATCACTTATCGATGTCTTCACCGTCTCAAGACTCTACGAAAACTGCCATTCCAGAGGTTCCCAGTGAGGTTGAGAGTTCGACTATCGACGAGGGAGAAAATGAACATGAACTCGGTCTCCCCTTTGACAATAATACCGCTATTGATATGGAACCTGCAACCCCTAATTTCCCATAAGTAGGAACTGAGGTTGGCAAAGTTTATGAACCCAAAGAGGATGGTGAGATAGCTGCTCAAGCTTCCCTGGTTGAGGGCTTGCTCATGAATGACAATGTTGTTGGTAATGGAGAATACGTGGCTTTTGGAACCCTTGCCCTCGCTTAAAACCATGGAGGATGCATATACTGTGTTTCAAGAGGGTTGGGATGCATTGAAAGATGATGACCTTCTCGATGCCATTGATTTGCTAAGTTGTGCACCAAAACTCAGGTTTAACTAGCTTTGGACATGATGTTATAACTATTTATAACTCGTTGTGACATTTTCCTCTCTCTTTTTTTTATAAATCTTTTGGGTTTGATTTTGTGCATGTTTATTGATGAATAAATTGATTTTGTGAGATATGTTTATGATTAATTGAAATATCCTTGAAATAGAAGATGCTACAATGTGCCTATAGCTACCATATCAATAGAAGAATTGCTTGCAGATTTATTGGTTGGTGATTCCAGCTTGATAGCTTAGAGGATTCGATGGAAAGGCCATTAATAACAATGTCCAATTTTGGAAAGATTCCCAAGGACTTGAATACAGAAGGTTAAGACTATGTCTCTTCTTATTATACCTATTTCTATACACTAAGTGCCAAATTAGAAATACAAGAGCGAAAAGGTCTCTCTCTGGTGTTTTTGGTCTTGTATGATGGTTAGCTAGTATCAAGAGCATAGTTAATCTATATTGATGTAAGTTGGGCTTAGCATAGAAAGAATATTATGAGTTCGATTTTCATCCATGATGATCCAATTTCTCTATTGTCCAGTATCAAATCCAATATTAAAGGGAAAAATCGTTTGCATTCCTATGAAGACTATGGAATTTATCCCCTAAATTATGTAAATCATAAGTTAGCCAGGAGGGTGACTGTATTAGACACCACCAAATCGGGTACGCTAGAAGTTATTTCTGAAGGTATTGAGCCTGTGATCTACCAGAATGAGGGTAGCATTCACCATATCGAGGTATGGTTACTATTAACTCGTTACTTACACCCAAACACTTATTCTCTAAGGATCTCCTCGCTATGCTCTTCTTGCTTGAACAATTGAAGGGTTGTTCTCTTGTTTCTCTGTATCAATCTAAGATAACATAAATTTAAGACCAACTCCTCTTTATAAAAATTATTCCTATAATAAATCTAATCACATTGATAGATTTAGTAGAAGAGTTTGATATGGTTATTCACCCATATCTACCTAATTATATCATGTTATGAACGATATGTCATTGTTCTAGAAGAATAGATTGCTAAGGGAAGGAGATGGCTCCAAAGATTGAACCAAGGTCTTGGAACCCTCATCTTTCTTCTTCTTGCCCCACAATGAGGAAAGATCCCATAAATAAATTGGTAAGATTATGTAGCTCAAAGTGGAAGGATCATGTATAAGTTTCATGTCAACCAGGTAGAGCTAGAAGGATGCATGGACGGAGGATTTTGTCGGGATGGAGACCTTTTCATGAATTCTATAATGTGTAAGGGCACACCTATTGGCTACTGTTAAAGCTCGGGACTTCTAGTTTTGGGTTGCTCCTCATCAAATTCAAGTGGAAGTTGATCACCATATTTCATGAGTGAACTCTCTTATAGAGACTAGTGCTAGCCATTAGAATGTTTTTTATGAACAATCCTCAACCAAATAAACCTCGGTTCTACAACTAGCTTGTCTTTTACTAGGCACTAGATTCAAGATATTCTTCATATTGTTAGGAATACAGGTCGAATACACATTAGATACCTTCTCAACTCCATCATCACAGTTCAACAATTTACCAAAACAAATGATTCCATATAGACAAATCAATGTAATTCATTGCTTTGAGCATCTGTGGTACCTTCCATGCTCGCAAAACCCTTTCCTTGTGGTAGATCAATGCTATTGCTTCTTCTTAAACCCTCCATTGGAGGAATCCACAAATTCCACTAGAATTTGGGTAGCTTAGACGTTGAGAAAACTTGATCTCAACTCTAATAAACTGTCCGGAACAATTCCAAGAACACTAGGTAATTGCACACAGCTTCTATCCATAGATCTTTTTGGAAATGGTTTGGAAGGGATGGTACCATCCGAATTTGATCATCTAGTCATGTTGGAACATCTAAGCTTGCATTTCAATGCTCTGACTAGAAGTATTTGAGATTCTCTGGGAAACTGCAAATCTCTCCAAGAGTTGTGGTTTTGATACAACCATCTTAGTGGTGCAATACCTTCTGGTTTGTGTTAAGCCACTCATCTATATGAATTAGACTTTTCATACAACTCACTAAGTGGTGAAATACCTCCATCTCTTAGCAATTGCACCTAGCTATCATCCATCTATTTTTATAGCAACCAATTGACTGGAAGAATTCCAGTAGAACTAGGGCTTCTCCATAAAATGAAGAACATGGATATCGAGTCTAACAAAATACATATATCCATTCCATCATCTTTGGGAAATTGTTCTTCCCTTAATATTTTATATTTGGGACACAACATATTGTCTCGGAGTATACTATATCAATTGGGTAGTTTGAAAAAGATAATAGTATTATCATTATCGTCGTCATGTTCTGATGCCCGAATGGCTATTCGAGATGATATTTGGGGTAATGTTCCAGGTCATGTCCCTTATGAAATAGGAAATTGCAATCTTTTCTATTTACATTTAGGAGGAAATAGAATTCAAGGATCGTTGTCGATGATTATTTTCTAACTTCCCATGTGGTACCTAGATCTCAATTCAAATCTTATGCAAGATACCAAGAAATTAGTAGTATCCCTTATCAAACAACAACGCTTTTATGGAATGTATAGGTTTCCTTGATAATCATTTTCTCATGTCGAAAGATCCAAACTTCCCTTTTAATATTTTTATCAAATGACCAATTTTTCACTTTTCCCCAATTTCAACCCTTGACTAGTTTTGATATCTAGGTCTCCAAATTGGCCCAAATGCTCCAAAATATTCTGAGAAGGTGTATGAATGATATTAAGACTTGAATATTATGTTCAGAGATTATTTATAACCCTCTAATCACTTCTGAAAACTAGTTATATTCTTATCAAAGTAGGAGTCTTTACTAGCAAATTGGGGTTCCAATTCCCCCTGGGTAAATGTTGGAAATGGATTCTCAAATGCTCCCAAACCCACTCTAATTTCTGAATGGAAGTAGGGAATATGTAAATGAAATCAATATGAACTCATATTCATCACCATTTAACTTTTAATTTCTGTGATAACTCCCTTAAATAAGATGCCAAAATACTAGTTTCAACCTTGGGGGAAATGATAAACAAACTTCTCCAAATGCTATGAAACTCAACAAAATAACTCCAAATGCTTATGTACCAAACATTAAAATAATATTATCCATCAATAGCATTCCATTCATCCATAATCCATTAGTATTTCACTTATCCATTCGAATATATCAACATTATATTGGTTCACAACAAGGTAGTGGGGAAATGGCATTGTTTCTTCGTTGTTTAACATTTATACATGAAATATTTTGGGTATTTAGAATTGAGAGTATTCTAAAATTTAAAAACATAAATAAAATTACATTCATCCATAAAACATCAGTATTTTATTTATACATTCGAATCCATCAACATCAAATTGATTCACAACAAGATAGTGGGGAAATGACATTATTTCTTCATTGATTAACATTTTTACAAGAAATATTTCAGTATTTTGACCCGAGAGTCTTCTGAAATTTAAATACAGATCATTTACATTAGAGCATAAAATAATTGGGCATTATTACCTCCCCCAAATAAATCAATAGCTCACCCAAAGCGCAATCCCTCCATGAGCAAGAGTATGCCATAAAAACTGGAAATGGTTGAGAGAAAGTGCTACAATAGAAGGAACCATGAGCTGCCTTGTAGATTACACATAAAAATAAAACTCCATTAAAGCTCTATGAAATACATTAGTGGCCTCTCCAAACACCGACTTGGATGGGAATCTTTCACCCTTGAAAATGGCTAAGGAAAGAAAACTAGTCATCCACTAGCTCTCACAATTCACAAATGACAATTTTTCAAATGAGCAAAATCTATTCTGTTGGTTGGTTCTTGTATTTTATAAACATCCTTAGCCTTATAAGGTTACCAATCCATCCACAAACTCAAGCCAATTCTAATTTGAGTGTGGGCTCAAGATTTTCCATGTGTCCTCCCTTTCCTAGCCTTCCATCTTTCTTAAACCCTCCATCGGAGGAATCCACAAATTCCACTAGAATTTGGGCAGCTTAGATGCTGAGAAAACTTGATCTCAACTCTAATAAACTATCTGGAACAATTCCAAGAACACTAGTTAATTGCACACATCTTCTATCCATATATATTTCTGGAAACGGTTTGGAAGGGATGATACCATCAGAATTTGGTCATCTAGTCATGTTGGAACATCTAAGCTTGCATTTCAATGCTCTGACTAGAAGTATTCAATATTCTCTGGGAAAATGCACATATCTCCAAGAGTTGTGGTTTCGATACAACCATCTTAGTGGTGCAATACTTTCTAGTTTGTGGTAATCCATTCGTCTATATGAATTAGACTTTTCATACAACTCACTAAGTGGTGAAATACCTCCATCTCTTAGCAACTGCACCCAGCTATTGTCCATCTATTTTTATAGCGACCAATTGACTAGAAGAATTCCAGCAAGAACTAGGGTTTCTCCATAAACTGAAGAACATGGATATCGAGTCTAACAAAATACATATATCCATTCCATCATCTTCGGGAAATTTTTCTTCCCTTCATATTTTATATTTGGTACACAACAGATTGTCTCGGAGTATATTATATCAATTGGGTAGTTTGAAAAAGATAACAGTATTATCATTATTGTTGTCATGTTCTACTGCCCGAATGGCTATTCGAGATGATATTTGGGGTAATGTTTCAGGTCATGTCCCTTATGAAATAGGAGATTACAGTCTTGTCTATTTACACTTAGGAGGAAATAGAATTCAAGGATCGTTTTCGATGAGTATTTTCTAACTTCCCATGTGGTACCTGGATCTCAATTAAAATCTTATGCAAGAGACCAAGAAATTGGTAGTACCCCCTATCAAACCACAATGCTTTTATGGAATTGATAGGTTTCCTTGATAATCACGTTCTCATGTCGAAAGATCCAAACTTCCCTTTTAATATTTTTATTAAATGACCAATTTTTCACTTTTTTTTTCAATTTTGATCCTTGACTAGTTTTGATATATAGGTCTCCAAATTGGCCCAAATTCTCCAAAATATTCTGAGAAGGTGTCTGAATGATATTAGGACTTGAATATTATGTTCAGAGATGATTTATAACCCTCTAATCACTTCTGAAAACTAGTTATATTCTTATCAAAGTAGGAGTCTTCACTAGCAAATTGGGGTTCCAATTTCCCCTAGACAAATGTTGGAAATGGATTCTCAAATGTTCCCAAACCCACTCTAATTTCTGAATGGAAGTAGGGGATATGTAAAGGAAATTAATATGAACTCATATCCATCACGATTCAAATTTTAATGTCTTTTATAACTCCCTTAAATCAAATGCCAAAAGACTAGTTTCAACCTTGGGGGAAATGATAAGCAAACTTCTCCAAATGCTATGAAACTCAACAAAATAACTCCAAATGCTTATGTACCGAACATTAAAATAATATAATCCATCAATAACATTTCATTCATCCATAAAACATCAGTATTTCACTTATCCATTCGAATCTATCAACATTATATTGGTTCAAAACAAGGTAGTGGGGAAATGGCATTGTTTCTTCGCTGTTTTACATTTATACATGAAATATTTTGGGTATTTAGACCTGAGAGTATTCTAAAATTTAAAAACATAAATAAAATTACATTCATCCATAAAACATCAGTATTTTATTTATACATTCGAATCCATCAACATCAAATTGATTCACAACAAGATAATGGGTAAATGGTACTATTTCTTCATTGATTAACATTTTTACACGAAATATTTCGGTATTTTGACTTGAGAGTCTTCTTAAATTTAAATATATATCATTTAAATCAGAACATAAAATAATGGGGCATTATAATCACCCCAAAATAAATCAATATCTCACCCAAAGCGCAATCCCTCCATGAGCAAGAGTATGCCATAAAAACTGGAAATGATTGAGAGAAAGTGCTGCAATAGAAGGAACCACGAGCTTCCCTATAGATTACAACTGAAAATAAAACTCCATTAAATCTCCATGAAATACCTGAGTGGCCTCTCCAAACACCAACTTGGATGGGAATCTTTCACCCTCGAAATTGGCTAAGGCAAGAAAACTAGGGTGTGTGCAAGAAGATGAGGGACCTTTTTGTGCACGTTAGATGCAATAGAAACCTGAAAAATCAGGCATCCTTCAACTTACTTGGATTTTTTGAGATACTTATGCAAAATATCTTGCATTGAGTAAAAAACATGAAATGTAGGAAATTGAATCACCTTTCCGAATATATAACTTTTATGTATCGAAAATTTGCATAGCTATGTCAAATTTCATTCTTCCTAACAGGCACTTTTTATTTTTCAGGGAAATTATAAGGTATATGTTTTTGTGGGTGCAGCCTCTGAGGGCCTAAATGATCGAATCAAGCTACAAAAATTGACATCCATGTAGAGAACCCATAGCACTAGTGCGGCACTATTTTTCGAAAATTAAATTAGTAATTTTATAATATTTTTATAATTGTCTAAGTGAGAAAACCTCGAAAATGGTATGTGTTTTGTGGGTGAAGCCTTTGAAGGTCTTAATGCAAAAATCATAAAATGGGGTTTTGATAGAACGTTGAGGTTAGTGTCTTCTTGTGCACCATACAATTTTTGTTTGAAGTGATCAAGAATTGAAAAAGTTATAGAAGAAACACTAACAGTGTGTTTTTTGAGTTGAGGAGTGATGACAGAAGATAAATAAGAAAAAAATAGAAAAAATTATCTATTCTTGTTAAAATTTACATATTTAGAATCTGCAAAAAAAACCATATCTGTTTCCAAAATCTCATAAAAAATGGAGGTGTGCAGCACCATCAGACGAACCGTTAAACACGAGCATATTGAAAATATGGATATAATGCTGAATTTGCCATGGTTTATCATACTCCAAGGCACAGGCATGTTAATCCGAAGCAAAGTACAAAGCAGACACATAGGAATAGGAATTCCACGAAAGCATGGGTGGAGGCTCGGTCTTATCATTTGGAGGGAAAAAAATTGAATTTAACAACACGCGCTCGCGATGTAACACTACAAAACGCGTGCGCGTTATATCAACACAAAAACGCGAGCGCGTTATAGTCATACAAAGCGCGTGCGCGATATGTAAGCCAAAAAATAGTGCCAACATAAGGCTCATTAAAAAAAAGGCTCATTTTAGACAATATTTCCTCAAATACTAGTGAAAAATTGCATTCGTATTGGATTCAATTAAAAAATTGTCTCCTTTAAACATAATAGCATAAGATAGAATTTTCCTAAAAAAAATAGTGGCAAATCGCATATGTCCTAGCTTAAATTCAATAAAAATGTCACTAAAAACCACAATAAACATCAAAGGGGAC
>LPNX011210377.1:5168-111390 GCA_001517045.1 Pseudotsuga menziesii
AACAACATTTATTGCTCACAGTGAAAAATATCCAGAAACTACTAAAGAACATTTAACCAGAACATAGGTTCAGAACATTAAATACTCTTACAGTAAATGAAACACAGCTAAAAACAAAATAGTTCCCCTTCAACATTATTCATTGAGTTGCATTGATACATTCCACTTTACACTCTCTCCGATAGACAAAATTGCAGTTTCCTTTGCAAAACGAAGTAGTTCCTCTTACAAGCAAACATGTACAAAATTTTCCAGTGGAAAAAGCCCTTTCTAAGTGTCTCATCCCTCTATTTAAACTATAATTACAAAGCATTTTATTTTCCAGACGCATGGTCTTTCGGTTTCTCAAACTCTTCACATTTCGATCTTTTGTCATTATGTGATCATTACAACTTGGTAACTGATCCGTTTCTAGGATCACGCCTTTACAGCTACGGACTTCGTCTTCCATTTGCCTCTTTTCAGTCATACCTCTACCAAATGAGTTAGTCTTTCTTCTCATCGTGGCAGATTGACCGGTCACCTGGAAACTGCCTGCATTCAAATTAAGAGCATGATTCAAACGACAAATATCATCAATTAACCAATCCACAAGGAAATGGCTGAGCGAACCACATACGGGCCTGGAAATATTCTATGGTCGCCGGAGGGAAAAACAAGTCAGCAGTTAGAGAGAAGCGAGTTTGGGAGCCTGAGGAAACAGCCAGCTGCAATGTCGGGTGAAGTTTAAGTCGCAGCCAAGCGAAATGTGGGTGGGAGGTGTCATGAGTCGGACGTCGGACGGTTTTAGCTTCGGAAGCCAGAAGACTTTAGCAGCCGCAACGGTGGAGGAGGAGAGATAGAGGGCACGTGGAACGGATGGGAAACTAAGTTGGACGTAGGAAGAGACTCAGGTCGGACACTGGCTATCTCTTCTCGGCCGCAACGGCGGGCGAACAGAAGCTACGGACAAGCAATTTACAGTTAACACACATCGGGCGTCGGACGGTTTAGGAAATCGGATGAAAGAAAATTCTAGGAGCGGCAACGGCGGAAGGGTTGAAACTTCGCAACCCCCAATCCAGCAGTAAAAGATGCCCACTTATAGGGAAACTCAAGTATTTGAGCAGTGCTAAGGATCGGCTGTAACCAAAATCGCTTCTTTTCACAGAGGATGAACTGAAGAACAACAAATTCTCTTCTCTTCGACCACACATTCATGACTCAAAACCAAAAATCAAGGCATACATAAATTACTGACATCCACCTTCAGAGAAATGGAAGAAATCACGCTCAAGGAGCTCAACGATCAAGCCATACAAAAATAATGAGGGGCCCAGAAATTAAAACATTAATTTGGGGGGGGGGGGGGAAACAGTTGCGGCAGTAACAACTGGCGATTACCCGGTGAACCTAGACCTCTGGGTGAATTTTCTTTGAGTAGCATACTGTTTCCTAACAAAAATGCATTAAAAAAAATCTTCCAGCTCTCCGGATTTCTCTCATGACCGAAGTGTGTACCTTAATCATTGATGCTAGCCCCATTTGGGGAGAGGGGAAACCGAAACCTTCAAGTCCAGACCACTATGTTGAGGCCAGAGTATGATTTTCATTATTACCTCTATTTTCAGGTAGCTAACAGTGTGGACACCACAGGATTGCAGCATATAGTAAACAACAGTATTCGTTTGTTCCTCATTCCCATGCCATTTTAACCCTTTGTGCCTTTGGACTTTTGTCCTTTCATCTGAGTCCTTCTGTACGCCTTTCTTACTGAATTTTAATTCAGGATCCTCTATCCCATAGTGCCCTTTTGTGTGAGTGGTGTACTTTAAGTCTCAGCTCACGGACGGAGAGGATCTTTTGGCAATTTAGTATTTATGCTTTAGCACTTGCTTTGATTTATGATGCTTTTATAGAAGTTTGACTCTTTGTTTGCCTTTTGGCATTTGTTTCTTGGCATGGGATCATTTATATTTAATACGTTGTTCACCTTGCTTCCTCTCATGGGTCCTTTACTATCACTCCTTAGAACATTTCAAATGTGACGTGGATGGAGCCCCGACATAGTACTCTAGACTCTTTGAATCCGGTTTAACTCACAGGGGTTAAGCTGGACTTCAATGCACACAACATTTTTATTCGAGAAAACTACTAGGATGGAGGAATTCTTTAAGCAATACACAGGATGATACTCAACATATTAGCTATTCCCAAAAGACCTTAATATCCTCCAGACAAATGCACATACGTTTCCCTTATTGAAAATCAAAACTTAAAATTAAATCAAATGAAAGCATGACTCGGAAACCACCACACAGCTTATTTATGTACAAGGCAGAACAAATCAAAGAAAACTAAGAAAAGTAGGGCTTGAGAACCAAACCATTAACTGGCAAGTTCTCCTCCCATCCCTGTAAATCCTGTAGCATAAAAGTAGCAGGGCCAAGTTTTGTTATGATTTGAAATGGGCCTACCCACAACTACTGGAATTTGGTATGCTTTCCTTTTTCATCGTGGGGGTGGTCCCACTTAAGGACTAAGTCTCCTACTTCCAAGTCCTTTTTCCTAGCTTTATGTTTATCAAACCATCTTTTGACTACCTCCTGCTATTGTTTGAAACGTTCTCTAGCCTTGGATCTGGCTTCTTCTGCTTTTAGGAGATTATATATTCTTATTTGCAGAACCTCATCATCCAACCCCCTAGACTCTTGAGCTAGTATGGAAGACGGTAGCAAAATATTGGGAGGTAGGATGGCTTCCTTTCCATACACAAGGGTATAGGGTGACACTCCTACTGCAGACTTGGGGGTAACTCTGTCAGCCCACAGGGCGTTTGGCAAGGCTGAGTGCCAACTTCGCTGGTTTTCTATGACAGTCTTCTTCAGGATTCTAATGAGGTTCTTATTGGAGGATTCAGCTAGGCCATTCCCTTGCGGATAGTAGTTAGCAGAGTAATGTAATTTTATCCCTTTCTCATGAGCAAATGCAGTCAATTTGATGGATGAAAAGTATTTAGCATTATCAAAAAATAACGAAACTGGAACTCCAAACCTGGTCATGATATGATCTTGTAAGAAGCTAATGACTTCATCTTCATTTATCTTGCGCAATGGGATAGCCTCGACCTAGGGAGTGAAATAATCAGTTGCAGTAAGAATATACTTATGCAGCAGGGAAAAATTTGGCTTTATTTCTCCAATGGCGTCTATTCCCCATTGTTCAAAAGGCTCTGTGATCATTACCGGATTTAGAGGTGCTGCTGCTCTAGGTTGTCTTCCACCACATCTTTGGCAAGTATCACATTTTCTGACATGTGCATGTGCATCCCTGAAAAATGTTGGCCAGTAATAACCGGCTCTGAGAACCTTGTGGGCTGTAGTATCCCCTAAGTAATGTCCCCCAGCCGGGCCATCGTGCAATTCAAACATTACTTTCTCAGCATCTTCTTTCTCCAAACATCTCAGGAGGACTCCATCATAGTTTTTTCTGAACAATACGCCTTTTATGATTTGATAGGAAGCGGATTTCAGACATAGAGCTCTTCTTTGTTTGGAACTCCAATGTTCCGGTAACACCCCTGACTGCAAGTAATGCACAAGATCTCTATACCACGATTCAGGAGCTGTGAATAAAGGGAAAACATCCGTTACATGTAAATCAGCTTCATCTTTCCATGCTTGTTCTTCATTGTTTGTCTTCCCAGTCATCAGTTTGCATAGCCCTTGACCTTTTACTATAGTAGCTGGTTTGAATTCAAGATCGTATTCTTGAAGCGCTGTTACCTAGTTGCCCCTTCTTTCTCCTAATTCTTTTTGAATGAGAAGGGATCTTACAGCTGGGTAAGGGACTATTACCTTGGTACGATTTTTTAGTATATAAGGCCTGAATTGCTTTACTACCTTAAATACTGCGTATGCCTACTTATCAATGGCTAGGTAGTTTAATTCAGCCCCTTGTAGCCCAGTGCTCATAAAAGAAATTGGGAATTCATCACCCCCATCTTCCTTTTGCGTAAGTACGGCTGCCAATGAATCATCAGACGCAAATGTATACACAATGAAGTCCTTGTCAAAGTATGGATTTTTCAGAGAAGGCGCATGTGCGACAGCAGTCTTGATTTTACTGAAAGCATTCTTTTCAGTCTCAGTCCACTTAAACTGTGCATTTTGCTTGACCATCTGCTGTAATGGTTTAACAGTCTGGGCGAAATCAGGCACAAATCTACGTACGAAGTTTATTGTTCCCATGAAGGATTGCATTCCTTTTTTATTATGGGGCATGGGAATTTGTTCAATGGCTTTGATTCTTTCTGGGTCTATAGATATACCTCTTTTTGACACTATATGCCCCAGTAACTTGCCTTCTGTGACCGCGAATACGCACTTCTTAGGATTTAGGGAAATGCCATACTTCCGACAGCGCTTGAAAATTTTCTTTAGGTGGAACGTGTGCTCCCCTCTTTTCTTTGAAAATATTGTTATGTCATCAAGGTAGACCACCACACTTCACCCAATCAGTCCTCGGAAAGCTATATCCATAGCTCTCTGAAATGTCGCGCCAGCATTAATTAGGCCAAAAGGCATTCTTCTATATGCGAAAGTTCCCCATTTAGTTCTGAATGTTGTTTTCAATCTATCTTCCTCAGCCACTAACACTTGGTTGTAGCCCGAGAATCCGTCTAACAATGAAAACAATTCAGAACCAGAAACCATCTGTAGCAGTTGCTCCATGGGAGGCACCGGATAATTGTCTTTGTCTGATGCACGGTTTAGGTTTCTGAAGTCAACGCATAGTCTGATTTCTCCCGACTTTTTTCTGACCGGCACCAGATTTGACACCCATTCTGAATGCCAAACTTTAAAAATAATCTTAGAATCTAACAATTTCTTCACTTCGCTCTGGATTAGGGGTTCCATCTTTGGGTGCATCTTCCTCAGCGGCTGCTGATATGGCTTGACGCCTGCTTTAATAGGAATGATATGTTTGATGATATTAGTGTCATAGGTTTTTAAATCTGCATACATCCATGCAAAGACATCTTTGTACTTCTTGAACAAACTGAGGAACTTGTCTCTTTCTGCTGGTGAACAGCACTTGCCGAGGTTCACGAACTTAGGCTCCGTTTCAGTCCCTAAATTTATTAGCTCGAACTGTAGAGTTGAGCTGTGCGTCTTCACATTAGCAGGTCTTCTAAATTTCTCATTCAAGTCAAACATCTTCTCTAACATCCTGATCCCTTTGGGAATGAAATTTTCATACTTCATTTCAGCCTAATGTTCCTCATCGTCGATAATGGCTCCTTTAAAAACCTCCTCATTTGTCAAGCATTCAATTATTTGCTGATCATCATCAAATAATCGCAAGTTGGTGATCATGTCGGGAACCGATGGCCTAAAAAGTAATTCAATAGAGCATTTGTTATTAGTGGGAACCAATCTGGCAGCTGATGTAGCTAGAAGATCAGCGGCTGCATTTTTTATTCTTGGAATTGAAATAATATTAAATGCATGAAAATTTTTAAGCAAATCCCATACCTCGTTTTGGTAATCTTTCAAATGAGGGGAAACACAGTGTATTTGATTTCTTATTTGCTTTACAACTATTTTTGAGTCCCCAAAAACTTTTAAATTACTAACCTGTAGCTCAATTGCTTTCTTGAGTCCCTGCAGCAGTGCTTCATACTCAGCTGTATTGTTAGTACACTCAAACTCTAGTCTACAGGACAGGAAGTGTTTATTTTTTTGTGGATCAATAAGGACGCAGCCAGCCCCTGACCCCTCTAATGTTTTCGATCCATCGAAAAATAAAGTCCAAAAAACATTATCTACTGAAAAACAATCTACTCCTACTGCTAAATATACTATTTTATAGTCAATATCATCAGCCTGAGAAAAACGAAGAAGATCAGGCTCGGTGTCAGATGTGTCGCTGGCCTCTTCCAATTTATAATTCCCCGATTCCAGCTCGAGAAAGTAGTTTCCCAATATAGATTCGACTGGTACATTCTTCCCATCCAATTGAGTGACATTGTACTTCATGTGAGGTTCTCTCAAAACCTTGATCTGATTAGGACTCCCTTTGTGCGGCAACCAAAGATGTGACCAATCTGTGGTGAAATACCCATTTAATTTGGCTGACCAATCTCTGCTCAGGACCAGGCCGTAAGAATCTGGTATGTCAGCCACTACAATGTTAATAACTTGGCACACTCTGTCATCGGATGCCAAGCGGATTAGAACATCTTCCATCTCGCCAACTACCTTGACGTCTGTCCTATCCAACTGCACCACCCTCCACATGGTTGGCTTAGGTTTCCCATTTATTTTCTTACATACTGATATGGGCATGACATTAATTGATGCCCCTGAGTCTGCTAAACAATTGTGTACATTATGATTAAAAATTTCAAACATCAAGAGGAAAGGTGGATGTTTAGTTTTAGACTTACCTCCAATGCTAGCTTCCCCAATTTCTTCTTCCTCTCGAGGTTGATTGTCAGCGGGCAACTTTTCTTCTGATGTTTCCAGTGATTTCAACAACCTTTCTTTCTGTTGAGGTACTTTGCACATTTCAAACAGCGGGACGTTTGCCTTTATCTTCTTTATATTTTTGACAATGTCATATTCGATTAGTTGTCTAGTGGACTAAGATTTATCAGCACTCACATTCTCTTCGTTTGGCTTAGGCAGCGTTCTGTTTTGCTTCAGATCCTCGCTGGTAATGGTAAATTCCGGAATCTGATCAGCCAATGATTTGTCTTGAAATTTCTTTTTTATATTTCTTTGTAGCCTTCGAATCTTTGGGAGAAGAAGGCTGTCATCACTAACCGCTCCTTTTCTCCTAGTTGTCACATTAGCCTCCTTGATATCTTTGCATCCCTGGGTATTTTCCTCCTCTGCATCGAGTAAGGAGACAGAATTCCATAATGCCATGGTCTCATCCTCCTGCCTTTTTGTAGAAGTGGAAGTAGCATTTTCGTTCTTTTCATCTTCATCTTCCTCCGTTAATCTTGAATCCAACATCTGATTCATGACCAATGTCATTGAATTTATCCATTGCAGATAGTTCTTTTCGGAATGAGGCTGTTGATGAAAAGTACAGAAATTTTCCATCCCTATCTCTGTCAGATTCATGGATGCAGTTTTTTGAGGAGGAGGTTAGGTCTGATTGCCATCCTCCCTTTTCTTATAATATGGCCTGAAGAACTTTTGTGTTTTTCTTTTCGTTTCTAAGTCTATGATCTTATTGGACAACTTTTGCATCATTTTAGCCATGCTTTCATAGTCTGGTGTCTTTTCTTCTTTAGGCTTAGTGAACAATAAGGTTTTTCTTCCCGCACCTTTCTCTCCTGATTGTTCCGGATAGTCCTCCACACTTTCTCTTTCTTCTTCCACCACTTCTGCCTCTTCATAGGTCTCTGTTAAGGTAGGCTTGGCCCTACCTTTTGCAAACATGGCTAAATCAAGACCCAGAGCTGAAGTATAGTATTTGATCAGTACTTTGTCTGAAGGCTTATCTGTTTCAGAGAAATTTTTAAGATATGCTGCAAACCTTTGTGTGAAGCTGTGCACTTTTTCCTTTTTCTCTTTCTTTAATGCACACAGTCCTTTCATGAGGGCAGCGTGAGTCTTTTGGACTGCGTACTTACTTCTAAACATTCTCTCGAAGGTATCCCAGTCTGGGATAGAGTTAGATGGCAATCCAAAATACCACGAGGCTGCAGCTCCTTTGAGGGTGTGCAGGAATAGTCTACACACTACATCTTCATGTTCCCTAGCCCTCAGACCTTCTATTTCCAAGTAGAAACTCTGTAGGTGGTCATCCACTAGGATTTTCTCATTTGGATCAAATTTGGGCAGTAGCTTCTCAAAGGCTTGAGGTAGGTCATGCAAAGGTGGGGTCAGATTTAGAGGTGATCTAGCTTTCCAAGCTGGCGGTGGATTTGGTGGATTAGGTGGATTCAGTGGATTTGCATTAATTCCGGCCATGAGTTGAGGCGGAGAGTGAGGGGGTGAACCAACAAGAGAGTGAGGACGTGAACCAACTAGGGTGTGAACAGGAGAACTGTAAGGAGTGTCTGGGCCTACTTGGTTCAAAGGCAATTCAACCTCCTGTATGGCAGTTTCCACAAGTTCTTCCCAGTCTCCAACCAACACTGAATCTTCAATTAGAGGACGGTCTTTCTTCTTGTACTCTCTTCTAGTAAATTCGTGGATAATAGGAAACCCTCCAATATTCTTTACATAAGCACGGGTATGTCTTCTCAGATCATTAACAATTTCGTTGCAAACACGATATAGATGTTCTCTATTTTCTTCTTCCGGAATTGAATTACGTGGTCCACTACTTTCAGAACTGTAACCAGCGGAATAATCTCGGGAAAATGGGTTTCCCCGGCCAGCCATGCACTGGCGGTCCTCCTTCTAGCGCCAAAACTGGTGAGGCCTGGAAATTCGCAGGAGACAACAATAAGGGATTCTCCCCAATCAACGTTCCCAACTAGCCCGTTGACTGTTTGGTATAGGGAATCCGTCCGGTTTACGGTCCGGCTACCGTAGGTCAAAGTAACAAACAAGGGTTTTATCGGTTGTGGCTCGGTCCACCGGAATTTGTATTTTGACTTGAAGAAATGATATACAAGTGCCTAACTAAATGCAGGGCGATCAAGATGCAGGGAGCGGTCACAAAGTGATGCGCAGGTTCTTACCTCTCGTCTTTTGCTCACGAGCAACCAAACCAAGAAAACAAAAGGAATAAACTAACTATCTAAACTATCGCTAGGGAGCGAGATTATCATTTCGAATGAGCAATACATTTTCACATACATTAAAAAGAAACATAGATAGTTGATACTTCTTCTAAAGTACATGAATGCTTACAGATATTTAAATAACCAGATAGTCGATCATTTTATAAACAACATTTATTGCTCACAGTGAAAAATATCCAGAAACTACTAATAACCAGAACATAGGTTCAGAACATTAAATACTCTTACAGTAAATGAAACACAGCTAAAAACAAAATAGTTCCCCTTCAACATTATTCATTGAGTTGCATTGATACATTCCACTTTACACTCTCTCCGATAGACAAAATTGCAGTTTCCTTTGCAAAACGAAGTAGTTCCTCTTACAAGCAAACATGTACAAAATTTTCCAAGGGAAAAATCCCTTTATAAGTGTCTCGTCCCTCTATTTAAACTATAATTACAGAGCATTTTGTTTTCCAAACGCATGGTCTTTCGGTTTCTCAAACTCTTCACATTCCGATCTTTTGTCATTATGTGATCATGACAACTTGGTAACTGATCCGTTTCTGGGATCATGCCTTTACAGCTCTGGACTTCATCTTCCATTTGCCTCTTTTCAGTCATACCTCTACCAAATGAGTTAGTCTTTCTTCTCGTCGTGGCAGATTGACCGGTCACCTGGAAACTGCCTGCATTCAAATTAAGAGCATGATTCAAACGACAAATATCATCAATTAACCAGTCAACAAGGAAATGGCCGAGCAAACCACATATGGGCCTGGAAATATTCTATGGTCGCCGGAGGGAAAAACAAGTCGACAGTTAGAGAGAAGCGAGTTCGGGAGCATGGGGAAACAGCCAGCTGCAATGTCGGGTGAAGTTTAAGTCGTAGCCAAGCAAAACGCGGGCAGGAGGTGTCATTTGTCGGACGTTGGAGGGTTTTAGCTTTGGAAGCTAGAAGACTTTAGCAGCCGCAACGACGGAGGAGGAGAGATAGAGGGCATGCGGAACGGATGGGAAACTAAGTCGGACATCAGAAGAGACTCAGGTCAGAGGCTGGCTATCTCTTCCCGGCCGTAACGGCGGGCGAACAGAAGCTACAGACAAGCAATTTACAGTTAACACACATTGGGCATCAGACGGTTTAGGAAATCAGATGAAAGAAAAGTCTAGGAGCTGCAATGGCGGAAGTGTTGAAATTTCGCAGTCCCCGATCCAGCAGTAAAAGATGCCCGCTTATAGGGAAACTCAAGTATTTGAGCAGTGCTAAGGATCGGCTGTAACCAAAATTGCTTCTTTTCACAGAGGATGCGCTGAAGAACAGTAAATTATCTTCTCTTCGACCACACATTCACGACTCAAAACCAAAAATCAAGGCATACATAAATTACTAACATCCACCTTCTGAGAAACGGAAGAAATCACGCTCAAGGAGCTCAACGATCAAGCCATACAAAAATAATGAGGAGGGGCCTAGAAATTAAAACATTAATTTGGGGGGGGGGAATAGTTGCAGAAGCAACAAAGCCCTAGCTCACCCTTGAGCTACTTTCACCTTGAGAGCCCCTTTTGGCCCATTTCCACCATTGGAGAAAGAGAAGGAGCAAGTTGGAGCTCGGAGCAACCCTCTTGGATCACCGCAACGGGCTTCACCAACCTTCACATTGGAGGTAATATTAATACCAAAACCATTATTTACATTTTGTTTTTCTGTTTTATGCACATGTTAGAGTTTGTTTTTTAGCTTTTTAATTTACACATATTGAACTGCTACTAAGGAGTCCCTTCTCCTTAGTAGGTGCTCATTCGCACAAGCTAGGGGTAAAACCCTAGCCATATTGTTCCCACTTGATCAGATGTAAGGGCTGAACCATTATATCATGGCTAAAGGATTAAGTTCCTCCCATGTCAGATGTGAGTTTTGGCCATTCTGACGAGTAGGTCAGATGTAAGGGAAACTACCATTCTGCGAATGGAGGCACCTGGTCAGTTACCAAGTAGCTCAGTCTGGGACTGGGTGCCATTTTGATGCGATGGTAGGATTAGTTCCTCCATGATCAGATGTGAGTGCATGCCCTTTTTGATGCAGTGCTCTTGAGCATGGTTGGATTGTAAGTGCAGATCCCTTTTCGATGCGGTGCTTTCAAGCATGGTCAGATTATAAGTGCTGATCCCTTTCGATGTGGTGCTTTTGAGCATGGTCGACTGTAAGTGCTATGAATTTATGATAGGATGAGGTTGGATGTAAGTGCATAGCCTTTCCGATGCGATGTGCTTGCACATGATCAGATATAAGTACTGAGCCATTCTGGCACGATGTGTTTACACATGGTCAGATGTGAGTGCTAGGCCTTTCTGACAAGATGAGGTCAGATGTGAGTGTTGGGTGTGCCTTTATGATAAGATGAGGTCAGATGTAAGAGATGGGTGGTCCATTTTGACTTCAGTGTTAGATATAAGCATTGATGAAGACCTACATGAAGGGTAGTCCTACAGGATTGAATATGTAGAACTTCCTGTGACGAGAAGAATCGAGATAGCACCATTATGAGATAGCATGTAATGATGATCCAGACTTGATGATGATCTAGATCAAGTGATCCAGATGTGATGATCCAGACTTGATAACGATCCAAGTCAAGTGATGATCCATTTGTGATGATGATCTAGATCAAGTGATCTAGATGTGATGATCCAGAATTGATGACGAACCAAATCAATTGATGATCTAGTAGTGATGAGCCAGTAGTCATGATGATGTAGATCTCGTGATGAAGAAGAGTTGAAGAAGAAGATGACTTGAAGACTCGAAGATGAAGAAGACTCAAAGACTCAAAGACTTGAAGACTTGAAGACTTGAAGACTAAGAAGACTTGAACATGAAAATGATGAGATGATCCAATTAATGCAGAGAAGAAGACCAGTGCTGAAAATTGTGTCGAAGGAATACCTTCCTAGTTAAGAGGGAGTGTTGATGTATTTGTAACTTTGGAATATATTCATCTATGTATCTTATGTCTTGTAACCCGATGTTTATTATGGGATTTATCTATTATGTAATTGAGTCATTATGTCATTCCCTGATGTTCCGATCGGGAGGATATATAATGTAAACAAGTCATTTTAAGTCATTGTCGGTAACCCTCCTATTGTCTAAGGGTTAAATTCCCTGCAGTCCCGGGGCACTAGGGTTATTAGACTCACTTGGTAAAGTTGTCCGTAGTAGGGTTTTAGTCATGCTGGGAAGCAGTATAAATAGAGAGGTGACTTCTCTAATTAGCACACATCACATACACACTCAAGTGTAGCACATAGTTGAGGAAGGAAAAACATTGGGGCTATATAAGAAGAATATTATTGCTGTCGGGAGATCACTTACTATTTTGGGATTTTCTATTTTGGTGTTGATTCTATCTCTGAAGAAGTTGCGTGGTTTTCTCCATTTATGGTTTCCCTAAGGAAAAACACTGTGTTCATTGTATCTTTTGTTTGATTGCTATGCTTGTTATTCTCTCTGTTAAAGATCCTAATAATTCTAGCTTAATGTTGAAAAACTAACACGTACCTAATGTTAAAATGGAACGGTCATAAGGAAATACATAAGTGCAAGCGCATGTGATATCCTAACCTATATGCCAGTTCATACATAATACCTATGATAGGCACGAATGGATGGAAACCTCGGAGAGAGTGTACAAAAAATGGACCCTATATGAAAACCATATTAGTCCAAAATAACCCAAAATAGTCAACAAAGAATCCAAACTATAGGATATAGGGAGGAATCATCATGACAACTACACCCAAAGGAAACAATGCAATGAACGATGGGACATAAAAAGGAAAGCAAGGTGTAGACCCAACGTTCACACATCCACTACCACCCCTGTGAGGGTGACCATTGTTGTAAAGACCGAGAGAACGGAGTCAACATCTTCTAGAAATGGAGTATATGGAAGAATGTGACTACTCCCAAATATATGAGCACGGTAAGGGGTTGTGATGCCCCCAATTATTACACCAGGTTCCGTACTAGGATGAAGGATGGGTGATAGGATACCCAGCATGCCAAAAATAAAAGGACCCAAACTCAAGAGATCATAAATATACTAAAGTAACTGCAATCCCAAAGTCCAACTAGCACACAAAGAGCACACTGCTAAGAAAATATACAACCAAAATACAAGCAAACCAAGGAGAGGATATGTGAGCTCCCAAATGCAGCAGGTATGTCTTACCTAGGAGAGGCTTGAAACTCCCATATACTACAAGCAGAGGTATGTAATCAATTATCGTGGCCCTTAGCTTCAATGCATAAAGCGACTGTGTTGTCCAACCTCTACCTGGCAAGGACACTCATAGAATAACCTCTGCAAGTACCCTCTATGATACCTAGGTAAGGAAACTAAGGTCACCCCAATATAACCAATGCTCAATTGGATAGTCGCCGGTGGGATCGATCATATCGGCAGGGTAGAAAAGCTTGAAACTCTTGTAAGAGCCCCCAGATATGAATACAATCCTAGAAATATCTCCAGTGTTCACAGAAAGTGACTAGGGTTCATTCCAATCACAATTGCGGGCACTTCCTCATGCTTAACTCCTGTGTAAGAGGAGCATCCTGAGAAACACTAATTATACCAAGGATTTCTCTATCTCACCTGGACAGATAGCACCTCAATCTCCCATCTCTCAATAGCAAGCTCACAAGAAAAGGAAATCTTGGGAAGAACACCAAGTGCTCCAAGGGACAAAGGGATGCAGACTCAAGTATAATCAAGCTACGGCAACAATGGACTATAGTTTTCTTATTCTTCAATTCCCCCTCTTCAATGTATACAAAGGGTTCCGAGTGATCTCGAGGCATATGGAAGGCTAGGAGACAAGTGACTCACTCAACTGGGGCGCATGAGTGAGAGAGGAAGTGTTGGCACAAGTGAGAGAGATCAGTTGACGGAGATCATATTTATGTTTTTGGGTTTTACTTTTTCCACTGGTTCTCATTCTATCTCTGAGGAGGTTGCGGGGTTTTCTCCTTTATAGTTTCCCTGAGGAAAATTATTTGTGTCTCTTGTCTCTTGCGATTATTGTTGTGCATGTTATTCTTTAAGATAAGATCCTATGATCATATTGCTTAAATGATAAAAATCTAACATGGTATCAAAGCTAACTTGAGAAGAGGACATTGTGCAGCTACATAAGCTAAGGCTTCCTATTTTTTGGGGGCTCTCTCCACAACCCATAAGAAAAAGGAGTTTAGGATAACTCTCCATTAAAGGGCGCATCTTCATGTCGAAGAAGAATTTGATTCCAAGCATTTTCATAGGCTGAAGATAAATTTCTGATGTATCTCATGTAAAACTTTTCACGTCAGATTCGATAAATTATGGGAGATATGATTCCTCCAAATCAGGGTTCCAACCTCTTCCAGGATTCATCCCTAAATAGGACACCTAGGGATAACTACTATATCTCAATCTATGTAGGTTCAAATGAAATTTCACAAGATTTTCTATATAAGGAGAAGACAGTACTTTCTGTGTTACAAGTTTCAGACCCAGATGATGAAACATGGACATGTCGCAGTCCATACAAGTTTGCTATGTTGAACAGTCCTGAAATAAGTCACCTTGGGAAAACTCTAATAATTCCCAATTGGTGAAACCAATTTTGTGAAAACCTATAGTGTTAAAAAGAGGACAGATGAGGCTACCACAGTATGGAATTTCAGACACATAGAAGTAGTAATATCAGAGATACCTCAGAAATAATATCAAGAATTTCTACAGAGGAAATTGGAAAACTAGAGATTCCTATTTTGGGATCTTCCCTCCATTGTTTTTAGAAAAGGACTACATTGGACATCTCTCCTTGAATAGACCATCTTTATATCCAATCAGATCTGAAATATTTCAAGTTTTGAAAATTAGGGTTTCTCTTACAAACACTAGATCAGCCAAATCCGGAATCAAGACAGACACCTCAAATCAGTAAGATCTAATCTTTTATTATTTACATTTGAGGTTCTCATTTCAAAATGACTAATCACACCAGTTTGATGACAATCTTGGTGAAGTTGAAAACTTCCAAGCATGGAAGTATAGGATTTCACTGGTCCTTAAAGGAAATGAATTGGAAACCTACATAAGTGGAGAGGTTCCAATTCTAGAGGGAGATGAGGCTAAATCCTTACACAAGAAGAACTTGGTCAAGTCCAAGAGGATCACCTTATACCACAAGTCTCTTCCCTAAAGACACCTAAATCGATGTTTGATTCCTTGACCAAGATATTATGAAGGGAAGAACATAAATAAGAATAAGTATAGGAACTTTGTGATCCTTGAAGAAATTGACTTGGATCAGTATTTCAGTAAGAAAGGACTAGGAGCCAGAGGGAGATGAGGCCAAGTCTAGAGCCAAGAGAATCATTGTAAAATCTATTAAATATCATCCCATCCCTCATGTTTCATCCTTGAAGGAACCAAAAGGAAGTGTTTGATGATATGATGAAGCAATCAAAGAAGAATAAGATATGCTTATAACCACCTTGAATGGCCTCCCAGGATCATGGGATTCATTCATTTGAGGAATGTGTGCTAGAAGGAAGTGATTACTTTCAGCAGACTCTTGGAAGAGTGCACACAAGAATAATCTCAACTCATAATAAGAGAAAGAGAATATGGAAGCAATTGAAGATCAAGCTCTCACAATTCCTCAAGTAATGAGGAATATGAAGGACTCAATTTTTGAAGAACCTTTTATCCATCTTAGCATGTGGATAAGAAATGATGATATCATGAATGAAGAAGATGATGAAGAAGAAGGCTCAAGAAGGAGTCTACCCACAAAACGAATAAAAGAAGTATTCAATTTTCATTTCATGATATTATTTTGTTATACATTTATTTATATTTAGTTGATGTGTTATGAATGATAGAATTCTTGCATTAATGACAGTATACTACTAATATGCATGTGATGGGTAAGTAGCTCATGGTGCTATACAACTCTCCATTGCTACTTATCTATAATGAAACCTCTTTGCTCACATATTGGATTAGTGCACAATCTCAATGATGTCTTGGTAGAGATGGAAGGAATCTAGAAAGTTTACGTGAGATATGGATGAATGTTGTATTGGCTAAAATAGTTACATGATTATATCTTTATGCATATAAATTTACCATTATGGATATTCCTTATGAAATGTTTTGTTATATTTTTATCAATTTAAGAAATATGATCTTAGGATGTTATCTGAGAGAATAACATGCACAACAATAATCAAAAGAGACAAGAGACACAAATAATTTTCCTCGGGGAAACCATAAAGGAGAAAACCCTGCAACTTCCTTAGAGATAGAATGAGCACCAATGGTAGCAATAAAACCCAAAGACAGAAAAGATGATCTCCAATAGTTGTTATGTCTTTCTCTCACTTGAGAGAGATTCTCCTCTCTCACTCATGTGCTCCAGTTGAGTGAGTGTGTGTGACAAATAGAGAGTCTCACTCTCTATTTATACTATTTTCTGACTTAACAATTACTTACCAAGGAAAACATCTCTAGGAGAGTCTAATAACCCTAGTGCCCCACAACTATGGGAACTTTACCCCCCGATCAACAAGGAGGGTTAACCTTAACTCAATTGTGTGGACTATTTCCCCAAATTACAATGGAGGGTTAAACTCATTGAATATACATGAATTTATTGTATTAATGACTCTCCCGATAGGAACATCAGGGTACAATGAAATACAAATGATTCTTCCGATAGGAACATTGGGGTACAATATAAGATATACAAGTGAATACATTACGAATTTACAAATACATCAAAACTCCCTCTCAACTAGGAAGGTATTCTCTTGACACAATTCATCAGCACAAGTCTTCTTCTCTGGATCATCATCAAAGATGGATCATCATTGGATCATCATCAAAGCTGGATCATCACTGGATCATCATCAAAGTTGTATTATCACTAGATCATCATCAAAGTTGGATTATAAATAGATCATCATCATCATCATTTCTTCTTCTATCTCAATCAATTGGTGCTATCTCTCAATTCTACTCATCATAAGAAGTTCTACAGAGCCATCCCTTTTTCATGCTGGTTGTAAGCCTAGCATCCATGTAGGTATTCATGTTCTTCAACACTTATATATGACCATGGCAGGAACACATCTAGCAACCATGTCAGAAAGGCTCTCTCAACACTCAGCTCTGACCATGCGATGAGCACATCCAACAACCATGTCAAAAAATCCCAACACTCACATCTGACCATGGGAGGAAGGCATCCAACAACCATGTCATAAAGGCTCTGCACTTACATCTGACCACAGGAGGAACACATCCAACAACCATGCCATAAAGGCTCTATACTTACATCTGTCCATGGGAGGAACACATCCAACAACCATGTCAGAGAGGCTCTTCACTTACATCTGACCATGGCAGGAACACATCCAACAACCATGTCAAAAAGGCTATGGACTTGCATCTAACCATGGGAGGAATACATTCAAAAACCATGTCAGAAAGGCTCTGCACTTACATCTGAACATGAGAGGAACCAATCCAACATTCATGTCAGAAGGACTCGACACTTACATCTGACCATGGGAGGAAAAAATCCTACCACCATGTCAGAAGGGCACATGAACTCGTCACTTCCCCTTTGAAGGAACCTCGATCTGGAGAACACCAAGCTTCTTCCTGAAGTACTCAAACTTCACTTTGGCTATTTTTAGCATATAATCACAGCAAGGCTGATTACATCCAAGGATAACCTGTGAGCTTTGCCAAGACTGATTACATCCGACGAAAACCTACAAGATTGTTTACATATCAGCAACCTATGAACTTCACCAGGATTTTCTGCTCAGACAACCTATATCATTGGAAATTCTAGAAATCCCTCTTTCAAGATATTTCGATATGGATCACAAATTGGAGCTTCACTACTCCTATCTCGGTTGTACTCAGTGCCATGTAGGACTGCTTCCTACTAAACCAAGAGATCACATCTGATCTCATACTGAAGCAACACTCCTAAGTTCTCTTCCTATCAATGGCACTTCCTTCCCAATCCAAATCAACATAACCCTCAAGGATAATGTTCTGATTCACCTCATACTAGAGCCCATAATCATCTATACCCATAATCATCTATACCCTTTATGTACCTCACTATATTCTTTGCAAGCATCCGGTGAACATGTCTCAAATCCATCAGGAATTGGCTCAATGTGTTAACAACAAATAAAATATTGGGTCTTATATACGTCAATTACATCAAGGAATAAATCATCTGATGATGCATCATGGCATCAACCATATCTGATGAAGCATCACTCAATAGCTTCAGGTTCGATGCCATAGGTGTAGTCATGGACTTATAGTCTATCATCTCGAACCTCTTCGGGATCTCCACTGCATACTTCCCTTATCCAAGGGATATTCCATCTGCATTCTGCCACACCTCCATGCCTAGAAAGTAGTGCATCATATCAAATTCCTTCATCTCGAACTTGGCAGCAAGTCTCTTTCTTAAACCTTTAATGAGTTCCTCTTTTCTACTAGAAACAAATCATCGACATATAACAGGATCATCCCTGGTCTTATTCCTTCAACCTTGAAGCAAAAGTTGGAATGTGATTTAATCTTAGTAAATCCTAGATCCATCAGTAGGCTATACATCATGTCATAACATGTCGAAACTCAGGATCTTCTGCAGTCACTCCCTCTGAAGTGGAGAAACATTCTCCCTCTACCTTTCATACTCTATGTATTGAAACATTCTGTACTAGAGTGACAAGTAGCTTCCTCTGCTACTAATATTTTGTGTATCCATTTAGTTTCACTGGATATCAATATCCTCTATCTTGAAAGGATTCTTCTCACACCCATCTATGATCTTTTCATCCTATATAGGATTTCATCTTCAACCTTGTAGAAAAGGTTAATATCTTCATCACTATAGGTGATATTCAATCTCCTCATGTATGTGTTATCCCATGGGTGCCTTCTGAGCTTGTACAAGGCCTTCTTTAATTTTGCACACATGATTTTCCTGTCATGTGTCTTAACTTCCATTAGATGAAAATTTCTCTTCATAGTCTATGCCTTCTTTTTGTGAGAAGCCTCCTGATACAAATATTTCCTTGTATCCCACATAATTCTCTTCA
Organism: Pseudotsuga menziesii; assembly: GCA_001517045.1. Lineage (NCBI taxonomy): Eukaryota > Viridiplantae > Streptophyta > Pinopsida > Pinales > Pinaceae > Pseudotsuga > Pseudotsuga menziesii. The sequence continues at coordinate 24,098 of LPNX011210377.1, forward strand.
TGTCTCGTTACCATATCTTATACATCATTCTTCTTGAACGGGTACTCTCCTTCCCTCTCTTCTTCACTAATTCTTCATAGCTGGAAGGATATGCAACAATGATGTTACTCAACAGTATCACATAAATGCACTGTGTCTCGGGCCTCTTGAAGTCTCATCATACTCTTCTTAATTTTGGATTATTTCTTGAATTGTCGTCACTGGTTCTTCGGAACAGGTCTCATCCTTATTTTGTAGGAGGTTGTAAGCAATATTTCCTACAAGTCAAATGCATTAGTTGTATGGTTAGAAACATTTCATAAGGTATATTCATAATGAGAAATTATTTTGCATGAATATATAATCATCCAACTATTTTAGCCAATACAACATTCATACATATCTTACGAAAGCATTCTAGATTCCTTCCATCTCTACCAAGACAACATTGATATTGTGCATTAATCCAATATGTCAGCACAGAGGTTTCATTCTAGATAATTAGAAATGGAGAGTTGTATAGCACCATGGGATACTTACCCATCACATGCATATTAGTACTATACTGTCATTAATGCAAACATTCTATCATGCATAACACATCAACTGAATATAAACAAATGCATAACAAAATAAAATCATGAAACGATAATTGAATACTTATATTTATTTGTTTCATGGGTAGACTCATTGTTTCAGCTTCATCATCTTCTTCATTCATAACAGCATCATTTCTTATCCAAAAGCTTAAGAGGTTTCTTCAAGAATTCAGTTCTTCATATTCCTCATCTCTTGAGGGATCTTCTTTAAATTGTGAGCGCTTGATCTTCAGTTGCTCCCATATTCTCTTCTCATATTATGGGTCAATATTCTTCTTGTGTGCATTATTCCTAGATTCTGTGGAAAGTAATCACATCCTTTTGGCACACATTCCTCGAATGAATGAATCCCATGATCCTGGGAAGCCATTCAAGGTGGTTATCACAATTTATGTATTCTCTACTTGTTCATCCACTACTTCAAGTTGTTCCTTGATTTGAGAGACCCTTGTAAGGTTTGACTGTATGGTATCTTCTTTCTAGATATTTACATTCTTCAATTGGTTTCTCAAATTCATCTCCCTATTTATGTTCTGCCATTCAAATAGCTTGGTTAGGGAATTGAAGATCTTCAATAGGTGTCTTTAGGGAAGACACTTGTGGTATAGGATGATCCTTGATTGAATCAGCAATGATCTTCTTGGCCTTGACCAAGTTCTTCTTATGTAAGGCTTTAGCCTCATCTCCCTTTGGAAATAGAACCTTTCCACTTATGTAGGTGTCCAATTCATTTTCTTCAAGAACTAGTGGGATCCAATACTTCCATGCTTGGAAGTTGTCAGTTTCACCAAGATTTTCATCAAGCTAGTGTGATTAGTCATTTTGAAATGAGAACCTCAAAAGTAAAGATCAAAACATTAGATCTTATCAATTTGAGGTGTTTGTCCTAGTTCCGGAGTTGGTTGATCTAGGGTTTGTCAGAGAAACCCTAATTTTCAAAACTTGGAATATTTATGATCTGATTGGATAGAAATATGCACCTCCTCAAGGAGAGCTATCCAATGTACTCCTTCTCTAAAAATAGTGTAGGGAAGCTCCCAGAATAGGAAGCCCTAGGTTTCCAATTTCCTCTACAGAAATGCTTGATATTGTTTCTAAGGTATTTCCAAAATTACTGCTCCTCTGTGTATGAAACTTCTCACTAAGGTATATTCACTTGTTCCCTTTCGAACACCATGGGTTTGAGCAGAATTGGTTTCTGCAATTGGGAATTATGAGTGTTTTACCAAGGTGACTTGTTTAAGGACTGTTCAGCATAGTAAAGTTGTACAAACTTCAGCATGTCAATGTTTCATCATCTTGGTATGAAAAATTTACCACAAAAATAGAGTCTGTTCCCTATCTAGAACATCTTATGAAATTTAATTTGGACCTTTGTAGCTGGAGATATAACAATTATCCATAGGTGTCTTGTTTAGGGATGAATCCTTGAACGGGCTGGAACACTGATTTAGAGGAATCATATCTCCTAGAATATAGTGAATCGGAGGCTACAATTTGTAAACAGGGTACATCAAGATTTTATGTTTGGTCTGTGAAAATTTCGGCCCCTGATATTTCTTTAATCCTGATGTATACTTAATGTACAAAAATTACCAGTTTTAGTATTTTAGCGTTTTTCAGGCATGTGGTCAAACTAGGGTGACTTTCCCAGAGTTTTACTCAACCAAAAACTTAGAGCTTGGTCTCTAAACTTCGATTTTGATGAAGAGAGCAATCCTATGTTGGGTTCACTCAAAAATTTCTCTTCTATAAAATGCCCTAATTTTCCACAGCAAAAGCTAAAAATCCCTGAAATCAAATTTTTCTTCGACAAAAATATGTGCCCTTCAATTGATAGTTAACCTAGCCTCCTTTTGCTGATTGATTGGGGAGAGAGACCCAAAAAGTAAGAATCCCTATCTTCTGCAGTTGCATAGTGTCTTCTTTTAAGGTTAGCTTTGATACCATGCTAGATTTTTATCAATTTAAGCAATATGATCTTAGGATCTTATCTGAGAAAATAACATGCACAATGATAGTCACAAGAGACAAGAGACACAAAGAATTTTCCTCAGGGAAACCATAAAGGAGAAAACCCCACAACTTCATTAGAGATAGAATGGGCACCAATGGTAGCACTAAAACCCAAAACTAAAAAAGATGATCTCCAACATTTGTTCTCTCTCTATCTCACTAATGAGAGCTTCTCCTCTCTCACTCATGCTCCCCATTTGAGTGAGTGTATGTGACAAATAGAGAGTCTCACTCTCTATTTATACTAGTTTTTGAATTGACAATTACTTGCCAAGGCCGAAATATCTAGGAGAGTCTAATAACCTTAGTGCCCCACAACTGTGGGGACTTTGCCGCCAGATCAAGAGGGAGGGTTAACCTTAAATCAATTGTGGGGAATATTTCCCCAACTTACAATGGAGGGTTAACCTCATTGACTTTACATGAATTTATTATATTAATGACTCTACCGATAGGAACATCGGGGTACAGTGAAATGCAAATGATTCTCCCTATAGGAAAATCGGAGTACAATATAATATATACAAGTGAATACATTCCGAAGTTACAAATACATCAACATGTTTCTTACCATACAATAGGTGCATGTGACTTGTAGGAAAGATCGCATACAATCACATACAAGAATATAAGTATGAGAATTTTTCAAAAGAAAAAGTGACGATAGTTCGAGAAATAATACGAGATGAGGAATAATATGATGATACTTTCAAAGAAAGAAAGAGGTGTAAAAAACAGTGCAGTTATGAGACACTATTGAGCAACATCATTGATGCAGAACCTTCCATCTATGAAGAAGTAGCCAAGAACAAAGGGAAGGAGAGTACCATATCATGAAGAATGATGTCTAGGATGTTGTATTGAGACCTGAAGAGAAGTTTGTGGGATACAAGGAAATATTTGTAGCACAAGTCTTCTCACAGAAAGAAGTCATAGACTATGAAGAGACATTTGCAACCACTAGAAGTTAAGAAACATGACAGGAAGACTCATGTGTGCAAATTAAAGAAGGCCTTGTACGATCTCGGAAGAAACCCATGGGATAACACATACATGAGGATCTTGAATATCACATAGAGTGATGAATATATTAACCTTTGCTACAAGGTTGAATATGTAATCTTGTAGAGAATGAAAAGCTCACATATGGGTGTGAGAAGAACATTTTCAAGATAGAGGATCTTGGTATCCAGTGACCCTAGGTGGATACATAGAATATTAGTAGCAGAGGAACCTATTTCTCAGTCTAGTATAGAATGATTCAATGTATAGAGTATGGAGTACACAAGGAGTATGATGCTCCACTTCAGAGGGAGTGATTGCAGAATATATTGAGGTTCAACATGGTACAACAGGCTGGACAGATTACTAATGAGGCTTTACTAAGAGTAAAGTGGATTCCAATCTTTTCTTCAAGGTTGAAGGTGGAGTACCAGTGATGCTCCTGTTATATGTCAATGACTTGTTCCTGATAGAAAAGAGGAACTCATTAAAGTTGCAAGAAGGATACTTGCTTATGAGTTCGATATGAAGAACTTGTATATGAAGCACTACTTTCTAGGAATGGAGGTGTGGCAGAATGTAGATGGAATCTTCCTTTGACAAGGGAAGTATGTAGTAGAGATCCTGAAGAGGTTCGGGATGATGGAATGTAAGGCCTTGAACACACCTATGGCATTGAACCTGAAGCTATTGACTGATTCTTCATCAGAATCAACTGATGCTAGGATATATTGTCATATGATTGGGTCCTTGATGTACCTGATGAATATGAGACCAGATATTTGCTTTGTTGTGAACACATCAAGAGATGTTCACCTGATTACTGCAAAGCATATTCTGAGGTACTTGAAGGGTGCAGTTAATTATGGGATCAAGTATGAGGTGAATCAAAATATTAACCTAGAGGGTTATGTTGATTCATATTGGGTAGGCAGTGCCATTGATAGGAACAACAATTAGGGGTGATGCTTTAGTATGGGAGCAGGTGTGATATCTTGGTTTAGCATGAAGTAGTCCTGTGTGGCACTAATTATAGCCAATGAAAAATATGTTGCCACTTGGGAGAGAGGACCAATGAAAATCCAGTTTGTGATCCATATCAAGATCTCTTGAAATAAGGAGTTCTAGCATAGCCGGTGAGATAGGTTTTCTGAGAATAAAATTTTAGTGAAGCTTGTAGGTGGCTTAGACATAAACGGTCATGTAGGTTGTCCTTATATGTAATCAGTCTTGGCAAATCTCATAGGTTATCCTTGGATGTAATCATCCCTGATCTGATTCTATGCTAGAAATTTCTAGAGTGAAGTTTGAGTAGTTTAGGGAGAAGCTGGGTGTTCTCTAGATCGAGGTTCCTTCCAAGGGGAAGTGATGAGTCCATCATCTCTTCTGACATGGTGGTAGGTGGGGTCTCCCATGGTCAAATATAAGTGCAGATCCCTTATAACATGGTGGTAGGTGGGGCGTCCCATGGTCAGATGTAAGTGCAGTGCCCTTCTTACATGGTGATAGGATTAGTTCCTTCCATGGTCAGATGTAAGTGCAGGGCCTTTCCTTGGATGGTAGATACCATGACAGAGGATGTAAGTGTTGGGATTTTCCTTGGATGGTAGATACCATGTCAGAGGATGTAAGTGTTGGGAAATTCTAACATAGGGGAAAGCTAGGCCCTTCCATGCTGATATATAAGTGTTGGGCCATTCTAACATGGGGGTAGGCTGGGCCCTCCCATGGTTAGATGTAAGGGCTGGGCCATTCTCAAATGGGGGCAGGCTGGACCCTCCCATGGTCAGATGTAAGGGCTGGTCAATTCTAACACGGGGATAGTTTTGGACCTCCCATGGTCATATCTAAGGGCTATTACATTTTGACATGGGGGCAGGTTGGGCCCTCCAATGGTCAGATGTAAGGGTTGGGCCTTTCTGGCATGGTGACAGGATATGCATTCCATGGTCATATATAAGTGCTGGGCGGTCCTTTTCGATGTAGGTGGGAGGATAGGCCTCCCATGGTCAGATGTAAGTATTGAAGAAGATGAAGACCTACATTTATTCTAGGCCTACAACTAGCATGAAAAAGGGTTGTCTCTGTAGAGCTTCCTGTGATGAGTAGAATTGAGAGATAACACCATTTGATCGAGATAGCGGATCATTGGTGATGATGATTTCTAGTGATAATCCAGCTTTGATGATGATTCAGTGATGATCTAGATTTGATGATGATCTAGTGATGATCCAGAGAATAATACTTGTGTTGATGAATTGTGTCAAGAGTGTTAAATTTCCATATGCTTAGCTAAGACATTAGTATTTCATTTCATTTTCATAACAAAAGCATATAAACAGGATCACTGAAAGATAGACAAGCAAAACCATACAAAAGGAACACAAATATTTATCCTGGGAAAACCCTAAAGGGAAAAACCCAGCAAAAGCTTCCTCAATATAGATACCCCAAAAAATAAAAGATAAACTAGCAAGGAGATCAAAGCCTGATCCTCCTCCTTCTCCAGCTACTTCTCTTCTCCACTAATGCGCTATACAAGTGAGAGTGTCTGTCACAAATGAGGAGCACTACACCTCTATTTATATTCATCCATTCACTTAAGTTAACTCATTTGACATGTAGGCTTGAGTTAAATCATGTAGGCTCGACTTACACATGTAGGCTCAAGTAACCACACTGGGGTGCTGATGACCCACCTTTACAATTAGAGGGGACTACCTCATGACTCTTATTAGTTCATCCGATTAGGAGCATTGGGGTACAATGTAATACAAGTGGTTCTCCCAGTAGGACCATTGGGGACCACAAAATATACATATAGAATATTCTTCGAAGTTACAATATTTCAACACTCCCCCTTAACGAGAAGGGTATTCTACAATAACATCATCAACAACAAGAGTAGAGATAGGGGGCATCATCAACATCAATAGGGTAACACATCTATAAATCATTGGAATATTTTTAACATCATGTAGTCATCATCTTCAATCCTCAGTCTTCATCATCAGCAACATCTTCAGTCTTTGATCAACAACATATTCAGCATTTTGATCTTTCAATTAGCAACGACATCTTCGGCACTTGGACCTTTTGATCAGCAACATCTTCAACACTTTGACTGTTTGATCAGCAACAACATCTTCATCATTTTTACCTTTCGATCAGCAACATCTTCAGCACTTTGACTTTTCGATTAGGAACAACATATTTAGCATTTTGACCTTTCGATCAGCAACATTTTCAGCACTTTGACTTTTCAATCAGCAACAACATCTTCAGCACCTTGACCTTTCGATCAACAGCAACATCTTCAGTACTTTGACCTCTCGATCAGCAGCAACATCATCATCATCATATTTTGATCTGTCGATCATAATCATCATCACATTCTGATCTTTCGATCAGAAACATCATCATCATACTTTGATCTTTCGATTAGAAACATCATCAACGTAGAAACATCATCATCATACTCTGATCTTTCGATCAAAAACATCATCAACATACTCTGATCTTTCGATCAGAAACATCATCATCATACTCTGATCTTTCGATCAGAGACATCATAATCATAGTGCGTCATCATCATACTCTGATCTTTTAGATCAGTACGTCATCATCATCATACTCTGATCTTTCAATCAGTACGTCATCATCATCATACTCTGATATTTTGATTAGTACGGCATCATCATCATCAGTAACAACCTGCAATCCACAACTCAAAGACAAAAAGTATTTGGATCACTTTTGGACTTAAAGTCCAGGGATGATACAATCCCACCACATTCTCGACAACCGAAGTTACCGGATTGATTATGGGAGAATCAGTCCCTATCACTTTAGGACTATGTCCAAGGATGATGCAATCCTACCACATTCTCGATGACTGAAGTCACTGGATACAATTACGAGATAATCACTCCCTATCACTTTAGGACTTGAGTCCAAGGATGATGCAATCCTACCACATTCTCGACAATCGAAGTCACCGGATACAATTACGGGATAATCACTCCCTATCAATTTAGGACTTGATTCCAAGGATGATGCAATCCTACCACATTCTCGACGACCGAAGTCACCGTATACAATTACGGGATAATCACTCCCTATCACTTTAGGACTTGAGTCCAAGGATGATGCAATCCTACCACATTCTCAACGACCGAAGTCACCGGATACAATTACGGGATAATCACTCCCTATCACTTTAGGACTATGTCCCAGGATGATGCAATCCTACAACATTCTTGAGGACCGAAGCCACCGGATCTATTATGGATAGATGTCCCAGGATGATACAATCCCATCACATTCTCGATGATTGAGGTCACCGGATCTATTATGGACAGATGTCCCGGGATGATACAATCCCTCTTCATTCTCGAGGACCGAGGTCTCCAGATCACTTTAGGGAAAATTCCTAGGGATGATACAATCCCACTGCAACATCACTACTCCCCCTTTCGAGGAAGGTCTTTTCAAACAACACCAAGCTTGTCTCGAAAGTGTTCGAAATCTACTCGAGGCAGAGGCTTCGTCAGTACATCATCATCCAAACCATCATCACCTACATCTTCAGTATCTGAATATTGATCTATCACCATCTGTATCTCCAATATGTGAATACTGAAAGCATCATCATCTATATATTCAGTATAGAAATATTGAATCACCATCATCTGCATCTATAGTATCATCATCTACATCTTATCTTGTATGTAGAAATACCGGATTTCTACGTGTTATGTCGGAACACAGGGTTATTTGTCATCACAACTATGGTTATCATATAGAATCATTGTAGTGTCCATATTCAGGTCAAAGAGACCTGATATCAGCTTCTGAAGCCATATGGCTTCACAACTTAGTAGAACAATCTGCTATGTATTCTGCTTCAACCGTGCTAAGAGAAACACTGGACTGTTTCCTGCTAAACCATGAACTCATAGTAGACCAAAAGCATATACCTAATGTGCTTTTCCTGTCTGAGATACTTCCATCCCAATATGCATCTGTGTAGCCATACAATCTATACTCATGGCTACCATCATAGTATAGACCAAAGTCTATAGTCCCTTTCAGATATCTCATCACATGTTTTGCAGCTACTAGGTGAACCCATCTTGGTTGAACAAGATGTTGACTTAACGTGTTCACAAAAAAACAAATGTCTGGTTTGGTATTTGTTAAGTACATCAATGACCCAATGATCTATCTGTAGTGAGTCACATCCACTAACTCTAATGAGTCATCAGCTAACAGCTTTAGGTTGGAGTCCATGGATGTGGCCATGACTTTGCATTCCAACATATTGAATCTCTTCAATATCTCTACCACATACTTTCCCTGGTTGAGAAAGATTCCTTCTGAACTTCGCCATACTTCCAGACCTAGTAAATAATGCATTAACCCAAGGTCTTTCATCTCAAATTCTTCTACTAGTTTCTTCTTGCTTTCCATGATCTGTTTCTCATTCCCTGTCAAGAATAAGTCATCCACATATAGTAATAGAATGATAGGTACATCTTCTACAACCTTGTAGGAAAGGTGAGGATTGACTTTTCTCTTGGCAAAGCCCATGCTCATCAGGAAACTATCTATTCTTCCATACCAAGCTCTAGGAGCTTGCTTTAGGTCATAGAGGGCCTTCTTCAACTTGCATACTTGATTCCTTCTATCTTCAACTTCAAATCCTCATGACTATTCGATGTAAAACTCTTCCTCAATCATACCATTAAGGAAGGCTTGTCTTTACTTCATCATGGAAGAAACTACCATGATAGTTTTGAAGGAAGTCTACCTTGCTTCCTGGAGTAAGTGTCTCTTCAGAATTAATTCCCTCTTTCTGATAGAAACCTCTAGCCACAAATCTTACCTTACTTCTATCAGCAACATATCTTGTCTTGCAAATCCATTTGGAAGATACCACATTCTTGCTTTCTGGTTTGAGTACTATATCCCAAACATCATTCTAGTATCATAACATCCTCTATGAGTTTGTCTTCTCAGATCATGAACATATCCTAGTCTTCTGCATTCAACCTTGAAGGTTGGAACCCACTTTACTCTTGGTAAAGTCTTGATCCATCACAAAGATATCCATCATGTCATACCATGTCGAACTCAGATATAATTTTCTGTAGTCACTCCCCCTGAAGTGGAGTATCATCTTCCCTCTTCCTTCTGTATAGGTGGTTCTATGCTTGATATATACTGGTCAATAGAGTATGTCATGTCATAGTCTATTCTTTTTGGGGAGAATCACGAACCTTTCTTTGTACACTTGTTCCATCATATCGTATACATCATTCCCCATGATCAACTGGTATTCTTTGACCATAGCTTCTTTTATAGCATTATTTTCTTCATCTTGAGTTATCTCTTGTACCCATGGTGGTATTCATCCTTCAAGGTGGATCTACCATTCTCTGAAGCTCTTTCTTTCATCATGGTGTCTCTGACCCTGGGAGCTTTAGATTCATGTTTATTGGAGTGAATCTTGAATTGTCATCACTTGTTCTTTGGAACAAGTCTCATCCTTCTTTTCTTGTAGGAGATTGTTCATGACCTTTCCTAAAATTCAAATGCACCAATTGCATGGTTAGAACTATTTCATAAAACATATGCATAACGACAAATTCTTATGCATCATGCAACTGTTTAGTCAATACAACATTCATCCATATCTCACATAAACTTTCTAGATGCCTTCCATCTCCACCATGACATTATTGAGATTGTGCACTAATCCAATATGTCGGCAAAGAGGTTTGATAAGTAGCAATGGAGATTTGTATAGCACCATGAGATACTTACCTATCACATGCATATTAGTAGTATACAGTCATTAATGCAAAAATTACATCAACTGAATATAATCAAATGTATAACAAAACAATATCATGAAATGACAATTGAATACTTATCTTTATTTTTTTCATGGGTATACTCCTTCTTGAGTCTTCAGCTTCATCATCTTCTTCATTCATGATAGCATCGTTTCTTATCCAAATGCTGAGGTGGATAAGCAGTTCTTCAAGAGTTGAGATCTTCATATTCCTCATTGATTGAGGGATCTTCTTTGGAATATGAGAGCTTGATCTTCAGAGACGAGCTTCTTCTTCTTCCCAAAGTCTGCTGAAAATAATCACTTCCTTCTGGAACACATTTCTTGAATGAATGAATTCCATGATCCTGGGAATACATTCAAGGTGGCCATCACCACTTCTGCATTCTTCACTTCTTCTTTCCCCTCTTGAAGTTGTTCTTTGATTTGAGAGATCCTTATGACTGCATGGTCTCTGCATTCTAGATCTTCACATTCTTCAGCTAGTTTCTTAAGGTCATATTTCGATCTATGTTCTTCCCTTCAAATAGCTTAGTCAAGGAATCAAAAATCATCAATTTATTTAGGGAATACACTTGTAGTACAAGTTGATTCATGACTGAATCATCAATGATCTTCTGGGCTTTGACCAAGTTCTTCTTGAGAAAGGCTTCTAGCCTCATCTCCCTCTGAAACTGGAACCTCTATGCTCATGTAGGTGTCCAATCCATTTTCTTAAGAGAGATCATATAATTCTAGGTTTGGAATTTTTCAACTTCACCAAGATTATCATCAAGATGATGTGATAGATCACTTTGAAATGAGAACCTCAAATGAACATAGCAAAGGATTAGATCTTACCTATTTGAGGTGTACGTCCTAGTTTCAGAGCTGGCTGATCTAGGGTTTGTCACAGAAACCCTAATTTAAAAACTTGGAATATTTCAGATATGATTGGATATACAGATATATCTCTTCAAATGGAGCTGTCCAATGTACTCCATTTCTGAAAACAGTGGAGGGAAGCTCCCGGAACAGGAAGCCCTAATTTTCCAATTTCTTCAGCAAAAATTCCTGCTACTGTTTTTGTGATATCTCTGACATTTATACTCCTATGTCTCTAAAAAATTTTACTGAGGTAAAATCACATGTCCCACATACAACACCATAGGTTTCATCAGAATTGGTTTCACCGTTTTGGATTTATGATCCTTTTCCCAAGGTGACCTGTTACAGGACTGTTCAGAACAACGAAGTTGTATGGAATTCCACGTGTCACTGGTTCATCTTCTGAGTCTGATATTCATACCACCAAAATTAAAGTCCTTCCCATTTCTATAACATCTCCATGAATTCCATTTGGACCTCTGTAGCCCAAGATATTTCAATTCTCCCCAGGTGTCCTGTTTAGGGATGAATTCTAGAAGAGGCTGGAACCCTAACTTGGAAGGAACATATCTCCTGGAATACAGTGAATATGAGGATGAATTTGGGACACAGTGTTCTTCAGGATTTTATCGTTGGCCCATGCAATTTTCTGCTCCTGGTCCTTCTCCAATATCGGAATATAGTGAATGTACCAAAACGTAGCAGTTTTAGTATTTAGGGTTTTTCTAGCTCGGGGTCAAACTAGGGTTTGACTTTCCCAGAGTTTCACCCAACCAAATTTCTTGATCCAGGTCTCTAAAATTCCATTTTGATGAGGAGAAAAATCCTATGCTGGTCTCATGCAAAAAATCCTCTTCTGTAGAAAGCCCTAATTTCCACATCAAAAACTGAAAATGCTTGAAATTGAATTCCGCTTCGACAGAAAGATACGCCCTTCAATGGAGAGTCATCCTAGCATACTTTTGCTGATGGATTGTGCAGAGAGACCCAAAATGTAAGAATCCCTAGCTTCTGTAGCTACACAATGTCTTCTTCCCAGGTTAGCTCTGATACCATGTTAAATTTCCATATGCTTAGCTAAGACATTAGTATTTCATTTCATTTTCATAACAAAAGCATATAAACATGATCACTGAAAGATAGATAAGCACAACCATACAAAATGAACACAAATATTTATCCTGGGAAAAACCCAGCAAAATCTTCCTCAATATAGATGCCCCAAAAAGATAAAAGATAAACCAGCAAGGAGATCAAAGCTTGATCCTCCTCCTTCTCCAGCTACTTCTCTTCTCCACTAATGCGCTATACAAGTGAGAGTGTGTGTCACAAATTAGGAGCACTACACCTCTATTTATATTCATCCATTCACTTAAGTTAACTCATTTGACATGTAGGCTCAAGTTAAATCATGCAGGCTCGAATTACACATGTAGGCTCAAGAAACCACACAGGGGTGCTGATGACCCACCTTTACAATTGGAGGGGACTACCTCATGACTCTTATTAGTTCTTCTGATTAGGAGCATCAGGGTACAATGTAATACAATTGGTTCTCCCAGTAGGACCATCGGGGACCACAAAAGATACATATAGAATATTCTTCGAAGTTACAATATTTCAACAAAGAGAATACCTTCCTAGTTAAGAGGGATTGTTGATGTATTTGTAACTTCGGAATGTATTCACTTATATTGTACCCCTATGTTCCAATCAGGAAAGTCATTAATATAATAAATTCTTGCAAAGTCAATGAGGTTAACTCTCTGTTGTAAGTTAGGGAAATAGTCCCCATAATTGATTTGAGATGAACCCTCATTGTTGATCAGAGGGAAAAGTCCCCACAGTTGAGGTGCACTAGGGTTATTAGACTCTCCTAGATATGCTGGCCCTGGTAAGTAATTGTCAAGTCAGGAACTAGTATAAATAAAGAGTGAGACTCTCTATTTTTCACACACACTCACTCAACTAGGGCACATGAGTGAGAGAAGAAGTGATGGAACATGTTAGAGAGATCAGTTGTTAAAGATCTTCTTTATGTTTTCAGGTTTTACTTTTTCTACTGGTGCTCATTCTATCTCTGAGGAAGTTGCATGGTTTTCTCCTTTATGGTTTCCCCAAGGAAAATTATTTGTGTCTCTTGTATCTTGTGATTATTGATGTGCATGTTATTCTCTCAGATAATATCCTAAGATCATATTACTTAAATGATAAAAATATAACAACTAGGAAAGAAGGTTAACCATGTCAAGAAGAAACTCAAAACTAGGAGTGAGTTAAGAATGATTACATAGATAGGGGATTATGGAATGGATTACATTATTTTAGATATGGGGTTGAAAGTCAATATTTTGACATGACAGACCTAGGAGAGCATGGGAAAGCTGTGATTGGACTAGCCTCTTGTCCATTTGCGACTTGCACAATAGAATTTGGGCCTAAAATATGACAGGTGCCGTGTCTGAAATTCGACAATAACCTGTCAGGTATTCGACAACCTGAATATTTTTTTTCGTCAGTGGCATAACATCGGATATTCGATGACAAGCCAAGGATGTCGAATTTCCTATTCCAAGGCTGTCGAATTTCCTACGACAAGGTGGTCAACTTTCCTACGGCAATGCCACCAAACTTCCTATGGAAAGGCCATCGAATTTCCTATGGCAAGGCCATCAAATTTCCTACAAAAAGGCCGTTGAATTTCCTACGACAAGGTTGTCAAATGAGAGCCCCAATCTTTCTAAAATGTGATGACAATCTACCTTCAGAGCCACAACAATTTTGTCCGATTGACATAAAATCCGATAATAGTTGCTAGGTAGTGAACGTTGGATAACTAGCGGGGCACTGGATATTAATAAAAAAAATTGTATTCATCAAACATTGATGAATACAAAAATTGTATTCATCAAACATTGTATCTAATGATCTAAAAACTTCTTGAGAAAGAAAAACATGTTGATTCCTAGTTGGAAATTAAGAATCATATTTTGACAAAGGACTATTTGAAAGTTCGAAGCTGATCATTTTGTACCTTTTGTATACTGTTTTCACTACCAAATACCTTATTTACCTTCTGAAAAACAAAATATTTTGATTCCAAGTACAAACTATAAATATTTCAAAAAAATAATGGTGAAAATGCTCCTACTTCTATTTTTTTGCATGATGGGCTTGGAAGAATTATTATATTGTTATCAAAATCAAGGTGAGTCTATATTTGGTGTGACCTATCCCTATCCTTTCTAGCAATGACCATATTGCTTTTCCTTCATATAAATGATCGATACTTGATGTTCTTGGATGTTGCAACTAGGCCTAATCTACACTCTATAAATAATTAGTCATATGGAGCTCTTTGTTCTGGCTACTTCTTTCAAGCACTGGTTTAGGAAAGCATTCAAGCATTATGTTAGAGAATATCTTGCTAAAGGGTTCACTTGTTTTACAACATTTGTCATAACAAGAAAAAGAAGAGAGACACAAGTATCTTTACTTGATGCAATCAGAAAATATGGTGTTCTCTTCACCCCTCTTCTTATCAATTGGGTGATGTTTATTTAGGCTGGTCCCTTCACCACCAAGTTCCTTTGTTGGTGGAACTCAGCAAACAAAGACTTAGCACTTCATGGATTCAAAAATAAACTAGGATGGGACTAATTATGAAGCAACATAAAATATTTTTTTGGGAAGCCTGTTTAGTCAACAGATATGGAAAAGGACATCACATAAGATTTAAGAAGGTGAGTATTTTTTCGTTTTTATATCCACTTCATATATTTTTTATACCAACCTTGTAATGCTAGAAAAATTATAGCATAGCTCATATGCAAACATAGATTGTATGTTGTTCAAGTGAATAAAAAAATGAAAAATACTAATTCAAAATATTAGAAAATTCATTCCTTGTAATTATTTGAGTATCATGTTTCTAGAATATAGTTAGAGCATACTTCCATGTGTTAGACAGAGCCAAAGTGTGTGCCACAAATCAAAGTGTGCAACAAACCTGAGCAGTGAAATAAATTCAATATCATAGCCTGATGATGGTTCAAGGTCACACTTAGTTCAAATCTTAGCTTTATTGCATAAGGTGCTCCAGGTAGTTCAACAAGTTTAAGGTAAGACGGAATATTTGCATTTTTTGTTGCCTCTCTTTGTACCCAATGCTTCCTATGTTATTGTTATTAGATCTAGTTTTTTTACAGAAGATAATAGACCATGCTGCATTGATGACCTCGATGATGAGTCAAAATCTCAACTATGGGACTACATCACTTTTCATCTCAGTATATCAAGACCAAGATTTGCATCACCCCTCTAAAATAAAATGATACCATTCCAAGCATAAAAGGATGTGAATATGTCTAAACCTACATAGTAGTAATTACATGTGGCCATTATGTGGTGTCATGCAATTTTAGTCTACAATACAACCATTACAGGTGGTCATTGGATTGAAAGGTGGTTATAGTGCATTCATTCCTTTGAAAAGAAGAAGTAGGGAATTCATTTCCACAAAAAATGATCAAGCAAATCTACCACATAAAACTTAGGACAAAGAAAAACCATCAATTTATGGTGTAGAACGGATGGAAAAATAATGCAACTAATTCAAAAACATGGGCAATATCATCTCAAATCACAAGATGGCTCCACATAGCAAACAAGTTTATGTTTTCCAAAGTTAAACTATGTCATTACTTATGGTGGTATAAGGTATTTAATTCTATGATATCATTTAAAATAAAGTTGTAACTAATTACATCACTTATTACGGATAATACGTACATTATAAACTATTTGTTACTATGTGACTCTAATGGGAATCATAGACTCTACCTAAGAGCTTAACTTCTAATAGGTATCAATAATCTCTATTGTGAGCTATTACATACCAATATTGAATATTAATACATATTGTATTGGCCAACCACTTATGAATAAGTATGGTCCATCAATGGTATTATATCATTACACAATTCTATGAATAGTATATGAAACACATGTTATACATATGTTATAATTGCGACGTAACTAATTGTACTAGTGTGATTGATACGAGCTATGAATACATGTCCCTAATTCATATATCATAGTTTTCATCTATAATAAGTAAGATTTAATGATAGTACAACATATCATACATCCAAAAGTTCCATCTTCCTATAAAAAATAAGAAATAAAATTCCAACTATGTGGTTGATATGTTGAGTCATCCCGTAGCTCGGATATCACATATTTTGGATATATTTTATCTTTCTTATGAAGACTAGAAATAGTTGTATAGTTTATACCCTTTTCTTTGTCCCATATAGCATATAGTACATCATTTCACTTAACTAAATCAAACTCATTTTGGCCATCCAGACCTCATTAGGTCAAATCATTTTTAGATCATATGTAATTTGTAGCTAAAGAAAACTAGCACACAAAGAGTAGGTACTCTACCAGCTCTATCGCTTCTTTCTAACCCTAGGGAGTCCATATACATGTATTTCAAGTGTCCTTACCACAAGCCTAATAAAACATTATTGCATATCTTTTGTGGTTTGCAGATTCTCCAAAATGGCTATCTAAATCCATGTAATAATATTACATCAGTTGAGCAAGTAGCAACACTATTCTTCTCTGGGATCTAGTTTCATTTTGGATTGTCCCTTAACATAGCCTTAGATAGTGATTATGGATTCCTCATCACATTTTGGAAAACGTCATGGAAAATAATTGGATGTAAGTTGCATATTTCTATTTCCTTTTATCCCCAAATATATCCATAGACTAAAGTTGGTAGCCACAACTTGGTACATGCCTTTTATATATACTATTCTAGCAACAAATTATGGAATTCCTATTTATAAAATTACATGTATTGCAACAAAACTATATTTGATAAATATATACATTTACAAGTTACTCACATTTTGTAGCATGCTATTTCATGTATTTCAACATAACTATAATCAAGCAATATAATCTAAGCAATGACATTTTGTAGCATGTTATGTCATGTATGTCAACACAACTATAATCAAGCAATCTAATCAAGCAATATAATAAGAGTTCCCCATTTCCAGCACAAGATAATCAGCAAGCTTAGATCTTAGGTCTAAACTAGAGATCCCCATTGTATGTTGATTTCCTTTTGAAGCATACATTGGTCTCGTTCTCAGTTATATTCCATTTACACGAAATTATAACTAGAAAGGTTAACAGTTTCCACTGGGAGAGGTCGACGAGTAAGAGATGACCCTAACTAGGATGAAATATGGGGTTGACACATTAAAAAACACTAGATTTCATGAAAGAAGACATTTTTTCAATGGGAAAATACAAAATGTATATTCAACTTGAGGATAGAAGATCAACTTTTTATTAATATGAAAGGTTAAAATTTATACATGATGCAAAATTCAAGAAGAACCTATAGAAATGGTCATAAATGATACTACATATTCCAAAATGCCATGACTTTGGTAGGTATATTGGTTGTATGATAAACATTCGGGTAAAAATCGAGCAAAATGAGTGCATTTTTTCTATGCCTTTTGTACATATATCAGCAGTTTAGACATGTCTAGTCAACATAATTCGCATTTGACTTGTGAGTTTAAGTCAGACTCCTAGAACCTTCATGGAAGAATGTGGAAGCATCCTATTTACTAGGAGAAATTGCGAACCTTTGTAGATGGCGATTGCTTAGATTAAATCAAGAACTTCACCATTTGTGAAAGGAAACCAATTATAAATGAAGAAACTACTAGCTAGAAACAAATCCCTGTCAATGCATCCAATGTGAAGTGGATGTAATGGTTCATGTTTTGAGTGTGGCGCTCATGTTACCTAGAATTAACAACCATCATCACACTTCAAACTCTTTTGAAATATGTAAAAGTTGTTATGAATAATATTTCTCCGACATCTGGAAATTTTTCTAGCCTTTTCTAGAGCTCAAGGAACTTGCTTCTCCCTCTCTATGGGATGTATTTTCAAACGTTATCCAGCATCAAGTCACCTTGTAGAATTTAAAATTCCTAACCCCTGTAAGGTTACCACGTTGACATATACACAGGATTCTATAGGGAAACTCACAAATCCTCCAAGAAAAAGAGAATGGCTAGCTATTATTACCATAAGGGGGGATGTTCCTTGAAAAAGTGTATCCATCTTCAAAGGATTCAAGATATCACTAGACAAACAACTAGCAACAATAACCTCTTTGAACACAATTTTGGTACTTCTAACTCTGCACATCTTGCAGTGCACCATGATTTATTGTCTTCAACTTCTTCATAGGGATGGATTGTAGAGTCTGGGGTAATTATACTTATGATGAATAACAATAAATTTCTTGTATACTACAATGTTAGCAAAAAATTCAATAGGTAACTATAGATAATTATTTAAATCTCCTAGTTTTGAGTTGTGTCCCTAATGTCATTGATAATACCAAGTATGAATATGTTCTCCAACTTCAAATAAATTCTTTGCAATGGTGTCCAATGAAAAATATGGAATTAGGTTATGGCACTTTATATATCCTTGAGACATGGCTCATTTTCACCTCACTAAGGGCCCTCCATAAATAAACTATGCTAGTGGTGTTTGCAACCCTGACAATAGTATGTCTAAACATAAGTAATTGGTTTTTTATCAGGCATATAACATAGTTAATATGATTTTTTTTCTAGTAGTGATCATTTATATGAGTTATAAAACCTGGATTCTTGTGGTGAATCAAATTTTCTGAATATACTCGATAATAAGGGCCATTCAATCCAAAACATTCCTAGCATAAAAAAATTGTGAATATGATGTACTATTACTCCTGTACATTAATAAAAACACTTACTTTTTGTTTACAAAAAAAAATCACAATTATAAGAATTGTAAAATAAATACCAACCACACCATGCTTCCCATAAATGAAGTTGAAGCATCAATTTCAAGATAAAACTAGAAAAAATATTGAACCTTTTCCTGATCAAAACCCATCATATAAATTACCTCAAAACAAGAACATATTTTCCTCGAAACAAACAATTTATTCATACATTGAATGAGCATGGAGATTATATAAATTTGAAATTTATATAGAATATTTATGATAACCAATAGAATTTCATGTCAGTATGACTACTACGTTACCAAGGATTTAAAAAAATATTGAGAGGTCCCTCATTTCCTACAATTAAAAAAAAATAGCATTACCTGAAGGCAAGCTAGTAATTCTAGAGAATCAACCTCTATTTCAGTTTTGATTTGTGTCCTCCCAGCCAAAACAACCTAGAAAATTGAAAACATGCAACGCATAATACAAACACTAGCATATATCATATAATGTATTAAAGAATAAACAAGAGTAGTCATATTGTGTTCTTGAACTAAATATGAAAATCTATAAAATATATGTTTGAACCTATACTTATTGATAAGTAATTTACTCAGGGTTTGACACAGCAAAAGACTATTTTCACAAACGATAAACAATATAATATGGGAAATTAAATCCATGTGTGATTATGATCACTCTTGAAGATGGGGTGAAACTATTCTTGACAATGCCATAGGATATTTTTCTACTGTTGGAGGTTAAAGGCAGTAAAATACTAGTGGAGCATGCAATGGACAGTTGTGAGCATGTTTTAGGATATGCATGGAGTCCTCCAACCTTATATCCCCACCAACATAAGTTATGGGAATTGTTTTGAATCTTTCTGCCCTTTAATGAGAGGTAAGAGATATAATTCCTAAATAGGGGTTGGTTTTGAGGAACTATATGCTAAAGTATGAAAATTTGTCAAAATATAAGAAAAGAAATAGCTGGAAGATTAAACGTGGGAAAGGATGCAACTGTAATGCAATGCAATTGCAGTGACCCTGACCTCACATAGAGAGTGAGAGGGCGATTCAGGGGAAGAGAAATTCATATTTTAAACTATATTATGAACACAATATTTTCAAATTTTCCATACTAGTATAAATCCATGCTAAATAAAGATTTCTTCTACATAGAGAATTTGTTTTTTATAATTCCAAATCAAAAGAATTTAAGAAAACATAGATTACTAAGGAAACAAGTACCTATTCTTCAGAAAACTTGCACAAAAGCCAATATATATGACAATCAATAACTATTAGTAAGGAAATTTTAAAACCAAAAGATTAAACCCAAGAAAATAATACAAGCAACATAGCTAACCAATCCCTCAAAGGACACAACATAAACAACAACTACTACTATCCCTCAAACCTTAACAAGTATATACAAAATCTCAATAGATGAATGTCGACAAGTGAGTATAGCACTAAAAACTCAAAAAAAATACCAACAGAGCTTATATTCCTTGTTGAATAAATGTTAACTATTGCAAAGGACCCTCATATATAAACAAATTTGAGAGGTTAGGGTTAGGTGCAATCCCTTTGGTCAAAAGAGACTTGACGATTTACAAGATACTTGTCACTTTTGGAGAAGTGGTCATTTTTCTAAGTCAAATCACTTTTAACTTCCTTCAAAAATATATTTTTTCCCTACATGAAAAAATTAATATTATTTTGCTCAAAAAGTTACAATTTGAGAGAAAGAAATGGATTTGACAAAAGCCTTTGAAGATGAAATTTGGAGTTCCATGTCATCATTTCATTTTCGATATGTTCCCTCCATGGCACTTGTGATGGTACAAACTATGGAGCTGAAAGGCCACAAAATTGCTATCAATGGCTTCCAAGGTGCTTCAAGTCATGGCACTTGCATAGGGAAATTCATCTATGCCTAAGAGGGAAAGTTGTTTTTACGAGTGTACCTCCAATCATTTATAAAAGCTGGTCTCCAACTACATTCAAAATGGGAAAAATGCCTCTTGGCATGAAACTTGTTCTGTCTAATCTACCTTTCACAAATTATCTGAAACTAAAATTTCCTAAGTTCATTATAAATAAATTACAAGTATAATTAACGCATTTCCTTTTGTTTGGTGAAAATCGAGCTAAAATTGAGTGATATTTGGCCTCCAGAAGGTAAACAATAAAGGTTTTTCTAAGGGAGATGAAATCAAAATCTAAGGTCATTATTTAAAATTTATGGGTGAAAACCTAAACAAACTATATAGTAATAATATTCACTTCTCCAGATCAAATGGGTCTCTTTCAAAGTAAAAAAAAGGTCAACTTGGAAGGGGCCTAATTAACACACTTTGCTAGCTGGATTATGGACCGAAAAAAAAGGGTTGTTGGGATTTCTATAAATTTCTTGGTTGAATATTTGATTCCAACCCTGTATATTTTTTCCGGCCTCAAAATCCGAATGAGGGAGATATGGAAATTTTGGTTTAGGCATTTTTGTCAAACACTTAGTGGACAATTAATTGGTTGAGGACTTTTTTCAAACAATTAGTATATAGCCACCTACAAATATTCCTTCTCTAAGTTCCTTTCAACATTTCAAAAGCTACCAGAAATGAAATTAGACCCATACACATGTAAAGAAAAATGCCCCAAGGGAATCTATGTTTTCATACAAATACCCAAATCATCGGATTTGATCTCGCAAAAAATGCTTTTGGAATCAAAATGGGGGTTGCAAGCCCATATGATATGGATACTTTCCTCCACAACATCTCGGCTTGGTATTTTATAAATAAAATTGGAATTCCTAATTGTTTATTCAATAAGGGTTGGAGAGGTCATGTGCCCTTATTGGTGAGTCAATGTAAAACGAAAGGAATCGTAAGTCGATTCAATGTCAGAGGAGACAAAAATAATGTTTCCAACAAATTCTATATGAAAGGAAACTAGAAATGTAGTTTTGAAATGAGGGCGGGTTTCTTACCAGGAATGTTGTTGTAATGCTAGTTCCTCATTCTAGAAACCCCAAGTGAGTGTATCAGTCGATTTATTTTCCAACTAAACTTGTGTACAATATGCACACAATGAATAATTTAGTGAATTGTCAAGTTGATGCATATGATTTTCAATCAATTAGATGTCTGGAAATAATGATTGTGTAAACAAAAATAGAAATAAGCAATGTATATTTTTTCCTACCTCCATGGTAGTCCCACCAAGGTGGTTGAAGTACCAAACCAAATTAAAAGAAGAATAAAATATATAGCTTCGATACCGAAGCATATAAGATCCCAACCGATTGAAGGAATGTCATATTGAACCCCAAAGCATCATGAAGTTTCTACCTTGTTCATATACCACGTGAATAAGGTGTGGATCTATTGCCACCTGGATAAAAGAATGATGGGGATCATCCTTCCACAAACCAATATTTAATAACTTAGATGTGAAACGCATCAAGTATACTATTCTTAACATATGATTAAGAATGGAACTTTATAATGATATCCATAGGGGTAATAGGGTTCTTTTATTAATCCAAATGAGCTATGGAACTTTAGCATGATATCCATAAAGAATCCAAGGGAATACCTAGCATCGAGTTCAAGTTTTTCTAGGGTGATGATAACAATGGATCATATTTCTCAT
This sequence comes from Pseudotsuga menziesii, assembly GCA_001517045.1. NCBI lineage: Eukaryota > Viridiplantae > Streptophyta > Pinopsida > Pinales > Pinaceae > Pseudotsuga > Pseudotsuga menziesii. The sequence continues at coordinate 46,916 of LPNX011210377.1, forward strand.
TAACTTAAATATAGGCACGCCCGAATATGATCACACAACTAAAGATAATAATCTAGGTTTTGTTAAGAATTTGAAAATTACTTAATTCATGGGAAACCTCCAATGATGGCAAGGTGACTAGTTGATAAGGTTATGTTGTAACCAAAGTTGTTGGTGAAAACTCAAGGTGGCGTCTTTACCTGTCATCTAGAATTTATTTTTTAGTAATAATAAGGGTAACATGGTCACGTGAAAATGAATGCATTTACGAGCACATTTTTAAACTTGTGCCACTATAAGCATCACCACGGAAAATTAATTTTTGGTAATTGGAGGGTTTATAACAGTTTTGTTACATTAATACTAAGAATCTTAGTATATATCATCCAAGATAGTTGTTAATATAGTTGTGTGAACTCATGGAGTAAGATCCGATGTATGTTTACTTGGGTGTGCTTAATTAATCTTAGTGTAACTATACAATTTCATGTTTGTACTTATTTCAATAAAAAGAAATGTTATATAGATTATTAGATATATATATATATATATATATGATGCACAATTCACAAAAGTATTCAAATATAGAGTAATGTTAAATTTATAAAAAAAATGTTTCATGCAATATGGGGATGTTGCAATAACTGAATCTCATCGACAAGGATTCGAAGTCTAAAATATTCCTTGTCCAACCAATCGTGTTTAAATTTAAAAGGAAACGGAGGTTTTCTATTCTCCTTTTTTAGTTGTGATGATGATGATGATGATGACGATGTTGATGATGTCAATGATGATGATAACGATGATGGTGATTATGATGATGATGATGTTAATGACGATGACAATGATGATGATGATGATGATGATGATGATGATGATGATGATGATGATGATGATGGTGATGATGATGAGGATGAGGATGATGATGATGACGAGGATGATGGTGATGATGATGACGACGATGATGATGGTGATGATGATGATGATGATGACGTCGATGACGATGATGGTGATGATGATGATTATGATAATGATGATGATGATGCTAATGATGATGGTGATGAGGATGATGATGATGATGAGGATGATGGTGATGGTGATGATGGTGATGATGATGGACACGATGATGATTATGATGATGATGATGATGATGATGATGATGGTGATGATGTCAATGATGATAATTATGATGATGTTGATGATGCTGATGATGCTAATGATGATGATGATGATGATGATGTCGATGGTGATGATGATGATTATGATGATGGTGATGATGATGATGATGATGGTGATGAGGATGATGATGATGATGACGATGATGGTGATGATGATGATGGTGATGATGATGGACACGATTATGATGATGATGAGGATGATGAGGATGAGGATGATGATGATGATGATGATGTCAATGATGATGATGGCGATGATAATGATGATGCTAATGATGATGATGATGCTAATGATGATGATGGTGATAATGATGTCAATGATAATGATGATGATGATGATGATGATGATGATGATGATGATGATGATGATGATTATGATGATGATGGAGATGATGATGATGATGCTAATGATGATGATGATGATGATGATGTCGATGGTGATGATGATGATGATAATGGTGATGATGATGATGATGATGATGATGGCGATGAGGATGATGATGATGATGAGGATGATGGTGATGATGATGGTAGTGATGATGATGGACATGATGATGTGGAAATGGGCTCACCCCTCTCCCCAATCCTAGCCAATATGTACATGGAAAGTTTCGAAAGACGAGCCTTGGAATTTTCCCCCCTTAAACCCAAAATATTGAAACGCTATGTCAATGAAACTGATGTAGTGTGGCCACATTGAAGAAGTAACTTAGATAAGTTTATTGAACACCTCAATATCCAAAACAACAACATTGATTTTACCATGGAGATTGAAGAGAAGAAAAGCTTACCCTTCCTTGATTTCTTAGTCTCAAGAAACAAAGATGGATCAATTTCCCACTAGGTGTTTAGGAAAAAGACTCACACAGATAGATATCTACATGCCAACTTGCATCATTTCCCTCTAGAAAAGGTTTGTGTGATCAATACCATGGTAACGAGAGGACTTAGGATCTCGGAAAAGGAACACATTAAAGAGGAAATTGATCACTTGGAAATTTTTTTTGAGGAGAATGGGTACAATGGTAAATAGTGCAGGAAAATTGTTGCATCCACAAATAAGAAAAAGAAAATGACTATTAAGAAAGAAAATGACGACAATGAAAATAAAATTTTCCTCCAATACATGAAAGTCACCACAGACAAATTGGCTAAAAATATGAAAATAAACAAGATCCAACCCTTCTTCACCCCTCACAACACTATCAGGAATTTGGTTGAATCCTTAAAAGACCCAATTAATCCTAGGACATACAAGGGTGTGTACTCCATCCCTTGATCTTGTGAGAAACTATACATAGGGGAAACTGGGTGCTCCATGGAAAAATTATTCAAGGAACATAGTGTTGACCTAAGGCATGATAGATATAAGAAATTAGACTTTTTTCAACACTCACACTTAAGAGGTCTCCAAATATGTTTGGAGAACGTTAGTGTCCTAGATAGGGAATACAACCTAATAAAACAAAAAGTTAGGGAGCAAATCAAAATCAATTTAAGCCATAACTGCCTTAATAGGGATGATGGTGCAAGGCTCAGTGACTCTTGGAAACCACTCCTAAAAGGGATAAAAAATACAAGCATGGTTGTCGTACTTAGATGATAACAAGGCCATACCTTGGAGGATGAGTACTAGGCACTTAGAGGAGGGCACCTATCCCTAACAGCATGGAACCATGTGACATACACCTAACAGGTTAGATACTTAACTTCAAGATGGTTGGGTTGAGGAGCACACTTCATGGAGGTTGGTTGTGGACCCAGACACATGTTTAGGAAAATTATTAGAGCAAGTCACTACCTTATATGTTTGCACACATGTCGAGGAGTGTCGGGCACAAGAGGACATGTGGCACACAACTATAGGTGTCATGTTTCTCATAGATTGTGCACAAGTTATGCCACGATATGCCACCATATTGTGAGTTGTAATCATATTGGAATAAATCAAGGAAGCAATGCTAGAAGGAGAGAGTATTAAACACATCCATATTGATCAGATTTATACCATTTTCAGGAAGGACTTGAGATAGAGAGGTGGAAAAAAATTGGATTTGTTTGTTATTGAAAGTTTTAACCTTGTAGTTACATCTCCACTTGTCGTTATATCTAATCACACGTGGAAATTCCCTTGTTTCCTGAATTCTAACAAGAAACAAAATTTTAATAGTTTTTTCATTGTTCCTATGTTTTTTACTAAGAAGGATGAAAGCTATGGTTGAATACTTCACCCATTCCTTGGAATACTAAAGAGTTAAGGTGAACCACAAGAATCCAATAGGGATGTTACGACATCATGACATTCTAGAGTATAAGTGAGAAGGAAAATGTCTCAATTTCATGTTGAACTTCAAAAATTCTTATAGTCTTAGCTTCCAACTTGGATGTCATAGGAAAATTGAAAAAAATAAATAGGATAGAGGAATAATGGAAAATACAAAAATAGGAAATGAATTATATGTAGGAAGATATTAGAATTCATCAAAGGGGTAAATCCAGTTTTGTAGGTCACAAGTGATATTCATTTCATTTCCTTGTTTGTAGCCTATACTTCCTACCTATGCATCAATGTCTATCTTACTCAAGTAACGCCCATATACACATGATACTAGAAACACTTGTAGGGGAGGCCCAAAGTATTGTTCAATAATTCAAAGTAGGATGTGGATCGGAAACTCTAGGGAAGCATCACTGAAACTTTCACCAGAATTTATGTTTGTCAACAATAGCAAGGTGATAATATGATGATGATGATGATGATGATCATCATCATCATCAGTGTCGTCACCCTCCTCCTCATCAACATGATCATCATGATCATCTTAATCATATTCATCATCATCCTCATCCTCCACCTCATCATTATCATCATCCTCATCATCCTCATCCTCATCATCATCTTCATCGTCGTCGCCGTCATCATAAACATCCTCGTGGTCAATGTCATTGTCATTTTCATCATTATCAACATTGTTTCCATCATTTCCCACCTATCCCTTGAAATCTGTCATAATAACACAATATGTCAATGAAGAAGAAGAAGAAGAAGAAGATGATGATGATGATGATGATGATGGCGATGATCATGATGGTGCTGATGATGATGATCATCATCATCATCAGCTTATTCACCCTCTTCCTCATCAACATCATCATCATGATCATCATCTTCATCATCATCATCTTCATCATCTTCATTAGCATCCTCATCCTCCACCTCATCCTCATCATCCTCATCATCCTCATTGTCATCATCATCTTCAACATATTCATAATCATCAACATCTTCCTAAACATGATCCTCATCATCAACGTCACATATTAACATGCATCTCTCAGTGTTCTCTCTAACCATTTGAACCATTATGGCCTTTTCTGCAAATAACCTAAATGTTTATGATAAGTGTTTCATATGCAAAGTGCAAAATTGAAGCTTAGACATATTGAATAAAGGGGTGGATCGTAACATGCCTCCACCCGGTCTTTCAAGTTACTCTGTTCTTGTTTCTGCATACACAATACTACTGTATTTTTTGTCTGAGAGTTTTGGTATAAATGATACATGTGAATTGATGATCAAGGGGTCAAGATTAGGTGGGGTTTTTACTCATCTTATTAAAACTCATCCTATTGGTATGGAATATTTTGAGGAACAATGGGATGAAAGTGACATAGATGTTGAGAAGAGCAGTGCTCCCTAACTAATAACTATTGATATGCTCACATATGCAACTTACATGTATTGTTGGGTGATAGTCTTTATGAACCTGAGTTGCACACATGAATTTTTACTCTTAAATTTATATTCCCATTCCATTTTCATTTCATTTCATTACCATAAAAATGGGGTATTCAAAATAAATTCGAAATACTCAATCACCCAAATTCTAGAGTAAAACATGAATTCTTTTGTCGAACTTCAAGGTCGTCGAACTCAAACACGAATTCTGACTAAGTGACTTAGGTAGACACCATTGACTGCCACATCCATGACCCTTTATAAAAACAAAAAAAAAACATTTGAACTTTTAATCTTCGCTACGATACTCGCCACACCTCGATTTATTCCCTGCGATATTCACCTACTGGTTGCCAACTCTGTAAATCATTTTTCGTCGAAATAAATTTCAAAACGCTGGTTTGATGAGTCCTCCTCTACAAGATGATTATGATGATGATGATGATGACCACAATGAGCATGATGATGACAATGATGCTAATGATGATGTTGATGATGATACTAATGATAAAACTGATGATGATGATGATGATGATGATGATGATGATGATATTGAAAATGATGACGATGACGATGAGGACGATAGTGGTGAGGATGAAGATGATGGAGACGAGGACGACGATGATGATGCTGCTAATGATGATGTCGATGATGATGATGATGATGATGATGGTGGTGGTGGTGGTCATGATGGTGATGATGATGATGACGATGATGATGATGACGATGATGCTAATGATGATGTTGATGATGATATTGATGATACTGATGATGAGGAGGAGGATGATAATGATGATGACGATGACGATGACTATGATGATGATAATAACAGTGATGATGAGGATTAGGATGAGGATGAGGATGATGGAGATGAGGAATGATGATGGCGATGAGGATAAGGGTGATGGCGATGAGGATCATGATGATGGAAACAAGGATGATGATGATGATGATGATAATGATGATGTCAATGATGATGATGATGATGATGATGATGGAGATGGTGATGATGATGATGAATATGATGGGATGAGGATGAGGACAATGCTAATGAAGATCTTGATGATGATATTGATGATAATAATGATGATGATGATGATGATGATCATCATCATCATCATTGTTATCATCATCATGATGGTGACTATGATGATGATAAAAATAGTGATGATTAGGATGAGGAGGATGAGGATGAGGATGATGGTGAAGATACAAACAGAAATTAAACGAAGAGTGGTTTAAATGGAAACAAATTATTGTGTAAAAAATAAAAAGTTAAGCACCTAAATTTCCTTTGACATGGTCATAAGAATATTAAGTTTATTATAGTGTGATCTAACACATTAGCGCATACTGCATCGCATCATCAAGGAATCAAACTCACCACACGTATAGGCACAAGGTTTGTTGATTTACAATTATTTTCAAGGTTTATTTTTCTTGAAGATTACGTACTTTTGGCTATGAGAATTATCTATGGGATTGCAATGTGTGACAAAATTGAGAGTTACAAGTTAAGGTCTATGACCCAATATTTTTGGTCAATGGTCATTTAAGATGTCAAAACCCAAAAAAAAATTCTAATGTTCTAAAACTAGAATTATAATGTTCTAATCCATTATAAGGATAAATTTTATCTAAATTCTTATTCTTATAATAGTTAGAAGAAATTCCTATGACAAGGCCTTCAAATTTCCTACAACAAGGCCATCAATTTTCTTACGACATATCCATATAAAAACCTATGCAAGGACATCGAATTTCCTATGACAAGACTGTAAAATTTCCTACAACATGGTCGTCGAATTTCTGACGACATATCCTTCAAAAAACCTATGCACTAGTCTCAGAAATATGACGATATAGCTGTCACATTTTCTGACAACATCACCATTGAAAAACCTATGCCTACGCCATCTGAAATTCGACAACACTAAAATAATTCAAAAGGCTCAGTACTTTTCATCATTGTTATCTGACACATATGTATGATATGTTGGATGTCGTCGGATTTTGCCATCGGATTTCAGGTTTAAATCATGTTGTGTTGAAAATCAGGCGAAGGTCCTACCAATTGGTAGGTTGAGTCAAGTCACTGTCAACATTGAGGGGTTGCGCAGATTCGTGGACATTGAAGTTATTAATATTGTCGATGACAGAAACCAATATCCTATGCTTCTGCGGATAGATTGGGCCATATATAATAATAGCATTATCAATTTCAAGAAAATGATTCTATCATTCAAGCATGATGAGATGAGGGTAGTGTCTCCCATTGATCCATTAGAGGGACAAAGATACGTCGAGCCTGTCTATAGTGAGGGACAGGGTGATTATCTTGACCATATCTACAATGTAACTTCCTTACAAGAAGATACATCAACCCGATAGTGGATGGAAACCTAAGCTGGAAATGTGCTAGTTCCTACACATCCAACTCAAGAGAGGCCTTAGAGAACTAGACAAATAGATTTCATGGATTCTCTATGAGGTGATGTGCTAGAGTTACCCAGTCCGTGCGACAGGTGGAAAATCAATTGAGGGAGATACCCACATATGAGGGCTTTCCTAATATTGCAACCTTCGTCAGTGAGTTCCAAGGACTGGTAACAGAACCAGAACGCTTGTCTGCGTTTGACTATGTACTAAATGCTACGCATGATAGATGGTGGGGCACACATAAGCAATACATATCAGGATGGCCAAAGTGCAAAAGATTGTTGGAAGTTAGATTCAGTGAATAAGTCACTATCATAAGTCAGAAATGCATCGGGATGTCAAACCCTATTCAACACATTAATCAGTGTCGCATAGAATTTGTAGCATACCGACAATAGAAATGGGCCCTCATTTCATTCATACATTGGAAATGACACCCAAAAGCTGGAATACATTCATGGAATTATGACAAGGAACTCAGGATTGGGAAGGGATAGCTAAGTAGTTTATGCATGTAGAAATTCTAAAGCCTTGATGGCATAAGAATTTCATAAACTGGCTAAGGATCTAGGCACACAATTAACCTCATAGAGAATTGTAGAGAATTAGCATAATGAGAGAAGAAGAAGAATTAATGAACACACATTAATGAATGATCAATAAATGATAATTGATATTATACATAGGTAATACATCCTTATAAAGGAAAAAGGAGTTGCATGAAGACAACTCAAGCTAGCTCATAAAGCAGGCTTACTAATTATGATAAACCCCATAGTTGACTAAAGCACTTTCCCAATCTACCAAGCACCTCACAAATTAGCAATAGCATGAGTGAGTGATGATGAGTGAAGGAAATACTTGCTAATCCTAGAATATGGAGAGAAAATAACGGAGTATGGGTTGGCAACAAAAGCTGCCAGTTTCCTAGTTGACTAGCTTTACCTTATCCATAGAAAAGCATAATAAAGCAGAAAAAGAAGAATAAAGCAGATTCTGGTGTAAAGCGTAGTTACCAATTTTGGATGGCAATAAAGTGGTCAAGATCAACCCAGAATCAGGAATAAATCATTCCTAGGATATAGATGGCAAGTGTTGACTCCAAGGTGCAAGTGGATGCCAACTATCTAAGCTAGTGGGTAGGAAATTAATCAAATAATGATTAATTATTTTATGAGTGGGTTTATTATATTCCAACACCCCCCTTTAAGCCTGACTTTATGATGATATTCCTGAACTAATCATAAATATATATGCATATAGGGCCCAACAATAAATCTATGGTCACCCTTTTATAATTTATGTTGTCCAAAGAAATGAGGAAAGAGGCAAAACCTCAAGGGGAAAATCCTCCCTCAAGATAGGACATGAAAAGCAATACCAAAAATGTTGAACTACTGGTGTTGCTGCTGCTCCAAACTAAATGCTGATGTCTGGAGGAATCTTTTTCTTGGGAAGAAGATAAATCTGCTCACCTGGATCAAGGACAGCTGCAGGATGGAACATGGGACCATGTAGAACAAATGAAATCCAATGATGTGAAGGCAATATTAAAGGATCTTGAGACTTGTAATCAGCTCCAAGATGATGATATGACTTGAAATTTGAACTAGTAGAGATGAAATGAGCTCCATATAGGTGAAATAATTGTCCAAGCGAATGTATCATGTCTCCATCTTCATTTACACAGAGAGGATGTGTGCAAGTGATCATGTAGGAACATAGAGAAGGCATGGGATCAAGGAGTGTGAATGCATGGGATCCATGGGTTGATCTAGCTTCCAAAAAATCCAAGAGATCACAAATAAGCACAACAGTAGACTCATGGGAATATACTGGTAAAGAATCCTCTATGGTAGAAATATGAGAGGAGGAAAGATAGTGATGTTCAAAATCTTCAAGGAGGCTCTAAGAATGAGTGCCAAGAATAAAGGAGGAGCTGCAAAAGCACATGGGATCAAGTATGGTAAGTGACAAAACATTGGAAGGACTTGATTTGGCTAAGCAAACATCCTGGAAATCACAGGGTTGCGCACCATCAAGAAGAGAGGCATGCACAAGGTGTGAGAGGTCTGGCATATGGATCTCAGAATCCATGATAGAAGACATAGAGAACACTGAATGTTTGAGTGAATCATCAATAGCAATAGCAGCTCCATTAGTCACTCCTTTTTAATCAACAACATCATGAGAAGATGAAACAATATCTTCTACTTCAAAAGACACAGAAAAATATGGCTCTTCAATATTTGCTTCTTGATTGAAAGAGGAAGCATTCGAATCAAAGAGAGTGGTAGCAACAATAACTATATGAGAAGATTCTTCTTCATGATCAAATTCATTAGAGACTGTAGAGGCCAAGACATCTTGAGAGAGAGAAATCACTGAGGAGCTAAAGGCACTTTCCATATAGCTAGAAGGATCCTCATTGTCCTTTCCCAAAACTCTATCCAATGTTGTCTAGAGATCCTTTGGGTAATCGACAAAATCAATAAGGTAGCGCATGCATGGAGAGATAGCTAGACAAACAGCTCCAATTTCTCTATCACAGTCATTCAACCAGACACTTGGCTCTTCATAATATTCTTCACCAGCTCCAATAGATATCTCATAGAGACCTTGTCTCTTTAGATATGAAATCATCTTCAGTTTCCACTCTGAATAGCTTGTGAATGGAGAAAGAAGAGGAATTGATACTCTTGAATCCATTCGAAGTTGAACCTGTGTTGAGGCCTGGAAATTCGCAGGAAACAACAGGAAGGGATTCTCCCCAGTCAATGTTCCCAATTAGCCCGTTGACTATTTGGTATAGGGAATCCATCCGGTTTGCGGTCCGGCTACTGTAGGTCAAGTAACAAAAACAAAGGATTTTACCAGTTGCGACCCGGTCCACCGTATATTTTTGTATTTTTTGACTTAATGTATGAAATGCAAGTGCCTAACTAAATGCAGGGTGATAAGGATGCAGGGAGTAGTCACAATGTGATGCGCAGGTGCTTACCTCTCGTCTTAGCCCTTACCAGCATCTAAATCACATTAACAAGAAAATAAACTAACTACCTAATATATCCCTAGGGAGCAAGGTTATCATTCATTGGTGAGAAATATAATTTGTGCATGCATTATGAAAAGCTACAGATAGCTGACACTTCTTTCAAGACACATGAACAATTACTGATATTTGGGCAACCAGATAGACAATTGCTTATGAACAGCTTCTATTACTCACTTTGGAAAACATCATAAAATATACTAAAGAACATTCACCAAGAACATAGGCTCAAGAAATTAGAACAATCTCACAGTTAATGAGACACAGCTGAAAACGAAATAGTTCCCCTTCAACATTGCTCATTTAATTACATTTGATGCATTCCATATCGCACTTTCTCCAACAGGCAAAATTGTAGTCTCTAATTGTAAAATGAAATAGTTCCTCTTACAAGCAAATCATTTACAAGTTTTTCCAGGGAAAAATCCCCCTCTAAGTTCTAACTTTCAAGTATTTAAACTACAAAAGCCGATCGTTTGGGCTGCCCCCAAACGTGTGACCTTCCAGTTCTTCCAACGCTTCATATTCTTCTATGTCGTCTGTAAGTACTCATGAATCTTTTAGTAACAGACAAATAGTCAGGTTTGTTCCCTTAGCATTATTGACTTTGCCTCCTGCTTCGATGGCCCTTTTAGCGATCCGGACGGTTCCATTTTGATCCTTGCCAAACTGCTCCTCTACGTCTTTGCGCATCAGTTCCTTACATCCACCTGCAATTAATCCATGTGCATTACCCATTTGGGATCGCGTTATAAAACCAAGCAGCAGATTATACAAACTGAAATGAATACTCCACAACAAATGGCCAGGTGCACCACTGCAGAAGTCAAAAGGATACTGATGTCAGAAGTCAAAGGCTCTTCCCAGTCGCAACGGCAGAAGAGTAAAGGCTTCAGGAATGCGATGGGAGGGTGGGAAAAACTTTAAATCGGAAGTTGGAAAGGTTAGGACATCGAAATCCAAAATACTTTCCCAGCCGCAACGGCAAAAAGGAAACATACTAAAATTAGGCGCAGCGTGGGTTGAAAAACCCTCAATCGAAAGTCAGAAGGAAATAAGATCGGAAGATAAATGACTTCCCCAACTGCAACGGCGAAATAAAAATGGCTTCGGGTACGTGATCAAAGACCAATACGCATCGGCAGTCAAAGCGATTCATCCTTTGGCTGGCTAAATGCTTTGGGAGCCGCAACAGCGGAAAGGAAAAGGCTATCAGCCGCTGATCAAAATAATTTGATGCCTGAATTGTGAAATATTTAAAGGTTTCGGTCAGCCCAAAAGAATCAGCAAAGATTAAAACCCATGAAACTGCGGCCTTACAAAACAAAAGATTTGACTTACCCTCAGTTAGCAACCAAATTGACATCCTCGACCAAACACAAAATTCAAACATGGCAATTTTAAAACAGGCTGGCAATCAATATTCAAAGCCACTTGAAAATAAAGCATGCCCCCAAAAAAAAAAAAAAAAACTCAAGGGTTCAAAAATTAAATTACGAGGAGGGGCCCAAAATTTAAGGAAATTGGGGAGAACAGTTGCAGCTACAACAATTGGTGATTCCTGGGTGTACGTGTACCTAGATCTCTGGGTGATTATTCTTTGAGTGGTAGACTGTTTCACCCAAATGCATCTATTGAATTCTTCCAGCCATATGGATTTCTAAAATGATAGAAGTGAGTACCCTTAATCATTGATGATAGTCCAATTTGGGAAAGTGGAAACCAAGATTTTCAAGTCCAGATAACTCTGTTGAGGCTGAAAGATGCATTTCATTATTAACTTTGTCTTCAGGTAGCTGACCTCTTGGACTCCACAAGATTGTAGCATATGGTAAACAGGAATATTCATTTGTTCTACATTCCGATGCCACTTTGGCACTTTTTTGTGCTCTTGGACTTTTGTCCCTTTTCATATGAGTCCTCCTATACGCCTTTCTTTCTAAATTTTAATTCAAGCTCCTCTATCCCATAGTGTCCTTTTGTGTGAGCGGCGTACTTCATGTTTCAGCCCACAGATGGAGAGGAACTTTTGGCAATTTAGTACTTATGGTTCAGCGTTTGCTTTGATGTATGATGATTTCATAGGAGTTTTGACTCTTATTTGCCTTTTGGCATTTGTTTCTTGGCATGGGATCATTTATATTTAATATACTGTTCACCTTGCTTCTTTCCATGGGTCCTCTACTGTCACCCCTTAGAACATTTTAAGTGTGAAGTGGATGGAGCCTCAGCATAGTATTCTAGACTCTTTGAATCCGGTTTATTTCACAGGGGTTAGGTAGGACTTCAATGCACATAGCATTTATTCGAGAAAACTGCTAAACTGGAAGAAGTTCAAACAATAACACACAGTCTGATACTCAAACATGTTTATCATTCCCAAAGATTTTGATGTCCCCATGCAACCATAGGTTCGTTCCCTTTATTGAAATCAAAACTTAAACTAAAACCAACTGAAAAACATGACTCAAAAGACAGTCAAACAGATTATATACAAGACAGAAGAACTCAAGGGAACTCAAGAAAAATAAGGCTTGAGAACCAAACCATTTACTGGTAAGTTCTCTTCCCAACCCTGTAAATCTTGCAACTTATAAGTAGAGGGACCAAGCTTTGCTGTGACCTGAAAAGGGCCTACCCACAACTGTTGGAATTTAGTATGCTTCCCTTTCTCATCATGGGGGTGATCCCATTTGAGGACTAGGTCTCCCACCTCAAAGTATTTTGTTCCAGATTTATGTTTGTCAAACCATCTCTTTATTACCTCCTACTGTTTCTTAAAGCATTCTTTGGCTTTAGATCTAGCTTCTTCTGCTTTCAGAAGATTGCATATCCTCATCCGCAAAACTTCATCATCCGACCCCCTAGACTCTTGAGCCATTATGGAAGATGGTAGCATGATATTGGGGGGAATAATGGCTTCTTTTCCATACACAAGGGTATAGGGTGACACTCCTATCGTAGACTTGGGGGTGAATCTATCAACCCAAAGGGAATTTGGCAGGGCTGAGTGCCAACTCCTCTGGTTTTCTATTACCATCTTCTTTAGAATTCTAATCGGATTTTTATTTGTGGACTCAGCCAGGCCATTTCCTTGTGGATATTAATTAGCAGAATAATGCAATTTAATCCCTTTATCATGAGCAAAAGCAGTTAATTTAATTGATGAAAAGTATGTAGCATTATCAAAAACTAACAAAACTGGAACTCCAAACTTGGTTATGATGTGGTCATGTACGAAGCTGATGACTTCGTCTTGATTTATTTTGCGCATTGGTACTGCTTTGACCCAGCAAGTGAAACAATCCATTGTAGTTAGAATGTACTTGTGTTGTAGTGAGGAATTTGGTTTTATTTCTCCAATAATATCCAACCCCCATTGCTCAAATGGATCTGTAATCATCACAGGCTTTAGGGGTGTTTCTACTCTAGGTTGTCTCCCACTACACCTTTGGCAAATATCACACTTCCTGACATGTGCGTGTGCATCTTTAAAGAGCATGGGCCAGTAGTAACCGGCTCTGAGGATTTTGTGGGCTGTAGTATCCCCTCAATAATGTCCTCCAGCAGGGCCGTCATGCAATTCTAACATTACTTTCTTTGCATCTTATTTTTCTAAGCACCTCAGAAGAACTCCGTCATAATTTTTTCTGAATAATACTCCAATGATCTGATAGGAAGCTGATTTAAGACGTAGCGCCCTTCTTTGCTTAGAGTTCCAATGTTCTGGAAACATCCCTGCCTTTAGGTAGTGTACAAGGTCTCTATACCAAGACTCAGGGGCTGTAAACAAAGGACATACATCCATTAAATGTAATTCGGCTTCATCCTCCCAGGTGTGTTCTTCATTTTTTCCATTCTCAGTCATTAATTTGCACAACCTTTGTCCTTTAACTAGAGAGGCTGGCTTGAACTCAAGGTCGTATTCTTGAAGATCTGTTAACCAGTTGCCCCTTCTTTCTCCTAATTCTTTCTGTGCAAGAAAGGATCTTACAGCTGGGTAGGGGACGATCACCTTGGTTCGATTTTTTATGATATAAGGCCTGAATTGCTTCACGGCCTTGAATACTGCGTAAGCCTATTTATCAATGGCTAGGTAATTTAATTCGGGCCCTTGTAGACCAGTGCTCATGAAGGATATTGGGATTCATCCCCCCCATCTTCCTTTTGCGTAAGCACAACTACTAGTGAATCATCAGATGCAAAGGTATACAGTATAAAGTCTTTATCGAAGTCTGGGATTTTCAGGGAGGGTGCGTGTGCAACAACAGTTTTGATTTTGCTGAAGGCGCTCTTCTCAATCTCTGTCCATTTGAATTGTGCATTTTGCTTCATCATCTGCTACAGCGGTTTGACAGTCTGAGCGAAATCAGGCACAAATCTTCGTATGAAATTTATGGTTCCCATGAATGATTGCATCCCTTTTTTATTGTGTGGCAAGGGGATTTTTTCAATAGCCTTAATTCTTTCTGGATCAATGGAGATTCCTTGCTTTGACACTATGTGACCCAGCAACTTGCCCTCTGTGATAGCGAACACACATTTCTTAGGATTGAGTGAGATGACGTACTTCCGACAGCGTTCAAAAATCTACCTTAAGTGAAATGCATGCTCTTCTCTTTTCTTCGAGAATATCGTAATATCATCAAGGTACACTACAGCACTACGGCCAATCAATCCTCAGAAAGCTATGTCCATAGCCCTTCGAAACGTTGCTCCAGCATTGATAAGCCCAAATGGAATTCTTCTGTAAGAAAAGGTTCCCCATTTGGTCCTAAACGTTGTCTTCAATCTGTCTTCTTTGGCTAGTAATACTTGATTGTAGCCAGAGAAACCGTCTAATAACGAAAAGAGTTCAGAACCTGAGACCATTTGGAGCAATTGCTCCATGGGTGGCACTGGGTAGTTATCTTTATCAGAAGCGCGGTTTAAATTTCTGAAATCCACACAGAGTCCGATCTTTCCAGATTTCTTCCTTACTGGTACCAAATTTGATACCCATTCAGAGTGTCTGACTTTAAAAATGATTCTAGCATCCAATAATTTCTTCACTTCACTCTGAATCAATGACTCCAACTTTGGATGCATTTTTCTTAAGGGCTGCTAATATGGCTTGACACCGACTTTGATGGGAACAACGTGCTTGATGATGCTGGTGTCGTATGTTTTCAAATATTCGTATGTCCAGGCGAAAACGTCTTTATATTGTTTAAACAGACTGATGAACTTATCTCTTTCTACTAGTGAACAACATTTGCCAAGATTCACAAATTTAGGATTCGTCTAAGTCCCTAAGTTTATCAGCTCGAACTGTAGAGATGAGCTGTGGGTCTTCACGTTGGTTGGTCTTCTGAATTTTTCATCTAAATCAAACATCTTTTCCAGCGTTCTGACTCCTTTAGGGATGAAATTATCATACTTCATCTCGGCCTGATGTTCTTCATCATCTATAATTGCTCCTTTGAATACCTCGTCATTCATTAAACATTCTATAATCTGTTGGTCATGGTCGAACACTCGCAGGTTGGTAATCATATCAGGTACTAAGGGCCTGAAAAGCAGTTCAATAGAGCATCGATTATTAGTAGGTACCAGCCTAGTAGCTGATGTGGCCAACAGATCAGCTGCTGCATTTTTAAGTCTTGGGAGTGAAATAATATTGAATGCATTAAAACATTTAAGCAAGTCCCATACCTCATTTTGGTAAGCCTTTAAGTGAGGAGAAACACAATGTATTTGATTTTTGATGTGCTTTACAATTATTTCTGAATCTCCAAAGACTTTTAAATTACTTACCTTTAATTCAATCGCTTTCTTTAAGCCCTGCACCAGTGCTTCATACTCAGCTGTATTGTTTGTACATTCAAATTCTAATCTACATGCAAGAAAGTGTTTATTCTTTTGAGGATCAATCAAGACACAGCCAGCCCCTGACCCTTCTAATGTCTTAGAGACATCAAAAAACAAAGTCCAAAAATCACTAGCTACCGAATGCGAATCTATACCTACAGCTAAATCTATTATTTTACAGTCAATTTCGTCAGCCTACGAAAATTGAAGGAGATCAGGCTGGGTATCTGAAGTGTTGCTAGCTTCCTCTGCTTGGTAATTTCCAAGTTCCAATTCAATAAAATAGTTTCCCAAGACAGAATCCACTGGTTCATTCTTCTCCTCCAATTGAGTGACATTGTATTTCATGTGAGGGTCTCTTAAAATCTTAATCTGGTTTGGACTTCCTTCATCCGGCAGCCACAGATGCGACCAATCCGAGGAAAAATATCCATTTAGTTTGGCCGACCAATCTCTGCTCAGAACAAGACCATACGCGTCTGGTATTTCAGCCACCACGATATTAATGACCTGGCATACTTTATCATTTGATGCCAGATGGATTAGGACATCTTCCATCTCCCCAATTACCTTTACATCCGTCCTGTCCAACTGAACAACTCTCCACGTGGAAGGCTTAGGATTCCCATTGATTTTTTTACAAACTGATATCGGCATGACATTAACAGCCTCCCCTGAGTCTACCAAGCAATTATGTACATTTTGATTAAATATTTCAAACGTAAGTAGGAAAGGTGGATGCTTGTTCTTAGACTTACCTCCACTGCTGCTTTCTCCAATTTCTTCTTCTTCTTCTGGTTGATTGTTAGTGGGCATCCTCTCTTCCGATGATTTAAGTGCTTTCAACAGTCTTTCTTTTTGCTGCGGCACTTTACACATTTCTAATAGTGAAACGTTTGCCTTTACCTTCTTTAAGCCCTCCACTACATCATAATCCATATGTTGTTAAGTGGGATGAGGTCTATCAGCATTCACCTTATCTTCATCTGGCTTGGTCGTTGTATCATTTTGCTTAGGCTCTTGGCTAGTAATAGTGAACTCTGGAATTTTATCAGCTGAGGATTTATTTTGAAATCTCTTCTTAACATTTCTCTACAGCCTCTTAATCTTTGGGAGTATAATACTGTCTTCTTTAACCGTCCCTTGGCTCCTTGTTGTCACGTTGGCTTCCATGATGTCCTTGTGCCACTGAGTCTTTTCCTCTTTTGCATCGAATAAAGAAACAGAATTCCACATAGCCATAGTTTCCTCTTCCTGTTCCTTAGTAGAAGTAGAAGCAGAATTCTCTTTTCTTTATTCATCTCCCTCTTCTGTTAATCTAGAATCCAATAGTTGATTCATGACCAACGTCATCGAGTTTATCCATTGAGGACAATTCTTCTCAGAATGTGGCTGTTGGTGGAAAGTGAAAAAATTGTCCATTCCTACCTCTGTCAGATTCATAGCTGTTGTATTGTGAGGAGGAGGTTGGGACTGATTATTATCCTCCCTTTTCTTATAATATGGCTTGTAGAAATTTTGTGCTTCATTTTCTTTCTCCAAGTCTATGATTTTGTTGGAAATATTTTGCATCATTTTTTCCATATTTTCAAAATCTGGTGATTTCTCCTCCTTAGGCTTGGCAAACAACAAGTATTTCCTTCCCGCTCCTTTCTCTCCTGGTTGTTCGGGATAATCTTCAATACTCTCTCTTTCTGCCTCCACTACTTCTGCCTCTTCATAGGTTTCCACCAAAGTAAGCTTGGCCCTACCTTTTGTAAACATGGCCAAATCAGGGCCCAAAGCTGATGTATAATATTCAATTAGGACCTTGTCTGAAGGTTTGTCAGCGTTAGAAAAATTCTTAAGGTATGCTGCAAATATTTGAGTAAAACTGTGCACCTTCTCCTTCCTTTCTTTCTTCAAGGTGAGTAGTCCTTTCATGAGAGCTGCATGAGTCTTTTGAACTGCATTCTTACTTCTGAAAATTCTCTCAAAAGTATCCCAATCAGGGATAGAGTTAGCAGGAAACCCAAAATACCATGATGTTGTGGCTCCTTTAAGGGTATGCGGAAATAGCCTGCAAACCACATCTTCATGTTCCCCAGCCTTCAATCCTTCTATCGCCAAGTAAAAAATTTGTAGGTGATCATCTACTAGTATCTTCTCATTGGGGTCGAATTTGGGTAGCATCTTATCAAAGGCTTGAGGTAGGTCACGTAAAGGAGGGGTCAGGTTTAGAGGTGATCTGGCTCTCCATGCAGGTGGTGGATTTGGTGGATTAGGAGGAGGTTGATTGGTGTTAACGCCTACCATAAGTAGGGGTGGAGAGTGAGGAGGTGAACTAACACGAGTGTGATTAGGAGAACTATAAGGGGTACCTGGGCCTTCTTGGTTCAAAGGTAGTACAACTTCTTGTAAGGATGTTTCCACAAGTTCTTCCCAATCTCCAACCAGTACTGAGTCTTCTACTATGGGACGATCCTTCTTTTTATACTCTCTTCTAGGCAATTCAGGGATAATTGGCAATCCTCCAATATTCTTTACATATGCCATGGTGTGTCTTCTCAGGTCATTAACAACTTCATTGCCAACATAATATAAATGTTCTCTATTCCTTTCTTCTGGAATTGGGTTATGAAATCCGTTGCTTTTAGAACTGTTACCAATGGGATAATCTCGGGAAAACAGGTTTCCGCGGTCAGCCATGCACTGGCGGCCCTCCTTCTAGTGCTAGAAAAATGTTGAGGCCCAGAAATTCACAGGCAACAACAGCAAGGGATTCTCCCCAGTCAACGTTCCCAATTAGCCCGTTGACTATTTGGTATAGGAAATCCGTCCGATTTGCGATCCGGCTACTGTAGGTCAAGTAACAAAAACAAAGGATTTTACCGGTTGCGGCCCAATCCACCATATATTTTTGTATTTTTTGACTTAATGTATGAAATGCAAGTGCCTAACTAAATGCAGGGTGATAAGGATGCAGGGAGCAGTCACAATGTGATGCGCAGGTTCTTACCTCTTGTATTAGCCCTTACCAGCATATAAATCACATTAACAAGAAAATAAACTAACTACCTAATCTATCCCTACGGAGAAAGGTTATAATTCATTGGTGAGAAATACAATTTGTGCATGCATTATGAAAAGCTACAGATAGTTGACACTTCTTTCAAGACACATGAACAATTACTGATATTTGGGAAACCAGATAGCCAATTGCTTATGAACAACTTCTATTACTCACATTGGAAAACATCATAAAATATTCTGAAGAACATTCACCAAGAACATAGGTTCAAGAAATTAGAACAATCTCACAGTTAATGAGACACAGCTGAAAACAAAATAGTTCCCCTTCAACATTGCTCATTTAATTACATTTGATGCATTCCATATCGCACTTTCTCCAACAGGAAAAATTGTAGTCTCTGATTGTAAAACAAAATAGTTCCTCTTACAAGCAAATCATTTACAAGTTTTTCCAGGGAAAAAGCCCCCTCTAAGTTCTAACTTTCAAGTATTTAAACTACAGCAACCGATCGTTTGGGCTGCCCCCAAACGTGTGACCTTCCAGTTCTTCCAACGCTTCATATTCTTCTATGTCGTCTGTACGTACTCATGAATCTTTTAGTAATGGATAGACAGTCAGGTTTGTTCCCTTAGCATTATTGACTTTACCTCCTGCTTCGATGGCCTTTTTAGTGATCCGGACGGTTCCGTTTCAATCCTTGCCAAACTGCTACTCTACGTCTTCATGCATCAATTCCTTACGTCCACTTGCAATTAATCCATGTGTATTACCCATTTGGGACCGTGTTATAAAACCAAGCAGCAGATTATCCTAACTGAAACAGCTAGTCCATAAGAAATGGCCAGGTGCACCACTGCGGAATTCGAAAGGATACTGACGTCGGAAGTCAAAGGTTCTTCCCAGCCACAATGGTGGAAGAGTAAAGGCTTCAAGCATGTGATGGGAGGGTGGGAAAAACTTTAAATTGGAAGTCGGAAAGGTTAGGACATCGGAAGCTAAAATACTTTCCCAGCCACAATGGTGGAAAGGAAACATACTAAAATCAGGTGCAGCGTGGGTGGAAAAACCCTCAATCGGAAGTCGGAAGGAAATAAGATCGGAAGATAAATGACTTCCCCAGCCACAACGGCGGAATAAAAATGGCTTCGGGTACCGGATCAAAGACCAATACGCATCAACAGTCGGAGCGATTCATCCTTCGGCTGGCTAAATGCTTTGGGAGCCGCAACGGCGGAAAGGAAAAGGCTATCAACCATCGATCAAAATAATTTGATGCCTGAATTGTGAAATATTTAAAGGTTTCGGTCAGCCCAAAAGAATCAGCAAATATTAAAACTCATGAAACCGCGGCCTTACAGAACAAAATATTTGACTTATCCTCAGTTAGCAACCAAACTGACATCCTCGACCAAACACAAAATTCAAACATGGCAATTTTAAAACAGGCTGGCAATCAATATTCAAAGCCACTTGAAAATAAAGCATGCCCCCCCCCCCCCCCCCCCCCCCCCCAAAAAAAAAAAAAAAAAAGTGCCCCCCCCCCCCCCCCCCCCCGCAAAAAAAAAACTCAATGGTTCAACGATTAAATTACGAGGAGGGGCCCAAAATTTAAGGAATTTGGGGAGAACAGTTGCAGCTGCAACAACCTGCAAAATAAACCTGCAAATCTGAAAAGGAGGATTAATTAATGAACTCTCAAAGATCTGATATCATGTAGAGCTTTGATATCCTCAGCTCTAATAGCATGTAGAAATTTAACTTTGAGAACCTTAGCTCCGATACCATGTAGAAATTCTAAAGCCTTGATGGCATAAGGAATTTCATAAACTAGCTAAGGATCTAGGCACACAATTAACCTCACAGAGAATTGTAGAGAATTAGCATAATGAGAGAAGAAGAAGAATTAATGAACACACATTAATGAATGATCAATAAATGATAATTGATATTATTACATACGTAATACATCCTTATAAAGGAAAAAGGAGTTGCATGAAGACAACTCAAGCTAGCTCATAAAGCAGGCTTACTAATTATGATAAACCCCATAGTTGACTAAAGCACTTTCCCAATCTACCAAGCACCTCACAAATTAGCAATAGCATGAGTGAGTGATGATGAGTGAAGGAAAGACTTGCTAATCCTAGAATATGGAGAGAAAATAATGGAGGATGGGTTGGCAACAAAAGCTTCCAGTTTCCTAGTTGACTAGCTTTACCTTATCCATAGAAAAGCAGGATAGAGCAAAAGAAGCAGAATAAAGTAGATTCTGGTGTAAAGCACAGTTACCAATTTTGGATGGCCATAAAGTGGTCAAGATCAACCCAGAATCAGGAATAAATCATTCCTAGGATATAGATGGCAAGTGTTGAATCTAAGGTGCAAGTGGATGCCAACTATCTAAGCTAGTGGGTAGGAAATTAATCAAATAATAATTAATTATTTTATGAGTGGGTTTATTATATTCCAACAATGCACACATATGAATTTGCTGATGAGCAACCTACAGTTAATGACACACTTCTGACGATCAAGGAAAAGATATTCGTTGAAATCCCTGTCGAAGTGGCAAGTTCCCACCAATGCAGTGCAACTATCCAACAATGGATGGCTTGTTACAACCTAACTGGAGAACTCAATGATGATCCAACTAATATAAACATACCAGACTCAAAGGGTATGCACGAAGTTGAAGGAAGTGGTATTTCTAGCAACCAGTTCCTCAGGCCCCTAAAAATCAAGAAAGTAAACATTAGCTCACAGGAGAACTTGAAGTTCACCAATATAGGATATTATTAGGATGATGAGGCAATATCCAAGATCACTGACTTATTGCATGAGTTTCAAGACATATTCCTTAAAAGTTTCTCATAGATGAAGGGAATAGTCGGTGACCTAGGGGAGATGAAAATACCCATGAAACCATATGCTAAACCAATCAAACAGTGACCTTATAGGTTGAATCAAAGGTATAAAAAGAAGGTAAAAGCAGAATTGGATCACATGCTCGACACAAGGATAATTGAACCTGTGGAGGAATTGGAATGGATCAGACCTATAGTGATCCAAGATAAGAAGATAATGGGTGAAGTTAGTATCTGTTTCAACCTAAGGAAGTTGAATGACACTTGCTTGCATGATCCATTCCCAACACCATTTACAGATAAAATATTTGAAAGCGTTGTTAGTTTTTCATCATATAAGCTAGCATTATGATCTTAGGATCTTTTCACTGAGAGAATAACAAGCATAGCAATAAAACATAAGCACATCACAAGAGACAAGAGACACAAAGATTTTTCCTCGGGGAAACCATAAAGGAGAAAACCCCGCAACTTCCTCAAAGATAGAATCATCACAAAATGGTAAAACCAGAAAATAGTAAGATGATCTCCTGACAGCAGCAATATTCTTCTTGTCTAGTCCCAGTGTATTTCCTTCCTCACTTATGTGCCACACTTGAGTGAGTGAGTGATGTGTTGCAAGTGATAAATAGAGAGGCTCTCACTCTCTATTTATATTATTCCATTCACTTGAAGTGCACTCCAACATGTCGTCCTCACTTAACAATTACTTACTAGAGCCGACATTTCTAGGAGTGTCTAATAACCCTAGTGCCCCACCACTTGTGGGGACTTTTCCTCCTCCTACCAATATGAGGGTAACACAATGGTGGGGACTATTTCCCTGACTTACAATGACTCACCTAGGGTCAACTTCACTAGTATAGTCTAATAACCCAAGGGCCCCACAACTATGGGTACTTTAACCCTTGACCAATAAGAGGGTTACCCACAATGACTTGACATGACTTTCTCATTTTAGAAACTTCCCGATCGGAACATCGGGGCATGACATGACTCAAATAAGTTACAATACATCCTGTAATGAACATCAAGTTACAATAGATAAGAAATACAAGTGAATACATTCGGAAGTTACAATTACATCAACACTCCCTCTTAACTAGGAAGGTATTCTCTTGACACAATTTATCAGCACAAGTCTTCTTCTCTGTATCATCTAGGTCATCGTCGGGTCTTCGTCATATTCAAATTCATCTTCATCTTCAAGTCATCTTCATCTGTAAGTCATCTTCATTTGGATCTCGATCATCATGGAGCATCATCACTGGATCTGGATCATCACTTGATCTGGATCATCATGGAACATCATCACTGGCTCTGGATCATCTCTCGATCTGGATCAACATCACTAGACTGGATCATCTCTCGATATGGATCAACATCACTAGATCTGGATCATCACTCGATCTGGATCATCATCACTGGACTTGGATCTAGATCATCACCCGATCTGGATCTGGATCTAGATCATCTCTCGATATGGATCATCACTGCTGGATCTAGATCATCACTTGATCTGGATCTCTCGGAGTCATCATAACTAGATCTGGATCATAGCTCGATCTGGATCATCTCTATTCATCATCATGTGTGTACTATATCGTCATAGGAAGTTCTACAGAGCCATCCCTTTTTCATGATGGTTGTAGGCCTAGCCACCATGTAGGTCTTCGCCCAGCACTTACATCTAACCTTCTCGTCAGAAAGGCACACCCAACACTCACATCTGATCATGTAGTAAACTACAATCACATCAGAAAGGCCCAGCACTCACATTCACCAGCATGGTAGGCACATCAACTACCATCTGTGAAATGGCTCTACACTTAAATCCATCCAGACAAGAACACATCCTATCACAGTGATGGAAGGGCTTGCACTCACATCTGACCTGGTAGGAACTGAATCCTACACCCTCGTAAGAATGGCCCCCAGTCCTTGACTAAGCTACCTGGTAACGGACCAGGTGCCTCCACTCTCCCTGAGAGTGACAGTTGCCCTTACATCCGACCTGCTCGTTGGAATGGCCAACACTCACATCTTTCATGGAAGGAAGTAAATCCTTTAGCCATGAACATAATGGTTCAGCCCTTACATCTGACCATGGAAGGAACCAATCCTATCACCATGTCAGAATGGCTCTCTCAGTCCCGGACTGAGTAACTGACCAGGTGCCTCCATTGCTAGAATGGTATTCAGCACTCATATCTGACATGGAAGGAACCAAATCCTCTCACCATGATAGAATGGCTCAGCCCTTAATCTGACCATGGAAGGAACCAATCCTCTCACCATGTCAGAATGGCTATGGGTCTCATCACTTTCTCTTGGAGGGAACCTCAATCTGGAGAACACCAAGTCTCTCTCTGAAGTACTTGAACTTCAACCTAGACAATGGTTTCATCAATACATCAACTATCTGTTCCTCCGTCACAACATACTGGAGTTTCACTGCTCCTCTCTACACCATATCCCTGATATAGTGATACTTGATCTCGATATGCTTCGACTTGTCATGGAACATTGGATTCTCTGACAACTTCACGCAACTCTGGTTGTCACAATGTATACAAGTAGCATCCAACTGGAGATCAAATATATCAAACAGTAGCTTCCGCAGCCATACTTCCTCACAACTAGTTGAACAAGATGCGACATACTCTACTTCAGCTGTACTCAGTGCCACATAGGAATGCTTCCTACTAAACCAAGAGATCACACCTGATCCCATACTGAAGCAACATCCTGAAGTACTCTTCTTGTCAATGGCACTACCTACCCAATCTGAATCAACATAACCCTCTAGGTTAATCTTTTGATTTGCATCATACTTGAGCCCATAATCAACTATACCCCTACATGCTTTGCAACCATCAGGTGAACATGTCTCAAATGTCTTCACAGCAAAGCAAATATCTGGTCTTGGGTACATCAAGGACCCAATCATCTGATGATACATTGTAGTATCAATCGACTCTGATGAAGCATCACTCAATGGCTTCAGGTTCAATGCCATAGGTGTGGCCATAGCTTTGCAGTCCATCATCCCAAACCTCTTTAGGATCTCTACTGCATTCTTCCCTTGTCCAAGGAAGATTCCATCTGTACTCTGCCACACCTCCATGCCTAGAAAATAGTGCATCGACACATAACAAGAGCATCACTGGTCTTCCACCTTCAACCTTGAAGCAAAGGTTGGAATCCACTTTACTCTCAGTAAAGCCTAGAATCATTAGTAATCTTCCCATCCTGTCGTACCATGTTGAACCTTAGATATTTTGCAGTCACTCCCTTTGAAGTAGAGCATCATACTCCCTCTGTCTTCTGTACTCTATGCACTGAACATTCTGTACCAGAGTGACAAGTAGTTTCCATATTGGATACCAAGATCCTCTATTTTGAACTTTTCCAAAAGTTCTTCTCATATCCATCTGTGAGCTTGTCATCCTTTATTAACCTTGTAGCAACGGTTAAGATATTCATCAAGCTCATCATGTATGTGTTATCCCATGGGTGTCTTTTGAACTCATACAAGACCTTCTTTCATTTACACACATGATCATGTCATGTGACTTCACTTCTAGTAGCTATAAATGTTTCTTTGTAGTTTATGCCTTCTTTTCATGAGAATCCTTGTTCTACGAATCTTGCTTTGTATCCCATGATGTTTCCATCTACTGTATGATGGAACTATGAACTTCTCTTTAGGTCTCGATACTACGCCCTGACATCATTCTTCTTGAACTAGTCTTCCCTTTCTTCTTGGTGGCTGGAAGGTTCTGCATCAATGATGTCACTGCACTTGTCATATTATTTTGAAATTTCGTCACTTGCTTTTCGGAACAAGTCTTCATTCTTCTTTGCTTGTAGGCGATTATGTATGCATTCTTTCCTACAAGTCAAATGCATTTGTATGGTTAGAAACATTTCATAAGGAATATTTATACTGGCAAGTTCTTATGCATAAATATATGATCATGCAACTACTTTAGCCAATACAACATTCATCCATATCTCACTAAAACTTTCTAGTTGCCTTCCATCTCTACCAGGACAACATTGATATTGTGCACTAATCCAATATGTCAGCAAAGAGGTTTCATTCTAGATAAGGAGCAATGGAGAATTTGTATAGCACCATGAGCTACTTACCCATCACATGCATATTAGTAGTATACTGTCGTTAATGCAAACATCCTATCATGCATAATACATTAACTAAATATAAACAAATGCATAACAAAACAATGAAATGACAATTGAATACTTATCTTTATTTGTTTCGTGGGTATACTCCTTCTTGAGTCTTCAGCTTCATTGTCTTCTTCATTCATGATAGCATCATTTCTTATCCAAATGCTAAGGTGGATAAGATATTCTTCAAGATTTGATTTCTTCATATTCCTCATTGCTTGAGGGATCTTCTTTGGATGGTAAGAGCTTGATCTTCAGTTGCTCCCACCTTCTCTTCTCGAGCTTCTTCTTCTTGTGAGTTTTCTTCGCAGAGTCTACTTAAATTAATCACTTCCTTCTGGAAGAAATTCCTTGAATGAATGAATTCCACGATCCTAGGAGGCCATTCAAGGTGGCCATCACCACTTCTGCATTCTTCACTTCTTCTTTTACCGCTTCAAGTTGTTCTTTGATTTACAAGACCGTTATGACTGCATGGTCTCTGCATTTTGGATCTTCACATTCTTCAACTGGTTTCTTAAGGTCATATTCCGATGTATGTTCTTCCCGTCAAATAGCTTGGTCAAGGAATCAAACATATTTGGTGTCTTTAAGGAAGACACTTGTGGTATAAGTTGATCCATGACTGAATCAACCATGATCTTCTTGGCCTTGACCAAGTTCTTCTTGTGTAAGGATTCTAGCCTTATCTCCCTCTAGAACTGGAACCTCTATACTCATGTAGGTGTCCAATTCATTTTATTTAGAGAGATCAAATACTTCTATTCTTGGAAGTTTTGAACTTCACCAATATTATCATCAAACTGATGTGATAGATCACTTTGAAATGAGAACCTCAAATGAAAATAGCAAAGGATGAGATCTTACCGATTTGAGGTGTCCGTCTTGGTTCTAGAGCTAGCTGATCTAGGGTTTGTCACAAAAACCATAATTTTAAAACCTTGGAATATTTCATATCTTATTGGATATCCAGATAGATCTCTTCAAATGGTCCTGTCCAATGTACTCCTTTTCTGAAAACAGTGGATGGAAGCTCCCGGAACAGGAAGCCCTAATTTTCCAATTTCTTCTGCAGAAATGTCTGTTACTGTTTCTGTTATATCTCTGAAATTACTACTCCTCCTTGTCTGAAATTTCTCACTGAGGTAACCCCGCCTATCCTTGATCCAAAATCATAGGTTTTATCAGAATTGGTTTCACCATTTGGGATTTATGATCATTTTCCTAAGGTGAACTGTTACAGGACTGTTCAGAACAGAGAAGTTGTATGGCATGACACGTGTCACTAGTTCATCTTCTGAGTATGATATTTGCACCAACAAAATTAGAGTCTGTTCCATTTCTAGAACATCTTTAGGAATTCCATTTGGACTTTTGTATCCCAATATATTGCAATTCTCCCCAGGTGTCCTGTTTATGGATGATTTCAGGAAGAGGTTGGAACCCTAACTTTGAGAGATCATATCTCTTGGACTATAGAGATTCTGAGGATGAAGTTTGGATACAGTGTTCTGCAGGAGCTTATATTTAGACCCTGAAATTTTCAGCTTCTGAGACTTCGCCAACCTTGGAATATAGATACTGTGCCAAAACTTATCAGTTTTAGTATTTAGGGTTTTTCCAGCTTAGGATCAAACTAGGGTTTGAATTTCCCGGAGTTTCACCCAACCAAATTTCTTGATCCAGGTATCTAAACTTTGGTTTTGATGAGGATAAAAATCCTATGCTGGTCTCACTCAAAAATTCCTCTTTTGTAGAAAGCCCTAATTTCCACATCAAAAACTGAAAATGCTCGGAATCGAATTCCGCTTCGACAAAAGGATGCACCCTTCAATGGAGAGTCAACCTAGCATACTTTTGACGATGGATTGTGGAGAGAGACCCAAAAATTAAGAAGCCCTAGATTCTGTAGCTGCACAATGTCTTCTTCTCATGTTAGCTCTAATTCCATGTTATTTTTTCATCATATAACCTAGCATTATGATCTTAGGATCTTTTCACTGAGAGAATAACAAGCACAACAATAAAACATAAGCACATCACAAGAGACAAGAGACACAAAGAGTTTTCCTTGGGGAAACCATAACAGAGAAAACCTCGCAACTTCCTCAAAGATAGAATCAGCACAAAATGGTAAAACCAGAAAACAGTAAGATGATCTCCCGACAGCAGCAATCTTCTTCTTGTCTAGTCCCAGTGTATTTCCTTCCTCACTTATGCGCCACACTTGAGTGAGTGAGTGATGTGTTGCAAGTGATAAATAGAGAGGCTCTCACTCTCTATTTATATTCTTCCATTCACTTGAAGTGCACTCCAACATGTCATCCTCACTTAACAATTACTTACTAGAGCCGACATTTCTAGGAGTGTCTAATAATGCTAGTGCCCCACCACTTGTGGGGACTTTGCCTCCTCCTACCAATAGGAGGGTAACACAATGGTGGGGAATATTGCCCCAACTTACAATGACTCACCTAGGGTCGACTTCACTAGGATAGTCTAATAACCCAAGGGCCCCACAACTATGGGGACTTTAACCCTTAACCAATAAGAGGGCTACCCACAATGACTTGACATGACTTTCTCATTATAGAAACTTCCCGATCGGAAAATCGGGGCATGACATGACTCAAATTCATTACAATACATCTCGAAATGAACATTGGGTTACAATAGATAAGAAATACAAGTGAATACATTCCAAAGTTACAATTACATGAACAAGCGTCAGAGGACAAGAGATGTATTCATTCACTGATAGCTTCTTAGGATATCATGAAGTCATAATCGTGAAGGAGTATCACCACAAAACGACCTTCGTCACAGAATGGGGACGCTACCAGTATATGGTAATTCCCTTTGAACTCAAGAATGCACCTATTATTTTCTCTAGAATAGTAGTTTCTTGTTTTAAAGATTTCATACATAAATTTATTGAGTTCTACTTTGATGATTGGACTATGTTTAATTTAGTAAGAAACCATATTGAGAGCTTGCGCATGATTTTGGGCCACTTTCGCCAGTATTAGATCACACTTAATTCAAAGAAATGTATTTTCTATGCACCATTTGGTCTTTTGTTGGGTCATGTCATATGTAGCGACGGTATTTTGGTCGACCCAATGAAATTTGTGATTATCCTTGACTTACCCATTAGAGTAAATCTGGGTCTAAAATGGGCCTTATAAGAAAACGTGCCAACAATAAATTTTGTGAGTTGGAATTCAAGAACCAATAGAATTTCAATAAGATGAGTCAACCATAATGGTTGAATTGGCATATTTGTCATAAAAGAAAACTACTTTTTTTGTTCGTATTTTCGACATATCTCCCCGTTTTTTTTCTCAAATTTCTAGTGGGAGAGTTCGTTGGATGTGGAATTTAATTAGACATCCAACGAGTACCCACAATCCATACTTTTGATCAATCCTCTACCACAAAAACAAGAAATTCCTAAAAAAATGTGATGATGATGTCATCATCACATTTTTTTAGGCATTTCTAGTTTTTTGGGTAGCAGGTTCCATCAAAAGTATGCAGTGTGGGTACTCGTTGGATGTGGAATTACATTCCGCATCCAATGAGCTCTCCCACTTGGAATTTGAGTAAAAACACAGGGAGATATGTTGAAAATACGAACAAAAAAGTTTTTTTTCATTCTTCCTCCAAAATTAATAACTATTATTTTATTATTTTAACTATTATTTTATCATTTTCCTTAGGAGGCCCATTTTAGACCTCAAATTNCTACCTACATAAGTCACACAACTCAAATCAGTTTTAGGACACATAGGCTACTACAGGAATTTCATTAGAGGGTATGCCGAGATAACTGCACATATGGAGAAACTGTTAAAGAAAGATGCAAAGTTTCAGTGGATGGAGACTTTCCAAGAAAGTTTCGAAAAATTAAAGAACAAGATGGCCACTGCACCAATACTTGTATTTCCAAACTAGAAGAAGGAGTTCCATGTTCATGTCGATGCATCATCTTTCGTGCTCGACATAGTCTTGACGCTTCCATGTGAGTGTGCACCGGACCACCCTATTTCTTTTGCTAGTAGAAAACTATTGAATGTAGAGAAAAATACATGATGATAGAGGGGGAAGGCCTTTCCATGGTCTATGCACTGGAAAATTTGAAAAACTACTTATTGGGTGGACATTTTAAAATGTACACTAGTCATTCTGCTTTGAAATACCTAGTCAACAAGCCAATGTTGGGGGGGAAGATCTATCGATGGATTCTCCTATTTCAAGAATTTGATTTTGACGTTATTGTTAAACCTATTCGACTGAATGTCAGGATGGACCACCTGTCGAGGATATAACGTGGTGAAGAACCAACCATTCTGGAGGATAACTTGCGAAACACACAACTATTTACAGTCGCCATGATGAATAATCAAAAGAAGGAGTTTAACAATGTCATCTAGTTCCTAAGCTTAAGTTATGCACCTGGAGTCTCCACTACACAGAAGAAACATTTGGTTCTTAGAGCCACTAATTATACATTGATTGCAAGACATTTAGATAGTTTGGGAGTGGATGACATATGCGACACTGTGTTTTTTACTATGAACGACAATGTGTAATGAGTGAAGCACATGCCAATGTTGCAAAAGGAAACTACACTGGAAAGGAAACTATGTGCAAGATATTACAAGCAGAACTATGGTGGCCAACCATACATATGGATACTAAGAGCTCCCATCGGTGCTGTTATATTTTCCAGAGAACAAGAAAACTGTCACACCGCAACGAGATGCCGCTTGCACCGTAGATAACCCTTCAAGAATTTGACATGTCAGTTGTTGATTTTGGTGGACCGATCAGTCCACCAGGGAAGAGGAATGAAACAGGCTACATTATTACTCCAACAAACTATTTAACCAAATGGGATGAATCTCTGCTTGTTGAATATTGCATCGTTGCAATGAGAGTGAAGTTTTTATTTGAAAATGTGGTGACCAGATTTGGCTACCCAAAAATTCTTCTCAGCGACCAAGGTACGCAGTTTGTTAACAAAATGATTGATGAGCTTACTGCAGAGTTCCAGATTCAGCATAAGAATATGACACCCTATCATCCTAAGGTGAATGGAATGGCTGAATCCTTCAACAAGATTCTGTAGAATGCATTAGCTAAAGTGTGTAATGTCTGTCGAGATGATTGGGATCAGAAAGTTTCAGCTATGTTATGGGTGTACCAAACAACTTGAAAATGAGTAACATGGAACAATCCATTCAGACTAGTGTATGGACAAGAAGTTGTTGTGTTTATGGATTACATTGTGCTGAGCCTAAGAATTGTCGCACTGATAGAAATGACCGATGAAGGTGTTGTCAAGCAAAGGTTGTTGCAGCTCATTCATATGGAAGAGGAATGCTTCGTCGCATGATTCCATCAAAACATAGAGAAGCAAACGCAAAACAAATGGCATGATCACCATCTCTAGACTAATCCTTTCTGATTTGGTGGACTTGTTCTACTATATGAAAAAAAATTTTTCAACAATATATGTAAATTGAAGATGCATTTTCTAGGGCCATATGTGATCACGCATATCACTAATGTAGGTGTAGTGAAATTGCAGAAGCTAGATAGAACATACATTGCAGGAATGATAAATGGTAGTTTCCTGAAACCTTACTATCATGGCCGTGACATGCCTTGGTAAGGTCACATCACACATGAGAGAGAGAGAGAGAGAAAGGGAAGGAAACTGTTTTGTCACACATCTGTGGAGGAAGCAGGAAAATTAGAGTAAAGAGTTGGAATGACAACTGGCTGTCATTAAATCCTAGATACCCAAAAAATATAGGCGGTTATGACAGTGAAGAGGCATTAATTCAAGGAGTCCGAGGAGAATGACAACATGATTTTTGGTCCCATCAATCGTCTCCATCATAATTTCCATAACTATCCTGATAGGCACAGCTCAGAACTCAAGAAGGAGAATTGATGTGGAACGCGTCCAACAAAAAACCCATGTGATAAAAAAGACATCGATCTGCCACTGAATAATTGCATGCAGGATGGGAAAATATTTATAAATACGAGGCTTGAGTGACAATAATTATTTTATGTGCACAAAGAGAAGAACAATGAACCAGAGCTTGTGAGTGAGAGAGCCAAAGCTAATGGTTATTGAGATTTCTAGCACCATTGAGAAATCTAATGTGACTATCATCTCACCATGATCGATTATTGAAGAGATTACATCATTGTAAGTATATCATCTAGAGAAATAATTAGAAATGATGGCATGACCAAGGCAATAGACAACTCCTACGACTAGTTTGACCCCTGTTCCAGCCTCTAGTTCAAGCCCCATGCTGAACTCCATTCAAAATATTCCTTTTAATCCACCAATTATAGGTCCATGATTAGTCATACCACTGAGAGATGCTCTAGAATCATGAAGGACGCAGATATCAAAGAAACACAAGGCTAAGGTCCTTGCGGATATGCCTGCTAAGGACATACCTGGGGAAGACGCGGAAAACTCCCTACCACACAGAGATGTGGGTGAAACCATCAAACAGTGTATCTTGTTACCACAATATGTTAGGTCGATGAGACAAGAGGCACGGGAAGTGAAGATTCTAGTGAAAGCGCACTCCTCCCTAACGACAACCCGCATCCCTACTGGTGTACCCCTGCTGATGGATATACTATCGAATATTGCCAATTTGTGGCTTGAGGATGTTGATAACCGCAAGACGGAGGGAATAGAATGGAAAAATTACATGGTCATGCTTCCATCCGTGCCTCCTGAGCCCCATCTCATAGTACCAATGGAGTGGGCCAGTGGTGTAGTCTATGTAGGCTTGTTAAACGTGTTGCTCATGTTACACTTTGGTCAGAGCACGCAAGTATCTACGTATGTGCCAAAGCTCCTCATTTGTTTTTATGGAGTATATTTATGGCTCGATCGAACCTACCATGTCGACGTTGAGCTCATCTCATCGATAACAAGTCTGCCGAAGCAAGGAGAAGACCCTGCACCGTATCTATGCCCAAACAGAGATACGACAAAAATGAAGAAAAAATATGACCTTCAACACGTAGGTAAGGGATTCCTCATTTACCCTATAGAGGACAACAAGGTGAGGTTCATAGAAAAAATCATGTTTTGCAAGCTTCCGCAAAAAGATGTGGCCCACTGAGTGCACCGCCGAAATGTTACAACTCACAAAGTAGTGCGTAGCAAGTGTAATCTTTGACCGGTCACAATACTTGCTGAATGATCGGATAGATGATGTAGAGCAGGCGCATGACAATGGTAAAGCTAAATTCCACTACTCCTGGATGTTCATTTTGATTTCCTTTATTCTTTGGTCCAACCCACTGGAGTACCAGCTGATGGATGTCCCAGTGATTTTCCTTGGCACAAAGCATCAGAACCTCTAAAAGTATAAGGAGGACTAGATCAGGAAGAAGGACAATAACATTGAGTTCTTTCTGCAAGACGAGGCACTGCATGATGAAATAATGCAACATCATAGGGTAAGGGTCGCGACTGTGCAAAAATAATCGTCAATTATAAACTTTCAGGATGGTTTCGATAGAATTATTCTTGAGCCGCGATGAGACCTAAATAGGAAAGCATACCCAACAAGTTTTATGATTATTGACATGGATGTGGACAAAGTCAACAAAATTAGCCTGAGGAATGGTGCAACTAGGTCGATGTACAGATGGACCAAGGAGGAAATGGCGAAGGAAGTGGCCAAGGAGGTGAGGACCAAGGAAATGGTGAATGGAATGGTCAAGGAAATGACCAATATGATGGACAAGGAAATGACGGTTGTGACAGGAAAAGAAATCAATCACCAAGATCTGACGATGATGACAATGAGCACAACAAAGATAATGATGATGACTCTGAAGAAACACCTACTGATGAGGATGTGGAGAAGGCTCGAGAAGAGGCGCGAAACACAGAGTAGCCTCAACTGTAGCACAAAAAGTGCAAAGCTAACAAGATGGCTAATAGTGTCAATTTATCTAAAGAGGACATAAGATTTCTTTCTAAAGCAATTGCAGAGGTCGCAAGGTCTAGTCTTAAGGGCTTAAGTAAAAAGAAGTTGCGAATGACTCACAAAATAGTGGACCATATCAATACCATGACTGAGGATATCAATGAGCTCAAAAGCAGAGTCAAGGCTGAGACTTACGGTGTCGATCCAATCGACGAGTTAGTAACACCACTCCTATTGTCACTGGTAAAGATAGACATCCAGGCACGAGCAATGGAGAAAGGGACGCCCGAGTTTGATAATGTTGTCCATGCGTTTGAGACATTGTATATGGATTTCTCTAAACTCATGCTAGCTAAATTCTATACTATTCAGCATGCATCTCTGACCGAAATATGGATCCGGGAGAATTCTCTTGTGTAACAAGAAACCGATTAGAAGAGGAAGGAGAAACAGCACAAGACCCTCCCTCGAGAAAAAGAACAGGAAATTAAGGCGCGAGAACAGAGCCGATTTACAGTTGCTAAATCCATCAAGCAATTGCAAAGTTTCCCTTAGAACAAGGCCAAGAAGATACGACCACTAAGGTACCACGCCTATCCTAGATTGCTAGAGACCTAAGGATACAAGTCGAGGAGTTAATGGGACGACAGACACCAAGCACACCTCCCGAGGTGCTCGAAGAGCGAAAGAAAACAGCGTCTAAGGCTATTGAGAGGATAAAACAAGGAGGAAAAATTTACATTGAGGTAGTTGAAACCATTTTCATGATGCCGAAGTGCTTCTAGAGGATGATAGCATCGAGAATACCAAGGAAAATGTGCAGCAAGATGATTTGAAAATCATAGTGGTGAAGGCAGACATGAAGAAGATTCTGATCAAATAAAGTGTTGGCCCGGGAAAGGGGCACAAAAAGGAAGTTCACGCGTGCAACCAAGGAAAATTTGTTGCACACATGAAAGAAGCAAAGGAATATCATGAAGGATGAAAATGGCTCATGAAGGTAGAACAAAGAGGTGTGTGCTAAAGGAAAGGCAAGCACGAAAGTGCACAAGGGAGAAATGGCCTAAAAGCGATAGGGCAGTCGTGGGTGCAGAAGTTGACTTAAGTAATTAGATGCCACACAAGTGGAAGCACGCTATAAGTAAGGTTGTTAGTGCCTCATGTCGATTCATGATCACCACTGTTGTAGCCTAGCGGGTGGTTGATGGTGATAGTTAATAGACTGCCTGCAAGCAGTCGACCTTGTGGGGTCATGTAAAATGTTATAAATATGAGAGATTTAATGGTTAGAAGGTTTCTTTTTGTTAGAAGTAATTACAAAATAGGTTTGATAGATGAGAGCTATATATAGTTGTAGAGAACATATCTAAGAGAAAGGTAATCAAGAATTTGCATGAAGCAGTGAGAATAGAGCAATGAGGAAGCTCTGCTAGAGTGGTGCAGATGCTATGAAGTTCGATCTAGGCGGTGTGCGGATCAATAGGTAGTAGTAGTAGATTAGGAGAAATAAGACAGAGAGCATGAGAACTATGAGTCTGAACTTAAAGACATATCTCAAGATCAGTCTGCATCCCGCAGACTCCAAGGTGTTATATCCTTTCTCATTCCAGATGAAGAGCACCTTGGTGGTTTTTCCTAGATGGGTTTCCATGTTATTTCTTGTGTCCAAATGAATGAATGACGTGGTTAATGTTTTTGTTATTTATTACTAGTTGTTTTCTATATAATGTTAAATGTGGTTTAGTTCTTGTTAGTTTCTTGCAATTGGTGAATGGATGAACATAATACCTTGTTGAATTGGAACTGTATAAATGTATATCATTCTGTATAATTCCTATTATGAATCCCAACTTAAGTCATAGATATGATTGATCTGAGTCAGCTACGCCACATGAGTTGTGCCAGCAACGAGGGGGAAAGGAAAGTTAGGCCATGTGTGATGACATATAGCTGTGCTCATTCGTGCAGAAATGACTCCTTCATCCAGCCACCCTGCTTCCTTCGTTGAGCTCCTTGGTTGCGAGCCAAGGGACTATACTTCCTTGAAAATAGTGGAAACATGGTTCTAGTGGTTACCCATCAATGAGATATCTCAGGTGAGACTGCGCCTGCTTCGCAGGTGTTTCCCATGGGGCTTGCTTTATCAGGCCGATATCTTAGGTAGTTGTTGGATCAGCAGGCTGTGTAGAACCTGGGGTGGGGAAAAGTTGCCAACAAATGGTTCCATTTTCAGGACCTCTTGATTAAATTGGAGAGATGTTATGGAACCCAACAAATGAGTGGCTAGAATATTGGTTGAATAATAAACTACTAATGATCGCACAAGAAGAGGGCGATGAAAGATGGGCGAGTACAAGGAAATGGATATGGGGGCTTTCATAGTGGTTGAGTCACGCAGTTTGTGGACTAGATATGTTGTATAATAGCTAGGAGTAATATGGAAGGTAGTAAGAAGATATGTTCCCAGGAAGTTCTAAGGATGAGTTAGGAACTAGATTCTTGAGAAGTGGAAAGAGGTTTCGGTTAGGAAAGAGGAGAAAGGTAAGAGGAGGCAAGAGGCCTTATAGCTTTCCCAGGGAGGGTGAATATGGATGTGAGTCATACCTAAACGATGGATCTTGCGATGAAGAGGAGGAGTATAGCCCAGTTTCTGAGAGAGTAGATGTGGGAGGGTTTGGAGAATTGCCCAGAATAGGACGTGACTACAGTATTCCAGAAATATCACCTAGAGCAAGACCTAGAAGTCCCTCACCTAAACCCCTTGTCAACACTAGCAGTCCTAGTGTTAGGACTGGTGAGCAAGAAATGCCATCAGTGATCCCCATAAACTTAGGAGGTCCAGTGAACAATCCTAGTGCTGCCGTAATGGCGATGACATATATTAGATTTCCCACCTTTAATGGGAACGGAATAGAAGACCAAAAAAAACATTGGTTTCTTTGTGAAGCTGACTGGATGGTACGCTTAGTAAATAATGCTGATATAAAGAAGGCACAAATGATCATGACTCTAAGGTGTTGTGCCCTCTATTGGTTCATGAAATTGTGTGCCACACCAGTAGGAACCCTGTAGAAGAATCTTGAAGAGATTCAGCGAGCAATGATCTCGGAGTTCTGAAATCCCCAATCGGAGTCCCATTGTATTACCGAGATCAAGGAAATTAAAGAGGATCCAATAGAAACTATATGGGACTTCGGCCAGCAGTTCAAAACATTGATGGCCAAGGTTAACTTCCAGATGTCAAATGTACAGCATAAAGAGTGGTTTATTGTTGCGCTACTACCACATATAAGAGGACCTCTCATGCAGTAGAAGATCACAATGCAGACGAAAGAATTGGAGTTATCAATGAAGCTAGAGGCTTCGCCCATAGGGGACGGTGCCATAGGAATGATACAGATTGAGTCCCACTTGGCTAATCTGACTATCTAACTTCAGGATATCAAAAGGGGAAAAGAAGCACATGAAGACCTCTGGTGTACCCGATTCTGGACCAATGGACATACCAAATATGAATGCCCTGCATATATGAACTACATCTCATTTGATGGGATAATCCCATTGAATAGCCTAGGATTACCTTGTTGTAATATATGTCAAACAAGAGGACACTGGGACATTGATTGCCTGTTTATGCACAAGACGATATGTACACCAACTAGTATATATTGTAAATTTTGTAAATTTCTAGGCCATGATGAAAAGGATTGTAGGGCCTACCAACTCATGAGGGAGAAAATGGTAGATTCATATTTGATGAAGACGGAAGAGTAAGTAAAGATTGAACAGACCCCACCTCAGTTCCACGATCCATCCCAGTTTTAGGCTGCACTGTAATTCCCATCTCTGTAGCAATTTCATATGGAACCATGGTTTTAGAATATGGCCACGTATAACTTATACCGACAACAGTACCAACAACCACAATACCTGTTACAACCACCTTGAAGGTGGGGTGGCAATTTCAGGGGTCGGGGAGGAGGAAGATTTGGCCAGGGAAGAGGGTCAGTTTTGTGCTACAATTGTGGAGTACTGGGGCATTACGCTAGGGACTTCTCAGAACCTGCAAGAACTTGCTCATACTATAGATAGGATCACAATGTGGAGCAATGCCCATAGCTCATTGCTCGATGGAAAGCCCAGACGCTTGGACCAACCAATCTAGTACCAAACCCTGCACCAAATCCTGCACCGAATGCTCCCAATATGAATGCCAATATCAATATACAGATGATAGTCATCGAACCATGAGAACCAAATGTGTTAGTATGCAAGAGGGGAGGTGCTATGACTTATGCTGACCAAGCTATGCAGACAGACCCTGCGACACACGCGCAACCCCAGGTACTACTTGCCACAAAAAAGAAAGTGCCAATTGATATTCAAGAACAAAAGTGCATATTCATGGATGTGTGTCTAGAGTTCAATGGCATATAAAAACCATCTACCTTAGGTCAAGCTAAAGATATTCCTGAAACATTCCAGAAGATATTTGAACAACGAAGTACGGCCAAAACTGCAGATAAGGTTAGTAAACTTAAACCTTTCTTGTCAATTTGTTTAGCGCTAATCAAGGATAAGGAAGCGATTGCAAAATTGGAAGCACTCATTGAAACACTTCCGGAGGGAGACCCTCCTCCAAATAAGGTTAACAGTATAAATACCAAGCTCAAAACAGGACAGGAACTCAGGATGACCGCGCAAATTGGTGATTATGATATGGACTATATCATCCTCGAACTAGGATCTGACGTCAACATTTTAACACGCCAAACATGGGAAATAATGGGCAATCCACTATTAGAATGGTCCCCCATTCAATTAAGGCTTTCAAATCAAGCAAAGGTCCTCCCTGTTGGTAGGCTGAGTCAAGTTCAAGTGGATATTAAAGGATTGCGCACTTTTGCAGACTTCGAAGTCATAGACATAGTAGATGATACCACCCTGTAGTGAGAATTTCTCCTCACTACAGGGGTAATAATGGCTCCCTTGTGCCTATAGGGCACAAGGGTAGGTTCCTACCCTTATAAAATAGTAAAAAATGGAAGTAAAAATGACTGAAACAGAGCTGGGAATTGAAACTAAGCTAAGCTACACTAGAACAAGTAAATGGCAGCTATTGTAAACTACATCTAAGAGCAAATAAGAGAAATAAATATGGAGATACAGCCCTTGTGAACCCCTCTGCACATAGTGGGTTAGGGCTCCACCTCCAAAACCTGCAAAAAAAAAAACCTGCAAACAATGTTAATGGAAAACCTACAAATGAAAATATTGATTAGAAAACAAACTAAGCAAATAAACATGCATAAAAAGAAGTTATACCTCACTTAGGTGGAAATGGGCCACAATGCCCTAGCTCATGGGAGCACCTCTCTCTTAGTTGGGGAGCAATGGCATGGAGAAATGGAGATGAAGGAGAGGGAGAGTGGGTGGTTTGAGAGCAAGAGGTCTCAAAGCATCCACGGGAAGCATAACAATATGCAAATGACCAGTGTTTTGAGAGTGACCCCCCACCCTCCTTTTATAGTTTTTTCCAAGGGATTTTAGGGTTTTAAGCCCTTGGTCAAGGATTTAGCCCCTTTTTGGGGCCTTTAGCCCCTTCTGCCCTAAATTTAGCCCCTTCCAAGGTTTTAGCCCCTTTTTTAGGGATTTAGCTCCTGGGGGTCTAGTTTGGGCTCTTTTTTGGGGTTTTTAACCCTTTTCTTCATCCTTGGGATCTTTTGGAGGTGTGGGGGTCAAATGGAAGGTCTTATGGAGTGAAATGAGTGTTTTCAGGTGGTGTCCTTGGGTGGTGTAGGCAATTAAGAGCTATGTGGGGGATTTTTGGGTTAACAGATTGCCCCCAGATGCATGAGGGCAGGAGCTCAACGTATGGCCGATGGACATCATCATAGGATTTGTTGTTGAGAGGTGGTGTTTCCGGGGCTGGGGCATGGTGGATTTTGGTTTTGTATTAATTTGGTTCCCATCAATGGGTGAGATACAATAAATGTGTGACATGTATATGGACGAGGCAGGAATTCCCATGCTCGTGACAATGTCAAAAGAATCATTTGATTTATGCTCTAAAATACAAGAGCCGATCATATACAACTAATGTTACAATGTTGGTTTCCTCTCGTGTGAGGCTGAATACAATACTAATCTAGAGAGGTGGTGCTTCCGGGGCTGGGGCATGGTGGCTTTTGGTTTTGTATTAATTTGGTTGCCATCAATGGGTGAGATACAATAAATTTGTGACATGTATATGGACGACGCGGGAATTCCCATGCTCATGACAATGTCAAAAGAATCATTTGATCTATGCTCTAAAATACAAGAGTCGATCATATACAACTAATGTTACAATGATGGTTGCCTCTCATGTGAGGATGAATACAATACTAATCTAGTACATTGGACCCAAGGCATTCTCATGGAATGTTATATCTTCATGATTAATGGTCTTCTGGATCTAGAATAGTACATAGCTGTATGGACTCGCTGATTGACAGTCAAAGTCTCTAACGTACAAGTATGCTACATCAATCATAAAGGTATACTGAAGCACTGCTGGGGATTCTGATCATTGTCTCCAATGAACCCAGAAATCACAATGAACATAACCTATTTAGATCCCTCGAGTGGACTCACCAATTTGCTAGATTCGGGTGACATCTGGGGTCTTCAAC
The DNA here is from genome assembly GCA_001517045.1 of Pseudotsuga menziesii. Taxonomy (NCBI): domain Eukaryota; kingdom Viridiplantae; phylum Streptophyta; class Pinopsida; order Pinales; family Pinaceae; genus Pseudotsuga; species Pseudotsuga menziesii. Next base: position 87,886 of record LPNX011210377.1, read on the forward strand.
CAAGTACTGTGCAGAACAAAGCTGTACAAATCTTAACGGTGCGATGATGGATTTGAAGTCAAGAACGTAAGAAAAAACCATACCAAGAGGCACTAAGGACTCCTCTCAAGTGGTCCAAGGAACTCATCAATGATGTTAATGAAACCAAGGTACAGGGACCTCTAGGTCTATCCTCTGGAATATCTGCGTTGGCGTCGACAAAGGGAGACCTGCGCCTAGTCAAGGCAATGATGTTTCCTTGACTAGGAGCGTGAGGGATAAGCGAAAGATGTGGAGTAATCTGTGGACTAACTCACTAATTGGGGGGGAGGGGAGGGAAGAGAAAAACTGAACAGGGGCAGCGGGGGAGTAGGAGACTCAAACTTCCTTTGTTCAGAGTGTGACATCAGGGTGGACTAGGTAGCAGCTGAAACTTGACTCGTGGGAATGGGATCATAGCTATAATACGGGGAATGTCGCTGCAGATGGGAAATACTTGGAGGCGGAGGACACTTTTGATACTGATGGGATCCAAGGAAGGCACATTGTAGAGTACTCTGAACAAAGGTGACCCAATGTCAGGATGTTTCCAAACTGTTTTCTATGGGGTGGTGTCTAGGGACACCGTTGTGGTACGATCTTGTGGATTTTTGGTGAGCCCGAGAAGGTAAGTGCTCGATGGTGCTTTCAATTTTAGAGATTCTAAAAGAACGAAGAAGACTCCAGCGGGGGCTCTTTTTCATTGGTAGTCTCATGTGCCCAAAAAAGTATAAAAGTATGCATAGGAGAGCTCACTCATCCTGGAGGGGATGAGAGACTTCTTTACCGTTGGTAGTCCAATCAAGCCGAAAAAGGTTAAACCTATACTAACTGGACGGTCATTCAAATACTTTTACGAGCATGAATGAAACCAAGTTTGCTAGGTGATCTGTTCTTGTTGAGACGACTGGAAAAGAGCTTAACGACAGCCAGTGGTGAGATTTTTCATAAAGTGCGGCCCCTCTGCCCTAGAAAGCACAAAAGTATGCAGAGGAGAATGGTCTTGGCTTGAGTGTGACAAGGAGGTCCTTTTCATGAAATGGTTTACATGGTCCGCAAAAGGAGGTAAACAAGACGATGTAGATGCCCTTTCCTATACTTTAGCGAGCAGAAAAGGAAGCAGCTGCACTTGGGGATCTTTTCATTGTTTTAAGGAATCAGAAAAGAGCTTAAACGAAACTCCAATGTGGTCAACTGACTACAATGGCACGAGCGGTGCCCCATGTCAGGATGGTGGACAGAGGTCCAAAGGTCATCTGCACAGTATGGATAGAGCAGAAGGCTCTCAAACATACCAATACATTCATGGGATAGATCGCGACAGAGGCTTGCGAGACGATGCGGCAGAGGAATGCAAATCGAGGTGGCTCTCGAACAGAGGTTAGGAGAGAGTGTGTGTGTGTTGCGGTGGATGAACTTGACTACATGTAATGTAAGTACAAGTCTGGAGGCATTTATATGCCAAATACATGCAAGAAAAGAAATCATTTTGTGGAGAGTGGTCCAGAGGTCCGCGTAAGGTGCAGTAAAAAGAAAAGACAACTATGTGTTAAAAATGCAAAATAAAAGCTAAAATTATAGTTCTTTAATGGGCAGTGGCCCAAGGACACTTCTATGTCAAATACATGGAGAAAAAACAAAAGGTTTTGTGGACGATGGTCCAGATGTTTGCGTAAGGTGTGGTGAAAAAGACAGTTATAAATACAGAAATAAAAGTATGGTACAATCCTTAACAGGAGGGCAGTATGATACAAGTACAATCACTCGCATGAGCTACGACTGGGCAGTGCGATACAAGTACAGATCCATAGACACTTGCATCGTCATGTCATGGCTTGTAAACCAAGGTGACTAGTGGGAAATGGTCCCAAAATTGATTTCTTAAACATGAGACAATGGTCTCATAAAGAGATGTAAATTTGAGCCTGGAGGTGTAAGAGGTGTCTCGAACTGGTTCTGGGTTACTTTGAATTAGTAGCTGATGGTGCTGCCCCTAGTGCATTGGTGCACTTAGGAGTCTTTGTCTCACTATGTATATCCTGTTGAGAAAGCATATTTGGCTTCTCATTTTTGTATTGGACCTGTTATGGACATGTGACTTTATGGATTTATATCTATATATATTTTTTACACACGTGGATGCGCTTTTATCATTTTATTATGTGATCCTTTTTATTATGTTGTGGAATGCAAATGCCTATGTGATGTATTATTACACTGTGTGTGTACTTTTAGACATGATTATACATTATGTTGTGGTTATATGTTTCCTATATACTATTATGGATATGCCAATTTAGAATATCATTAGCCATTTGATCTATGACACTATTGAGGTTCTTGGGAACATGTGTGAATGTGTTGGATTCAAATGTTCTAACCATGTGTTTAGTGCACAGGTACTTTCTAAAGAGGCAGGGATCGTGAACTTGGTAGTGGTTGTTTAGTTGAGAAACAAGTAGCTGGGATTCTAAGAATACATCGAGATGATGAATTCCTAATTATAGAGCGGCGACTAAGAGGCCACTAACACCATCATACTCATCCTGGTTGTTGGTCATGGTGCCCATGCATATTCCATCGATGTGGATCAACTCGTGCGATGGGGAGTAAATTACCAATGCAGCCAAGGTGTGGTTCGGGTACCATCTACTTGCTCCATCTGTGAATCCCATATACCGATCTGAGGTGTGCTCCATCTGAAGCAATGAGAGGAAATGATACATAAGACTTAATCAAGAAAAATGTGTAAAACAAAAATGGAAAGACTATAATACAATTTAGAATGTTGTAACTCAAAGGGGTGACGTTAGGGGGAAATTCGTTTGGACTTTCCCAGGATCAGCAGTCATTCCTTTGTGTGACATGATGAATCCTTAGAGACAGCCCATGGGGACACGAAAAACACACTTGGATGGGTTCAAGCATATTTTGCACTAGCGACATTGCGTGAGGATTTGTCGCAAGTCATATATGTGTTGTGTGTGGTTTTGTGACCACATGAGGAGGTTGTCGAAACAAACCAACATGATGTGCATGAGATCGCGGAAGCAGTGCGTCATGGCACACTGGAAGGTGGCTCCAACATTTTTGAGGCCAAAGGGCATGAATTGATAGGAAAATGTGCCCCATGGGGTTGTGAATGCCATCTTGTAATGGTATTCTTTTAGGATTTGGATTTGGTTGTAGCCGAAAAATCCATCCATGAAGGAGAAGGCCTCATGTCCATCACATCCATCGATGATCTGGTCGATGAATGGGGTGGGGAAGTTGTGTTTGGGACATGCCCCATTAAGATCATGTAAGTCTGTGCAAACGTGAATGGTACCATATTTTTTATTCACGGGAACAGGATTAGAAACCAATGTTGTGTATGCAATGGGATAAATGAAGTCGGTTGTGCACAGCTTCTTTATCTCGGCTTTCACCACAACCACTTTGGATGGATGGATGGATGGCCCATTGCTTCTGATGGACGGGTGCCACATCAGGCCATGTGTCGATGTGGTGTTACATGATGGATGGATCTAAGCCGGGCATTTCAGTGTATGACTAGGCGAAGATGTCGCGAAATTATTGGAAGAGAGTGATGTACGCATCGACCTCTTCCGGGGAGCAAGATGCCCCCAGCATGATTTCTTCAATGATCTTAGAGTTGGTTGAGATGTCGATTTTAATTGTTGGAGAAATATTTGCCATGTTCCCTTCTTCGAAGGCATCGGATGCTGGGATTGGGTTCTTGAACTAGTCAACCTTCCCATGGATGAAATATTTGGTCTCCATGGAAAACTGGTCGGACTGTGACACAAGCTCTTCCGTGGGGGAGAACGAGTGATGGTGCATGTTGTCCCATGGGCATTCTGGGCCAGTAAGAGCTTCAAGTATCTCCTCATCATTGTTGAAACAATGAAGAGACAGGTCTGATGGACCGTCATTAGAGATGGGAATGAGCTGGTCAGGGGAACTGGACATCATGTAAATGGACATGGTGTCAGATGAAGGAAGTGGTGGGTGAACTTCTTCGATCAAGGTGATCTCAGAATCAAGGGAATGGTGACGGAGGTCAGTGAGAGCCATTCAAAATTCGGGGCAGGTCTTGGCAATGGTGGGAGTAATGTCCATACAAGCCACAAATGGAACAAGCATGGTTTTCCCTCAATGCCTTGTCCTTTACTACTGGCACGGTTGGGAGTTCAACCATGGGGATGTTTTCATTCATATCCATGGCATCCAGATGTGCACAGATCACTGGGATTTCAGGGAAATCTTGAGTTGGGTGGCCCTATTGTTCGCAGATGGCACAAGGTGGAATTTGTCGTGGTTCTGCGGTGGCTTTGGTTTTCTTTCCCTATCCCTTTTGGGTTGGGGCAGTGCAGGTGCGGATGCGGTGGTTGGTCTATGCTGACCGAGTGGGGGATGAGACTCAACCGCAATAGGTTGCACCAGATTTAACACAACCTGGGGCATTGTTGGTTGAGATGGTGGATCCAAATACCACACTAGGATCCCCAACGTAAAGTTGGGTAGGCTTAAGGTGGCCATGACCGGCTTGCTCATGACACCAGGTGGGTGAAAGAGGAAGGGAATTGTATGGACCGGAGATGAGGCCACATAAATCCCTACTGGTTGCATGTGGGGGTGAGGTTGTGGTTGTGGCTACATGTAATGCTATTGTTGTGGGTGATGTTGTGGCTACTGTTGGAGTTGCGGCTGCAGACGCTATTGTGGTTTGGGCTACGACTGTTGTTTGGGTGCAGCGGTGCTTGATGAGACCATGCACAAGTCTCCAGTTTGCTTTTGTGTCGATGGTGGTGACATCAACTGGAAAGGAGCCATCATGGTGGGATCGGTAAACAACCCAAGGCCCACATTCAACAGTGGGAAAGCTGGTGTGTTTTCAACCATAGTGTTGGTTACATGGATGACGTTAGCATGTGCAGTTGCCCCTTGTGGCTAAATGGTGGTGATAGTAGGGATAACATTGGTAGGTGCGGTTAACCCTTGCAGATCATGGTAGGTCAGCTGGTCAACTGTCACAATCTTCCCTTTGTGGGGGGACATCATGAGGTGGAAGACAATTGATGTGATGGCCCTCATGGAGTACATGTAACTCCTCCCAAGGAGGACGTTGTAATCCAGTTGAGTGTTGACGACTTCAATGTTAATCAAGACTGTCTTCCTGGCTAATGTGATGGGGACATGGGGGAGAATTCCTTGGGCTTTAGTTGGGTGTCTATCATAAGCCTATAGAGTCATGGATGACGGTTGCAGAATTGGTGATCCAAGATTCTACTAAACCAAGGTAGACATGACACACATGGATGCCCCCTCATCCACTATGCATCGGTGCACAACCAAGTTCCAGATGGACACCAAGATTTGGAAGGTGATAGTGGAGGGCATGCACGGCTCTATGTTATCTATATCGAAGGTGATCAGCTTGGAGTCGGAGGGGTCTACTGCCCCTAGAGCGGCTAGTAGGGATTTTCGCTGCATTGGGCACATTTTAAGTACCTCAAGAGCGAACATGGAGGTTGGTGTTTGGGCCAAATCATCCACAATGCTATAGTTGACTGTAGCTCTAGTTGTGGCGTTATTGGTAATTTTGCGTATGGGGGGGCACGGGAATGGGGGTAATTGAAGAGGTAGGTTGGTAGTCTTAGATGTGGATGATGTTGATGATTCAGTAGGTTTGGTGGGGGTACCGTACTGATTTCTTCTAGTATATAAATTGACCTCTTCAGTTGTGAACACCTATTTCAGCCATTGGCAGTGCCCTAGAGTGTTGGGATTGGCCTGGGGAGGGGTAGTGGTGGCCACTAGTCCTTGGACTGGTAGTGGGTTTTGGAGCACCATGGGAGGATTTCCTTGTGGTGCCTGGTTGGGTTGGGCTTGGGTGGGGGCATTGGTGGCCTGTTGGGATTCATTTTGAATGGCTTATTTAGCATGATCCATGAGGGAACACTCAAATGTGTAATGCCCATAAACATCATAGACTGTACAAGGTTGGTTTGTACGCAATGGAGCATTGTGTCTTGGTGCATTCTTACTTGGGGGGTTTTGGGTTGGCTGGTTAGCTGCGACATTATTGGGAGGGTTCGGTTGCTATCCGTCTCCCTGCAGTTGGTTATTTCCTTGGTTACGGGGCCGGTTGTTTCTAGCTTGCCATTGTTGATTATTGGCGGCAGGCTGGTTGGGATGGTTTTATTGTGCGAACACTTGTCCCAATGGAGCGGGTGGAGCCAGGGTGGGGGCTTGAACTTGTTGCATTGGTGGTGCATAGCATATTTGTGGGAGTGGTGGTGCCACAAATGTGGGCATTTGCCCCACATATTGTTGTGTTGACCAAGCCATCACCTGAGCCTACTGCGGTGGTGTAGGTTGAGCATAAGAGGTTGTTGCTCTAGACTGAGACATCATTCTAGCATAGTTTGGAGCTTGGTTTTGGTAAGCAACATTAGAAGTGTTACTTGGTTGCGGTGCAATGACAGGTGGTGTCAGTTGAGGATGTGGTTGTGTTACCACCTAAGTTGTACTTAGTGGTTTTTTATCAAGTGAGCCTGGTGAACTGGACAGGGTTGACTTGTTCGGACTTCAAAAAGACCTTTCGAAGTACTTCTGGGAAGTGCTTGTTGTATCATATCACATGTTCATACCCCATGGGGGAATTGTTATAAATTTTCTAGCATGATAGTGTCTGTAAAAGACTCGGTCTCTTAGACTTCATTTGTCAATCCAATCAGCCCAGGGTGTTTTTTCCCTTGGTTATTATTGGCTGTTGAATAAACGACTGATAATTTCTAAGTTTTTCACTCCATACCTCCAAAGTTGGGGTGGTCGGCTTGGCATTTAGTCCTATTGAGGTTATTAGATTCTATGTGTCAATGTATAAGCATGCTAGACATCATTTTTGAATCATATGAACATGTCTAAGTCCCCCTAGGTGTTTTTCAATTTTTCAATTTTTTAGTTTTTTCAGTGTTTTTTATTAAATTTTAATTTTTCCAAAACTTAGGCTATTTTTTAATAGTTTAATTGGAAAATTTGATTTTGTAATAAAAGTGGGCCAAATAATCAGTTTCAGTCATGTAGGTGCTCATTTTCAAGCTAAGAGCACCATGTAAACCCATGGACCCACTTTTTCCTAAGTTTTGAGTGATCTTCCATCACTCAGGTCAGAAAGCCCCAAAAATCAATTATTGATTATTTTAATTAATAAATTGATGAATAATGGAGCAAATCCAAAATCAATAAGTCAATGGATTCTCAACCGATTTGACTAAAATCAATCAGATCTGGAGCAGATTGACTGGATCTGACAAATCCTTGACTGAAGGAGGGGATCAAATCAGATCCAGAGTTGATCTATAGCTATCTTCATGGGGAATTGCACCCTCTCTCTCTCCTCCACACGTGTGGACTCTCCTGGATTCTCTGTGGGTCGATGTGTCGGTGTATGGGTTGATGTGTCAGCTCAATCAGGCCCCTGGTTGACAAGTAGGCTCAGTACAGCTTCATTTCTGCATTGATGAACTCTCCATCAGTTGATTTAACTTGATTCCATGAGGAATTGCACCCCCCCAGGCTTGATGGCCTGTAATTTGTATATATCCAGGAACATCCTCCTCTTCCAAGGAGTTAGAATTGGGATTGAGGTGTTGCTGCTATTGTATTGTTCTTATTCTTCATTTAAAATAAAGAAAATATTTGGAGGCAATACGGTGTGGTGCCATTACATGTGTGGATGATTATTGCCATTGTTTTACTGAGGTAACCTGTATCTGTGGTCATTTTTTGCTAATTTCTTGTAGATCCATTGTTAAGATTGATAATAAGCTTATTATGATCTTGATAGGAAAGTTGCTTTTCAATAAGTTTATTGACTATCTCTTTTCTTTGATGCATGTTTAGAGATCTTGATTTAGCATGTCCTATAAGTTTATATGCATGTTATCTTGAATCTTTGTGTATGTACTAATCGGATCTCACAAGTTTCTTGGAAAGTTCTTTGATTTCAGCTGAGTTGTAGGTTCCCACTTTGGAGAGGATGCTGATCTAGTTTGTTTCTTAATTCTCTTCAAAACCTTCCAAAAGGCATAGTCCCTTGACATTCCACCTGAAAGCTCCACTGTGGATCTTCAAGGAAACCATCATTTCTTTCCTCCTATTCCTCCCTCAAAATCAACACTTCACCCGGTTACTTTGTTCAGTTCATAGATTTGATTTAATTTGGATCTATTTCATCAAAGTAAAATATACATAGATATGATATTTCATAGGTCGTAGTCTAGATCTTGCACTCAAAAAGTTTCATAAGCATTCTAGATCTAGCTTTAGGGAAATCATCTTTTTGCATGAAAATTTAAAGAAAACTTGTAGATCACATGCATTAGATTTCCTTTCACTGTTATAAAATTTAATATTCTGCAATATCAGTGCACTTTCATTGGCTGCACAAATAGCAAGCAAAGATCCCAAGGAAAGCTTGCTTTCCTTGGTTCCCTTTCGTTTGTTTTAGCTAGTCTTAACTTCAGTTTTTCTGAGATAAGGTAGGATGATCCAAAGGTACTCTTAAAGTGATTTTGGGCATTTGTTATTCTAACATGTTCGTTGTCTTTTAGCAGGTCTGACAGAAAAGAAAGGAAGCGGGAACTTCTGAAAAGTGACCTCGGGGCACCGATCTCTGTCACACCCTAACGGGTGCATTACGAACAATAGCCCCAGAGACTCCATTTCAGCCCACATATTCCTTACGGGTAGCTGTGAAGGTTTATATTTGGACATACTCCAAGTAATCAAGAGTATATCTGGAGTCCCCCCTTTGCCTAATTTAATCAACTCATACTTCACATTTAACTTAAAACATACCAAGAGGCAATTGCAAAACATTCACTCCAAGCACATGCAAGCATATTGATTCTATTTTTGACTCCATTCTAAGGCACTGGTTATTTTCTTGCTTTACATATATATTGTGTCTCAGCATTGTGCTTTCGTGTGTTCATCTTTTATATCTTGCCATCTTTGATTATCTATAGTTAAATTCCAAACTCCTAAGCAACTCAGTCAGTTTAACATCACAACACTAAGTAATCATCCTTAGTAACTTAATAGGGTCTACCCCCCTTGGCTTCGTTAGGAGTTGAGCCTAAACGGAGGAGTCAAGAACAAGGTGACAGCCTTGACTTGAGACTTGCCCCCAAGGACACACTGAGTGGCTTGAATATTTCTGCCATGTGACCCAGGTGTGTGAAAAGGCGGCAACAGGTTGTTGGGTGACTGACCCTATGATGTCATCCTCTATTTGGGATGCCCCCAGTGCATCGCGGTAGGAGGTACTTGGACGTGGAGCATATGGGATGACAGTATACAAGTATCCTGACTAGGCATAGACGAGGTCAAAATGTTGGGCCTTTAGTATGGCCTCTTCTTCATATTGGGGACGTTCAGATGCGACATCCTTTGCGATGGGCGGGAGCAAAGTCTTGAGGAACCAATCCAAGAAGATCATGTCATCAAGTTGGATTTTTCACAAGATGTGGCGTTGCCGTCACTCATGGATATGATCGGTGATGTGGGTGGTGGTGTTTTGGCGACAGGATAACAAGATCTCCACTCCCTCATCATATCTAACAGGGAGTTGGAAATACTGTAGGAACATAAAGGCTAGGGATTTGAAGTCGAGGTACTTATCTTGTTGCAGCTCAATGTACCATTTGGCCGCAGCACCTGTGAGGGTGCGTTGGAACAGCCTCAACATGATGGAGTCTTCTACAATGCTATCAGATGAGCACCATAGATGGAATGTCATTATATGATTTTGGGCACATTCCCTGGCTTTGGCTTCGAACTTTGGGATGTTCAATGGAAGCTTAGTTGGCATGGGCAGCCAGAAAGCTTGGTAATGGATGGGGTCATTTGTTAATCTAGCCAAGTCAGGAAAGTTCAACTGAGCCATAAAGGGTAGATTTGACTGCAAGTTGATGTGGGATTGGGCCTCAATGGGGGTGGGCTTTGCAGGTGCATAATGCATCTACATGACTCGGGGTGCTTGTGGTGGCACTATGGCAGATAGGCCAATGCCCCCAAGTGTTGTGGGTGGGATGGTATGGGTGGTAGGGGCATTGTCCCCCTGTATGGTGATAGAGGCAATGTGGGTGAGTGGTGCACTGCCCCCTTGTGTGGTAGGGGGGACAATGTCTGTGGAGGGGCCACTGCCCCATGTGTTACCACTGGGCCAACTTGGCTAGTCACTATTGGTGGTGGCAATTGGCTAATGATAGTTTGCATGACTATGCTTGGACCGCTTTCCACATTGTGGGTGACAGGTTGTGATGTGGACATGGTTCCACTTGCTAAGGTTAGACCGGAAAATGGATCTGGGTTTGCACTAGCCATGGCGCCAGATGGTGCGGTGTGGAGGTTTGGTTCAGATTGATATAGGTCTGAATCAGAATCAAAGGCCATGTGGCCCTCTTATGGTGTGGGAGATCACTGAGAACGGCTACAATGGTGCTGACTGAGTGTTCCAAATGGTGGTGGTTCGCCTCTTAGGCATGAGGAAGATTGTGGAGGATCAATTGTGTTTGCTTTGGTGTATGAAACTAGTGGGTATGAAATTTGGACCTCGGTTTCAATGGCTTCCTACTGGCTAAAGGTGGTGTCTCAGCCACCAAGATTACCAAAAGACAGTGCTTGGCTTGTTCCTCATGGGTGCTTCTACTAAATTGGAAGGGGTCGTTGCCCATTTCGCTTGGAAATTCCTCTCAGTGGCTAGCTACTTTGGGGTTCCTGTGGTACTCCTCACAATGAGTTTTTGGGCAAGGCCCAAGTACTTCCCAGAGTTAAAGCAGTCAGGGACTTATGTCCTCAAAGACTATAGAGTTGATTGAACTTAGTGTAAATTTGGTAAATTTTAAGGCTCACTCGGCATCATGAACTGAGTTGGGTTAATTAGTTGGTATGGTGTGTTGGTTTGCTTGTTTGTTCTGGTATTTGGTTTGCAATATGGTTTATGAATTCATGGTAGAGTTCACACCATGGTTTTGTATGCAAACATAAATAGAAATTTGGACACAAATATGGTGATTAACCTTGAATTGTTGGCCAAACTAAGTGTCTACCTCTCAATGGTATTCTTCTTCAACCAAGAGAAGGTGTTGGGCTCTCAACACAATGGAGCTAAGCCCATCCATATATCCTCAGGTCACCTCGCAAGTGCTAGGTTGGTCAAGCAAGGAGGATAGGCTTAGCGCCATGAGAAGCCCTCCTTCTCTACCCCCCGTACCTTCCAGGTCACCTGGTTTTAATGGTTTGGGAAAAATTCCATAGAGTGCCTAGATCTATACGAGTTGTCCCTTCGTCATATCCCAGAATACCCCGGAGGGTGATGACTGGGTAGAGGAGGAAGGGGGCAGTAAGATGGTTAATTTTAGGTTACTTTTAGTTAGGCTAATGCATTTTATTGAACCTCAGTGATTGGTTTAGCATATACACATTTGTTCATTGATTTATTTGTAGAAAATAAAAACTGGAATTAAAAGAGGCCTGTAATGGTCGACAGAGGTGGCTAGGCCGCACTAACAGTCCTATAAAACTGAAAATTACTGCTAATTAAACTGAAAAACAACTTATGTGTGACAGGCCGCACATTTCTGATGAAATGAGCGAGGGGGTCATACAAAATGCCAAAATAGCTGCAACTTGATCTCTTGGGATGAATTCACACCATCTGAGTATTAAGTTCATCCTGGGCATGCCTGTCTACCAATTAAGTGTGCCTTGCCTCACCTTTTCCCCCGATAAGAGCGACCTGCTCCGGAAAGGGGTGCTTTGGTGCTGCAGGGTCAGATCTGGCTGACAATAACTCGTATTGGGGTCATTCTAACTCGGCTCAGCCTAGCAAAGGCTTGGGCACTGACAGAAAACAAGAAATAAAGTAGATTTAAATAGATCTAACAGAACATTTTTGAAAACTAGGGTAAAAACTTAAATACTTGAAAACTTGAAATTTTTTGCCTAGGGATCCTATGGGATTGACCCAGGGGAGTTGCCAAATCTATAATGACAATTTCTCCTCACTACAAGGGTAAGAATGGCTCCCTTGTGCCTATAGCGCACAAGGGTAGGTTCCCACCCTTAGAAAACAGTAAAAAACGGAAGTAAAAATGACTGAAGTAGAGCTGTGAATTGAAACTAAGCTAAGCTACACTTGAACAAATAAATGGCAGCTATAGTAAACTACATCTAAGAGCAAAAAACAGAAATCAATATGGAGATGCAGCCCTTTTGAACCCCTCCACACACAGTGGGTTAGGGTTCTGCCTCCAAAACCTACAAAAAAAACAACCTGCAAACAATGTTAATGGAAAACTTGCAAATGAAAATATTGATTAGAAAACAAAATAAGCAAATAAACATGCATAAAAAGAAGTTATACCTCATTTAGGTGGAAATGGGCCACCATGCCCTAGCTCATGGGAGCACCTCTCTCTTGGTTAGGGAGCAATGGCTTGAAGAAATGGATATGAAGGAGAGGGAGAGTGAGTGGTTTGAGAGCAAGAGGTCTCAAAGCATCCACAGGCAGCATAACAATATGCAAATGAGGAGTATTTTGAGAGTGACCCCCCACCCTCCTTTTATAGTTTTTCCAAGGGATTTTAGGGTTTTAAGCCCTTGGTTAGGGCTTTATCCCCTTTTTGGTCCTTTAGCCCCTTCCGCCTTAAATTTAGCCCCTTTCAGGGTTTTAGCCCCTTTTTAAAGGCTTTAGCTCCTGGGGGTCTATTTTGGGCTCTTTTTTGGGGTTTTTAGCCCTTTTCTTCATCCTTGGGTTCTTTTGGAGGTGTGGGGGTCAAATGGAAGGCCTTATGGAGTGAAATGAGTGTTGTGAGGTGGTGTCCTTAGGTGGTGTAGGCCATTGAGATCTATGTGGGGGATTTTTTGGTTAACACACCCCATACCCTGCACTACTTAGGATTGACTGGGAAATGGAAAATCAAACGATTATAAATTTCAAAAGAACGATCCTATCATTTGAAGAAGATAAGATGTGGTTCGTTGCACCCCTTGACCTACTAGAAAGACCGAGGTATGTTGAGCCGGTATTCAATGAAGGGAAAGATGACCGCCTTGGCACCATCCACAATATAACTTCCATTCGGGGATACTATATTAATCCGACTGTAAACTGTAACCTAAGTTGGAAAGATGAGATTTCATGTACATCAGACTCAGCAGAGGCACTAGAGAAGTGGTAGAACTGATTACATTAAGTCTCGTCAAGAAAATGTGCAAGGATAACTAAGTCTGTTAGACAAGTAGGAACTTAGTCGCAACCACTACCCACATATGAAGGACTACCTAACTTGGCAGCATTATTGATTGAATTTGAGGAACTGGTAACATAGTCACAATGACTATCTGCACTAGACTTTGCATTGAAATCTATGCCCGCATGATGGTGAAATACGCATAAGAGAACCATAATTGAATGGCCACAATGCAGAATGCTACTAGAAGTAAGGTTTGGAGAAGAAATTACAGCTGTAACCCAAAGCTATACATGGTTATCCAATCCTGTCGAACACTTGGAACAATGTTCCACACCATTGTCAAACTACCCTTGCCAAGAATGGGCTCATCATTTCATCCATACTCTTGAGATGGCACCATGAGGCCGGTATGCATCTATGGAACTGCTCTAGGAGACAAGGGAATGGGAAGAAGTTGTGGAGAAATTCACTTACACATTCCAGTTTGTGGATGAACAACATACAATTGATATTGTGCTGAAAACTATTAAGGAAAAAATATTCACTGAGATCCCACTAAAGATTCTGTATTCTCAACCCTATGCTACACATTCCCACCAATGCTGCAAGATAGTCCAACATTGGAATACATGCTATAATCTCTGTGGGGACCCAGACAATGATCTGAAAAACATCAATATTCCAGAATTGGAAGGATCACGCAAGGTAGAAGGAAGCAGCATTTCCAGTGAACAGTTCATTAAGCCACAAAAGATTAAGAAGGTTAACATTGGATCGGAGGACAATCCAAAATTTGCCAACATTGGAGACTACTGGGATGAAGAAACAGTAGCCAAAATCATTGATCTATTACATGAATTTTAGGAACTATTCCCAACAAATTTTAGGGAGATGAAGGGAATAATAGGATATTTGGGTGAAATGAAAATTTCACTCAAACCTGATGCAAGTCCAGCAAGACAGTGACCATATAGATTAAACCCATGTATAAGGAGAAATTCAAAGAAGAACTAAATCCCATGTTGGAGGCAGGGATTATTGAACCAGTTGAAGACTCGGAATGGATAAGCTCCATAGTCATCCAGGACAAGAAGGAAACAAGTGAAGTTAGAATCTATGTTGACCTAAGAAAACTAAACGATGCCTTCTTGCATGATCCATTCCCTACACCATTCATGGATGAAGTCTTAGAAAGTGTTGGTGGATAGGAAATGTACTCATTCACACACGGGTTTTCAAGATTCCATCAGGTCTAAATTGCGCATGAAGATCAACACAAGACAACCTTTGTAACAAAATGGGGATGCTACCAATACACAGTTATCCCCTTTGGCGTTAAAAATGCCCCTGCTATTTTTTCTAGAATAGTAGTATCTGCTTTCAAATATTTCATTCATAAATTTCTTGAAGTATACTTTGATGACTGGATGATCTTTGGTTTGGTAAGAGACCATATTGAAAATTTGCGCATGATTCTAGAGAGTTGCTGCCAGTATCAAATTGCACTGAAATTGAGAAAATGTATATTCTGTGCACCATTTGGTGTGCTGCTGGGGAACATAGTATGTCGCGATGGGATCCTGGTTGACCCCGCAAAGGTAGAAATTATCTTGTACTTACCTCTGCCCACATCTATCACACAACTTAGGTCCACATTGGGATACACTTGGTATTATAGTAAATTCATAAGAGGGTATGCAGAGATAACTGCCCCAATGGAGAAGCTGTTATAAAAGGATGCCAAGTTCGAGTGGAATGAAAACTACCAAGAGAGTCTAGATAAACTGAAGGGTAAAATGGCTATTACACCAATATTAATATTACCAGATTGGAAAAAAGAATTCTACGTACATGTTGATGCATCATTGATTGCACTTGGCATAGTCTTAACCCAACCAGGAAATGGCGCAATTGACCACCCGATTACATTCACAAGTAGAAAACTATCAACAACAGAGAAACATTATACCACAACTGAAAGAGAAGGGCTTGGAATGGTGTATGCACTAAAAAAATTCAGACATTATCTATTGGGTGGACACTTCAAAATGCTCACTAATCATTCTGTGCTAAAATACCTAGTCAATAAGCTAGTGTTGGGGGGGAATCTGCCGGTGGCTCCTGCTATTTCAAGAATTTGAATTTCAATTCATTGTGAATCTAGGAATACTAAATGTTGGGCCTGACCACTTATCACGAATTGAAAGTGGGGAGGAACCCGCCATCCTAGAGGATAATCTACCAGATGCAAAACTATTTTCTATAGATGTTGTCGATAAAGAATTCGATGCAAATATACACTTACTTAATATAGGGTATGCACCTGAAGATTATTTCACATGGAAAAAGAAATAGCTAATTGTCAAGGTATCATACTACATGCTAATA
Organism: Pseudotsuga menziesii; assembly: GCA_001517045.1. Classification (NCBI taxonomy): domain Eukaryota; kingdom Viridiplantae; phylum Streptophyta; class Pinopsida; order Pinales; family Pinaceae; genus Pseudotsuga; species Pseudotsuga menziesii. The sequence continues at coordinate 103,563 of LPNX011210377.1, forward strand.
GCGGGACAACTCTACAAGTTGGAACCAGATGAAATACTGTGAAGATGTGTCTATGACCATGAAAGACAATGGGTAATGGTTGAAGCACATGTGGGTGTCTCAGGAGGACACTATGCCGAGAAAGCAACAATGCGCAATATTTTGCAAGCCAGACTCTGGTGGCCAATGGTACATATGGATACAAGAAAATATTGTCGTAATTGTGATAAGTGTCAAAGAATGGGGAAACCATCACGACATGATGAAATGCCACTTGCACCACAAATTACACTGCAGGCCTTTGATAAACAGGAAGCGGATATTGTTGGCCCTATCAGTCCACAGGGAAAATGAACTGGTGTGCATTATATCATCACTACTACAGATTACTTGACAATATGGGTAAAGGCCGCACCTGTAAAAGATTGTACTACTGCAACTACAGCCCACTTCCTCTTTGAGAACGTTGACACAAGATTTGGTTGTTCCAAAATCCTAATCAGCGACCAAGGTACGCATTTTGTAAATAAGCTAATTATTGAACTAACTGCAGAATTCCAATTTCAACAAAAGAAAACCACACCCTACCATCCTCAGGAAAATGGAACTATCAAAGCATTCAACAAGGTGCTCGAAAATGTGTTAACCAAAGTATGCAATGTGCGCAGAGATGACTAGGACCAGAAAGACTTAGCAGTATTATGGGCCTATAGAACAACATGCAAAAAACTAACTAGATACACCCATTTCTATTTAGTCTATTGACAATAAGAAGTCATGCCCATGGAATATATTGTCTTGAGCCTGGGAATTGTTGCGATAATAGAGATGACAGATACCAATACTGTAGAAGAGATGCTAGCACAGCTGGTTCAAATGGAAGAAGACCATTTTATTGTAGGCTTCCATAAAAATGTGGAAAATCAGTGACATAAATCTTGGCATGAATGCCACATCACAACAAAGTAGTTCAAGGTTGGTGGACTTGTTCTGATGTATGATAGTAAGTTTCTCAAGCATCTGGGTAAGCTCAAAATGCATTGGTTAGGTCCATAGATAGTTGCGCATATTACTGCAAGCATAGTAAAACTACATAATCTAGATGGAACACTAGTAGTGAGCATGATCAATGGAAATTGTTTAAAACCCTATCACGACGACTACGACACGGTCCCATAAAGCCGTGATATGCAAAAAAAAGGGGGGGGGGGCAGAGATATTTTTCACAACATAGTTGGCCAAAAGTGACAAACAACTAGCAAGTACTGACAGCCGATAAGGGCATGGGAAATTTGAAAAATATCTGGCACCACTAAACAATTAGTAGCATTAAAGTGGCATACCTAAGGAAAAAGGAGATAGACATTTTCATACCATATGGTAGAGTACGTTAACTGCCCTAGTAAATGCATAATGGAGCTTAAGAGTGCAAAGGACGAGCCTATACGATCCACTAGAGGGTCCTTCACTCTGTCCAGTCATCTTAAAGACTTGTCTCATATAAGCCATCCTTTCCTTCTACCATAAACTTCTACATTGCTTTAATGAATCAACAATACAAAGAGCCAAGCCTGCTGCACAGATCGAGCCATCCTTCAAAGCTAAAGACCATACTCAATAAAATATTCTAGCCATAGTGAGAACTCTAGTAAGGACACCTTGAACCGGTTTGGCCACCCAAGAAGATGAAGAAGACTCAAGCAAAGTCGAAAGTAGTACCAAATCTGAGGATCATCACAAAACCACTGTAGAGTTTGCACATCCATCACAAGAAGGAAGTCATCTCACACAGTTAACTACCTCCCCACCATTAGAGCAACCAGCGAGAGCCCAAGTTTTTACGAGTATGCAATCCTTGAATACCGACTCCTCAAGTTCCTCCATCCCTCGGGTAAAAATACCTAAAGCTCATAGAGCCGAATCAGTTCGGCCATCATCACTAGAAGCAGAGCTCACTGAAGAAGAAAAGAACTGACTTCTGCCCTATCTATCACCCAGGAGGCCCGGTGGTGTAGAAATAACGGTGAGCATTCCAGATCTATTAGAAGAACCCTCTATTCCAGAGGGAGTCACAATACCCCAGGATGGCCCAAAACCCCTGGATTCCATCTTGACCAAGTTTCAAGTATTAAAGTTTGAAGACGATGACAGTCGGAAGCTAGGCATATCCAGAGATCAATTTATGGAAGTAAATGCCGGCCGGCCATCGACGACAGATGTTGTCTCTGTACTAAAGTATGCACAGGGATTGGAGTATTCTAGTATATTAAACCTGCTCCTTATGCCCCTTTTTGGCCTCTCTAGACCAGTTAGAATGTATGTTAAGAAGCTGCTTGTGTGCTTCCATGGTGGCTACATTTGGCTGAACAAACCATATTAGGTGATGGTGGACTTGATTTCGGCCATTACAGGTCTACCGCGAAATGTCAGCCCTATACTTTCATAATAAGGAGGAAAAGACATAAAAAATTTATATGAAGGATAAGTATTAGCTCCTCCATGATGGAAAGGGTTTTCTCATCAGCTCCATTCAATATAGTGTGGTGCAAGAAGCATCAAAGATCTTGTGTAGCAAGGTCCTATGCAAGATGAGGTCGGCTGAGTGCATGGCCACAAAAGTAGAACTTGCTAAAAAATTTGCATAGGCCATGCACATTAAATGTTCCCAATTCCTCTTGAACGAACTGTTGGACGATGCATGAGAAGCACAGGAACAACCCACAAATAAGTTTCACTTCTCCTGGCTCTTAATTTTAATTTCTTTTGCAGTATGGGCTCTGCCACCAGACTCTCAGCCCATGGATATCCCCATATAGTTTCTTGGCAAGCCTTACTAGAACCTCTAGGACCATAAGCAAAACAAGTGCAAGAATGATGCCAGAATTATATTTTTCCTACAGGAAGAAAGGCTCTAGCAAATAGTGCGTGCGCAGTACCAGTTGACTGCTCCAACGGTTTCAAAGTACCCATTCATTAAATTCTATGAAGCGAGCCACAACATCATCTTGAAACTGCGTGGGAACCTTAAGAAGCAAGCCCTTCCAACATTCTTCATCCTCAGGGATGCAGACATTGAGTGAGAAATCACATTAAATTCTATGAAGCGAGCCACAACATCATCTTGAAACTGCGTGGGAACCTTAAGAAGCAAGCCCTTCCAACATTCTTCATCCTCAGGGATGCAGACATTGAGTGAGAAATCAAAGATTGGCCTAAGGAATGGCTTACCCATCAGGAGAAGGTACCTCCACGACAGTAAGTCCCATGGGAGAATCCACCAAAGAAGCCAAACCAGCATGGTGCCAATACCAGTATGCAGGAGCCCCAGGATGGATCCCAAGAAGATGAAGTAGAATATGAGAGAAATATACCCAATGACAACCTAGACGACCCCACTATAAGTGAAGAATTGGGCACCGAGCAAGCATCCCATGTAAGAGGAGGAAGATGAAGACACATTGAGCTTCCCATATGGAAAGAGGCAGAAGGTTAACCAACACTATGCTAGAGACATACTAGACATGGACTTGACCCTTCTACATGATTTCATTTCCAAAGTCACAGAGAAAACTTTGGGGTAGCTCATGACCAGGAAAACCAATTGGATAGTGGCCATTACCACAAAGGTTAACCGACTCGCGTGTACTATCACCGAAGTGCAAGACACCATGCAGAATAGAACCCATGGTGTCACCCAATCGGATTCCTTAGTGGCGGGAATCATGATCCCAACCCTAACAATGTAAATTCCTGTAGAGGCATTGTCTAAGAAAGGCGAAGAGAACGAGGCAAGTATCCATAACTTGGACACATTGATTTTAAATTTTTAAAAGTTAACTTTGCCACAGATATACTCTATTCAACAGGCCACTGCAACAGAAATTAGAATCCGTGAAACTACAAATGCCTGTCTGGTAGGTAAGGCAACCAGGAAAGTAAGGGAGTGAAATTAGGTTATCAACTGCCAGCGCACATATCTAGCATCCCAAGCCTAGAGGCAGGCTTCGCTAGTTCCAGGAAAACAGGAAGCAGTGATGCAACTCTTCGATAAGGAAGCAGAGTATGAGGTCGAATCATTGCATCAAGTGAGACATCTGTCCAAGCTATCCGTAGACCTAAAGAAAAAGATCCAGGAGATGAAAACCAACCCACACCCTAGCATGCCCCCGGAAGTGCTGTAGCAAAGGCAACAATCGGAAACTCAAGTGGATACCCGACTGAGGGAAGCTAAGAGAATTTGTGTAGAAGCAGTAGAAACAATTTATATAGCATGGGAGCATCTCATCGATGATGCAGTGGTAGAGCAAATTGCTAAGCAAGAACGACAAGCAGACTTACAAAGCTTGGCATTGAAAGATGAGATCAAGAAGCTACCAATAAGGAAATTGCTAGGGGCACTGAGCTTAAGGAGCTCCTCGATAAGGCCAGAACTCTGCGTGACCAGGAAAGCATGCACCACAAGGAAACAACTGAACAATAGGATGAAGCTGAAAGGATAACAAAGTTAATTTAGTTGGTTCAGCAGTGCATCCACCAGTTCACTCACAGACTGGTGAGTACCTCACTAGAACACCCAAGCAGTGACACAGTGCAGGAACTTAAGTAGTAGGTAGATGAAGCTTTCCAGGGGATAGAAAAAATTACACCTATTCTAGTCCAGTTCCAACAAAACATTAGCTATGCATCCTAGCTTCTAGGGAAAGATATAGCCACAGTGAAGTCCGCAAAAGAACTTAGAGAACAAGTAGGAGAAGAAGAAAGCAATGCAAACAAGGGCACATAGGAACATGACACGGAACAACAAAATTTCCATCAAGAAGGCCCAGACTAGACACAGCAAGCTATGGGCATAGACTTATCGGAACAGGTTGAAGAGGAATTTGTATAAGCCCAAGTAAAAAAAAAAAGAGGCAAGGTACGATATGCGCAAGCTACAAAGCAGAAGAAGCTGAAAAATAAATAAATAAATAAAATAAAATAAAATTTCAAAATATACCATGTAGGTCGGTAGGTTGGGTCGCTCATATGTCCTTTTCTTTGTGGCTCGGGATGAGCCACATGTGAGTGTTGGGGGATTGTTGGCCCAAGAAAGGGGCACAAAAAGGAATTTCATGTGCGCAACCAAAGAAATGCACCACGCACATGAAAGAAGCAAAGGAATATTGCAAAGGACAAAAAAGACCCATGAAGGAAGAACAAAGAGGTGTGCAATAAAGGAAAGGCAAGCGCGGAAGCTCACAAGGGGGAAACAACCTAAAAGCGACAGGGAGGTCATGGGTGCGGAAGCCGGCTTAAGTCATCGGATGCCACATGAGTGGAAGCATGCTATAAGTAAGGTCGTTAGTGCCTCGTGTCAAGTCATGATCACCACAGCTATAGCCTAGGAGGCGGCTGATGGTGACAGTTAACAGACTTCCTGCAAGCAGTCGACCCGATGGAGTCATGTAAAATGTTATAAACATGAGATATTTAATAGTTAGAAGGTTGGTTTTCATTAGTGATATTTATAGAATAGGTTTGATTGATGAGAGCTATATATAGTTGTAGAGAACAGATCTAAGAGAAAGGTAACCAAGAATCTGCAGGAAGCAGTGAGAATAGAGCAATGAAGAAGCTCTTCTAGAGCGGTGCAGATGCTAGGAAGGTCGATCCAGGTTGTGTGCAGATCTATAGGTAGTAGCAATAGATTAGCAGAAATAAGACAGAGAGCATGAGAACTATGAGTTTAAACTTAAAGACATCTCAAGATCAGTCTGCATCCCACAGACTGCAAGGTGCTATATCCTTTCTCATGCCAGATGAAGAGCACCTTGGTGGTTTTTCCCAGATGGGTTTCCACATTATTTCTTGTGTCCAAATGAATGACTAATGTGGTGAATATTTATGTGATTGATTACTAGTTTCTTTCCATATAATGTTAAATGGGGTTCACTTCCTATTAGTTTCTTGCAATTGGTGAATGGATGAACTAAATACCTTACTGGATTGGAATTGTATAAATGTATATCATTTTGTATAATTCCTGTTATGAATCCTGACTTAATTCATAGAGCCGATTGATCTGATTCAACTGCGTCGCATGATTTGCACCAGCTATGAGAGGGAAAGGAAAGTCAGGCCGCACGTAATGACATACAGTTGTGCTAATTCGCACAGAACCAACTGCTCCGTCTGGCCGCCCTGCTGCCTTCGTTGAGCTCCTTGGTTGCAAGCCAAGGGACTATACTTCCCTGACAATCATGAAAACATGGTTTCGACATTTACCCATCTATGAGATATCTCGGGTGATACTGCTCCTTCTTTGCAGGTGTTGTCGATGGGGCTTGCTCTATCAGGCCGGTATCTAGGGTAGTTGTTGGATCGGTAGGATGTGCAGAACATGGGTCATGCGAGTGGGGAAAAGTGGCCAACAGAAAGGATCACAAAGGTTGTAGACCTAAATTAGCAACAACAGGAAGTGAAAACTATCCGCAACCAGGAGTAGAAAAGGAATGATGAGGTGACAGAACATCAATCGAAAGCAGAAAGAGTTAGAGGGCTTATTTAGCATCTACAATAGAAGCTCCAATTTATTACTTAGTCATTGGAAGAGGGGTTGTCGAAACATATCAGTTCTGACTATGTGGAACATTTGGCCCAGCAAGCATAAGAAGTAATGGAAGAAGTTTCCCAAGTGAAAAAAAAATTGAAGGAATTTCAAGACAAGATTAGGTGTAGCCTGCACCCACTAGTGGAAAATGAGAGATTAGTGACCAAGAAACCAAAAATCTTGGTCACGACAGTTTTTTTCAAGGGATAAATGACCAAAATTGATCAATTTAATTGAGCTAACTAAAAAAGACCAAGATAAATGACCACTTTTGGTCACGAGATGAAAACCAACTAAAAATGACCAAGATAAATGACCAAATTGGTCACGGGATATCTAGATTAGAAATGACCACATAACAATTGGTCATTTATTAGGTCATTTTTAGTTGTCACTCCGGTAATGAAAACAATTACAAACTTGACAATAAATTTGTACATTTTACTAAATATTAACATATATATAATATATATTTACACATCCCTATATTAACAAAATTGAATTAATGCAACCTAGCTATATGTTAATTTGGACATGAACTTGGCATATAATGTTAATTATAAGGCTAATTTGCATGACCTTGCCATATAATTATAGTTTTTATAGGCTAATTTGGACACGACCTTGGCACCTTGGCTAACTAAATCGATGGGATCCACGTCAGTTGAAACCAGTGACACGTGCAAGAATATCGCCGCACTAAACTGACATGATACATAGTATCCTTCCTCCATCATCTTCTTCATCCTCCAATATTAGAATCTCTCTCTATGTCCCTTTCTAATAGCGTAGGCTCTGTTCACTACTACAAAATGAAAAATTTGTGACTACACGGCCAAAAACGTTAGTCATGTCATTTTAAGCTAAAAGCTACCAAATTTGAGCAATTTTAAGTGATGTGGTTATAAATGATCAATCTAAACTATTAATACAACTAAATAATGAATATGATGATATAAATTAGTGGTATTTCTTACTTATATGTAATTGAGTTTTGGTAGTGTAGTCATTTTAATGTGCTTTATCATGTTCATGATTAGGATTTTTCATGTTGAATTCATTTTTGCAGTATCCATGGATGTGTTGGTTATATATTTTTTGGAACTCCACACGCAAATCACATGTACAATATAATTATTTTATATCACGAATTCATACTTGATACTAAAGCATTTTTACCAACTAGCTTAATTTCAGTCATGACTGAAAACATATAATAGTGTTTCTCAATTAATGTTTATATATTAATTTTGATCCAAA
>LPNX011210377.1:130256-252581 GCA_001517045.1 Pseudotsuga menziesii
CATTTATTCAAATACATGACCAAATCAATGACCAAATATATGACCAAATTAATGACCAACCGACAAGCTATAAATGACCAAAATAAAAATGACCAATTTTGGTCGCATAATAAAAGACCGTAAATTAGCCACCAGCGATCACCAAACCAAAAGTGGTCATTGATATGCGGATTTTGGTCATTTTTTTGGTCACTAATCTCTGATTTTCCACTAGTGACCAGAGACATAAATTTTGTAGAGACATCAACTTTTTGTTAATGGCTGGGGATGAGCCACATGTGAGTGTTGGGGGCCCATTGGGCTAGGAAAATTGCACAAGGAATAACCTAAAGCACAAGCAGAAGAGGAAAAGAAAGTGCATGAAGAGGAAAATAAGGTAAAGGAAGAAGTGAACCATAGAGTTGGGGAATTTATGAGAAGGATTGTTGCAAGGAAGAAAGGCATATCCGAGTCGGTGGAAGAGGCAGGCATAATATTCAAGGCTAAAAAGGTGCAAGTCAAGGAAGACTGCAGAAGGATGATCCGACGGAAGACTAAAGGACAGTTTTGTTGCTAGTTATGACCTATACAATAGGCTGAAAGATGTTTCTGTGGCTAGTTATGGTCATGCTTAATGTAATGCAGGAATTTTGTTGCTAGGTATGGTTCGTCATAAATGTAATGAAAGATATTTTGTAGCTACTTGAGAATGTAATAACTGATTTGTACTAAGTCGAGCCTGCACGGTCTTGTAAACATTATAAATAGGAGGAACTTGCTTTGTATAAGGGTTAGCTTAATTAAGAGTTGGTAAGTGTAGAAGTATTGTAAAAGATCAGAGAGGGGTCTGATAGTAGAATGTTGTTGATCCATGGATCTACAGCTGAATGTGTAGACCGTCTTGTAGAGTCATCCTGCTACGTAGATAGTAGAGTAGAAGAGTTTATCCAAGTTTTGTGTGGATCAGTAGGAGTAGATAGAATAATAAACCAGAAATCATGAGAGAAAAAAGAGTTTGAGCTGAAAGACATATCTTAAAATAGTCTATCAGTCACATACTACAAGGTTCTACCTATATTTTTCATGCCAGACTAAGAGCACCTTGGTTGTTTTTCCCATATGGGTTTCCACATTATTTTCTATGTTAATGAATGATTGAATGTTTTGGTGAATTTTTAACTGTTAAATGTTGAATGTTTGATTAAAATTGCATTATTTGTGGTAATTAGTTGAATAAATGTCGCAATACTGATAAGTAGTGAATGAATGAATGTATTAGTTCATGTTTAACACTATCAAGTCATAATATAAGTCACATCGCAATCATTTACTATTAAGGAATCAGTTGCGTCGCACTATTGCACCAGTTGTTAAGTTGTTTAAGGATAAAATTGTGTCGCGCACTAGTTGTGGAGCATAGTTGCACCTCTGTCACATAGTAAAAGACTGCAACCCTCCATCTCTTTCAAGCACCTTGGCCACGCACCAAGGGACTGTAATCCATCACAAATTATAGAAACATAGTTATGGAAGTTACACATTAATATATCTCAGGTGAGACTCTACCTTCCATGCAGGTGTTTCTAGCTGATCTTTCTTTGTCCATCTGATGTCTTTGGGTGTTTTGTTGGTTTTGTGTTGTTGTTGAATCTAGGTCGCATGAGTGGGAAAGTTAGGAAAACATTATTAGCACCCCATCAAAAGAATGGTAGAAGCATCTTACAAATTAAGAGTTGGAAAGTTCATGATTATGAAAGAAGTCTTATATGTTCTAGGTTTAAATAATAATATTCTTTCCATCTCAGCTGTAGATAAAAAGGGGCTTAGAGTTTCCTTTGTATATGGTGAATTCCTTATGTGGCCAAAAGGGAAAACAATGGATGATGCTACTGTAATTAGTGTTGAAGAAGGAGGACTCTACAAATTGAAAGGACACATAGAATCAACTCTTAGAGACAACATCATCAGTCCATGTGAACTATGGCATATAAGAATTGTTCATGTAAACTACAAAGCATTTCCAATTATGATAAAGGTTATCGCAGGTCTAGTAAATATCCATATCGACAATTAAGGAGTATGTAAAGGATGTACTCAAGCAAAGAACACCAACAATCCATTCCCAACCAGTAACATCAAAGCAAATGGGATCTTGGACATTGTACACTCATATGTGTGTGGACCGATGCCAGCCACTTGCTTAATAAGGTATGTATATTATGTCTCCTTTATTGATGATTACTCTTCTTATACTTGGATATACTTTTTAAAAGGAAATGACAAAGTATTTGGATAATTCAAGGAATTTAAGGTTATTCTGGAGAATCTATCTGAAAAGAATATCAATATCTTAAAATTAGAAAATGTTGGAGAATTCACTTCAAATGAATTCAAGGAATTCTGTAATGAGGTTGATATTAAGAGGGAGATTACCACACCCTATAATCCACAACAAAAGGGAGGATAAAAAATAAAGAAGCAGTCAAAGAAATGACCCATGATCCAAATCTGCCTATGCATTTGTGGGAAGAAGCATCCATAACCACATTCTATGTTCATAATAGAATATCTCACAGTTCTCTTGGAAAAAAAACCCCAGAATAAATGTTCACTGGTGAAAAGCCTGAAATAAGCCACCTAAAGATATTCGATTGTCTTGTATACCTACATGTTCCAAAGGAGAAAAGATAAAAGTTGGACTCTTCAGGAAAGAAGGGAATATTTGTTGGATACATTGAACAATAAAAAACTTATAGAATTTATATTCTAGGATTCCACCATATTGAGATCAGCATAGATGTTACATATAATGAAGATGCAAACTTCACCAAATCCAGAGAGATCTTTACAGATGAAGATCATGAAGAAGAGGAAGAGGCTCCTAGAACCACAGAAGGTACCCAAACACCATCTAGAGATATTCAAGAAGATCCTATACAAGAATAACATAAACTAGACGAACCTCGAGGACTCATGGAAACACCCTAGAAGATTATCACAAAAAAATAAGATAAAATTGGGATCTTGATGTAATCAAAGAAGTAGAAAGATATGGTGCACCAAAAGGAAGAAAAATACAAAGAATGTATTCGAACTATGTGGCATTAAAGAGAAATATTTTTGATGAATAACCCACATGTTTTGAATAAGCTTCGAAGAACAAGGAATGGATGCATGCCCTGATTAGAGAATATCATTCAATAATAAAGAATGATGTTTGGGATGTGGTTCCAAGACTAAAGGACAAATTAATATTTTCTTCAAAATGGATTTTCAATACAATACATTCAACATATGACAATATTAAAAGTTTAAAGAAAGACTTGTCACATGAGGATTTTCACAAAAGGAAGGAGTTGATTATGAAGAAACTTTTGCACGAGTAACACGACATACTTGTATCAAAACTATCCTTGCCTTCGCATCCAAGATGAAATGGAAGCTACATCAAATGTATGTAAAACCAACTTTTGCAAATGGAATCATAGAAGAAGAAGTACATATTGAACAACCACCAGGATTTGAAACCCATGACAAGGAAACACGGGTATGTAGATTAAAGAAATATCTATATGTGTTAAAACAAGTACCCAGAGCATGGTATGGAAGAATTGTTGGATTCCTAATGAATTTTGACTCTACCAAAAGTAAAGTTGATTCCAACCTCTAATATAAGGTTGAAAATGATGGGATCATGATATTAGTATTATATGTAGATGACCTATTTTTGACAGGGAAGGAGAATCTCTTCAATGAATGTAAGAAGAAACTTGAAACATATTTTCATATGAAATACCTTGGCACAATCCACTATTTCCTAGGTCTTGAAGTATGGCCGTTTCCCGATGAGAATTTCCAAAACCAAGGAAAGTACACATTTGAAATTTTGAAGATATTTGGGATGTTATATTGCAAAGAAATTCACACTCCGATGGTGATAAACCTGAAGCTACTAAATGGTGATTCTTCAAAAAGAGTAGATGTCACATTATATAGATAGATTATTGGTGCACTTATGTATTTGACAAATACAAGACTAGATATACATTTTGTTATGAACACCTTGATTCAGTATATGATGGAGCGCAAACATGTTCATCTAGCTATAGCAAAACATGTGATGAGGTACCTGAAATGTACATTAGACTGTGGGCTCAGATATACAATCAACAGTGACTTCATATTGTGTGGCTATACTGATTCAGATTGGGATGGAAGCGCAGAAGATAGAATGAGCACTTCAGGATGTTGTTCCAGTTTGGGATCATGTGTAATCTCATGGCTTAGCATAAATAAAAAAATTGTTTCCCTCAGTACAGTCGAGGATGAGCACATTGTATCATGTTCATCTTGTAGAGAATCAATATGGATTTTCAAACTATTGGAAGGATTGTTCCATACTGAGATGGATGCAACTGAGATCTATTGTGATAACTAGAGTTGCATCAAGTTAACGTAAAACCCAGTGTTTCATGATAAGTTAAAGTATATAGAGATAAATTATCATTACATCTGAGATATTCTATAGAGAGGAGATATAAAGCTCTAGTATGCTCCTATAGAGTAACAAGTTGTTGATGTGTTGACTAGGCCGTTGTCTGGTGTAAATTTTGAAATTTTTTGAGACAAGATTGGTGTATTTTGAAAGGACCTTCCTGGAAAGAGGAAGTGATGATGATATTATTATTGAGGATTAGATGGAAGTGATTTGCTAGTGGAAAAAATTCCAGTGTTCCTGCAGATGTTGATGAGGTCCGACATTCACTTGTGGACAACAGTATCATCTTTGAGGATGGTACTGTAGACAAGAACACTCTCTTGTTGAGAGTGTTCCTAGCCCTTAATGGCCAAGTATTTTCATTCATACAATATTAGTCTCTTATGGTGAGTCATTCCCTTATAGAATGGTCCTATGGACAAGAAAAATATCTTATTGAGAGTGGTCCTAGATCTTATGGAATATGGATGGTCATATGGATGAGAGTACTCTCTTATAGAGAGTGATCATGCATTCACTTGTTGGATGGTCTTGAGGACAAGACTACTCTCTTGTTGAGAGTGGTACTAGCTATTACCAAATGAGAATGGTTGTGTAGATGATAGTACTCTCTTCTAGATAGTGATCCTACATTCACTTGTAGAATGGTCCGATGGAAATGAACACTCTCTTGTTGAGAGTGGTCCTAGTACATATAGGCTGAGGATGGTTCTATGGATGATATTACTCTCATATGTTGAGTGGTTCAATATTTAGTTGTGAACGAGTTATGCATTGAGTTGAAAAAAATGGTATCCTCTTTGAGGATGGTCCCATGGAAAAGAAAACTCTCTTGTTGAGAGTGGTCCTAGAACCGAAAGGATGAGAATGGTCTTATGGATGATAGTACCCTTTTATGGAGAGTGGTGTTGCATTTAATTTTGGATGAGTTTGTTCATTTAGTACCAGAGATGATGAAGGCTTGAGATGACACCAGATATGATGCTTGATATTATGTTGATGCTAGATTTGCTGATGCTTGAGACCATGCTAGAGATTATGATGCTCGATATGATTGCAAAGATGATGATGCTCGAGGTCATGCCATAGATGATGATGCTCGAGATCATGCCAAATATGACGATGCTTGATATGATGCAAGAGATGATGTTCGATATGATACTCGAGATGATGTCCAAGATGATGTTGATGCTCGAGACAATACCATATGATAGAGATGTCTGTGATGATTATTTTTCATAGATGATGTTGTTATAATTATGAAAATTTCCTATGAAATATAGATTCACCAGTGAGTTGTATAGACATGTTATTGTATTGTAGAATATGTTCCTTGTTAAGAGGGAGAGTTAAAGAAATGTAACTCCAAAAGATATTATATTTGTATTATTATTGTTATTACCCCATCTAGATATGTTGTTCCTCTGATTAGGGATTCCATTGATGTATTTGGTCAGGTAAAGTGTTGAGGTAAAACATCCACTGTAAGTGGGATCTGTAGTACCCACAAAAGTATTATTAAAATGTATTTTTTAGTATTCCAAGGAAATTCATCCCTTTTAGAAAGGAGAATTCGACCCAACTGGGTTATGAGGCCCCTCAATTGATTAGTATAAATATTAGAAGCACTTCCCTCATTTGGACAAGAAAAAAAATCAAGCAGTGGTGCTAGAGAGAGAAGAGACCGTCCATATGGAGGAGAAGAAGGAGTCTAGTCTTGCTCTTGGGTCTTACACTGTACTTAGCTGAAGTCCATATAGAGGAAGTTTTGTTGGGTTTTTTAACCCATGAGGGTTTCGAAGGATAAATCTTTGTGTTCTCTTTTGTTCTTTTGTTCTTGTTATTCTTTCAGAGATCCTTTTGTTTTGGTATAAAAACTTTTAAAATCTTAACAGTCGCAAAGGTTGTATTGTATCGATCTCCTTTTGCAATCCTTATCTGAAGCTATCTAGAGAATCCACCAGTAAATGAATATACTTCTTGTCCTCATACTCTCTCGAACACTTCATATGTAAATGGGGTCATAAATGGGTCATGCAGATAGGCACTATTTAGCTTCCTCAGGTTGATGCCAATATGAACTTCACTAGTTTTCTTATCTTGAACCACCATAGGGATAATCCATTCATATTCCTCGACTATTTCTATAATTCCTGCATATAGTATTTTGTATAATTATAACTTGGAGTTTTATATCTTGTCTCAATTGATCAATTTAGTTAAATTCCTAGGTCCTACACTAGCTATTTGGCATCCACTTGCATTCTTATGGTCAAACGTTCCTAAACTACCTCCAAAGTGATTTGGAAATATTTTGGATAAGATTCTAACAACCCAACAGACTTCCCTTTTGTAAGTGTGCATTCCTACCTTATCCATAGTTTCCTTTTTGTCAACAACTTTTAGGGAAAATAAAATGTTATGCAACTTGATGAGAAATTTAAACTCATAACAAAAACTCTATCCATAAAACTCCTATTTTTGTAAAAAAAACAAAAAAACACCTCCAAATCAAAAAGTGGTGCTACCGGTAGCACCACTTTTTTTGGCTCAAAATGTAGACATGGACGAAAATAGTCCTTAATGTTTGTGAAGAGGGAACCCTTTGTATTATTTTTGAAACCAATGTTTCATAATACACCATAATTGAGTCCATCATTAGGAATGATACTCAAAACGACAGAAATAATTAAAGGATAAAGGGACCTTCTAAACCATAAATATATGGTATGGGGAAGGTGAAGCAATTAATGACTTATCCTTTCCAATTCCTTTTAATTTTATTAATCAAGTGTTTTCATGTATTACTTAACTTTAAATCATCATACCTATTTTCCTTATTATTATTAAATCATCATACCTATTTTCCTTTAAATTATTATTCCTTTTTTCTATTCTGCAACGTCTCTTATCCTTCTCATGTTATAGTTGTCTTCCCTAGAAATAAGATAGGATTTTTTAATGAAAATATGATGAGAAGTACCGTGTGAATGCTCCACTAACACATATTTGTTTTTTCGTCCATGAACAATGTCATCCGAATGTTCCTATAGTCGTGTTTTCAAAGAGTGCCCCATTTCCCCACACGAGAAAGGAACTTCATATACCCCTTTTTGTTCTCTTTGGTCCAACGCATCTTTAGCACAATCAACAAAATTTTTGATAGAGTTCAAGGGATCAAACGGAATAGTGATGCCTCTTTTCTTTAAACTCTTGGCGAGATTGTAAGTGGTTCTGTTATAGCTGATTTTACCACACATGGTTAATCACACTTTCATGGCCTTCCCTATCCCTTTGCAGATTCCTTAGTCCCCATGGACCATTTTTGTACATTTGATGTTTCCAATATCATCCCTAAAAACAAGCAATAATTGCTATACGTTACTTTTAATCCCTTTCTTGCGTATATATGTGGGTTTGACCCCTAAAACCGTGTACATTGAGATGTGTCCAAAAGGACAAATTCTTTTGGAGTTTTGCTTGATGTGGATCTGACTCACTTGTCTCTTGGCCTTCCATATGCCTTGAGATTGCTCGGATTCGACCTTCCATTACCCCATTCAAGATCTATATAAGGAACCCTTTGGATACATGGAAGGCATGAGGAATTGAAGAGGAAGAAAAATATAGTCCATTGTTGCCGGAGCTTATACTTGAGTTTGCATCCCTTTGTCCCTTGGAGCACTTTTGTGTTCTTCCCAAGCTTTCCTTTTGCTTCTGAGCTTGCTATCGAGAGATGGAGGATTGAAGTGGTGGAGGCCCAAGTGGGGGACTCAGTTTCTCTGATTCACAGACGTGCCGACAAAGGTTGTCACTATTGTAATCTCTATTTTATATTAATAGAAATATATTTTCCTGTGCAATAATGTGTATTTAAATGAGTATTTTATCCATGGATTCTTTTAAATGCTTATATGTTATTGATTCTATATGCTAGAGTAGGTCTAACACAATTATATATAGCATGCTTGTCTTCTTTGCTGAGTGTTGAGATAGAAATTCATCAATACAAGCTGGAGTTGGAAAGCTCAACGAGGATCTACATCAACCGTCCAGAATAAGGTACGAATCAAGATCCTTTAGTGTTAGATATTTGGTTTCTCTTGTATATAGGAAATGATTGACTTCTGGAGTCAAGATGTCTATTGTGGTACCCCAAGCCATAGGAATTTCTCTCCATAACAAAATTGATGACTCTGTTGGGGAGTTCCTAGTCATTTTGCCTTTGGGGGTTTTTATCGGCATTCAATGTTCTTGAATTACTCTCATTTCTCTGTTTCTGGGTCAGGTCTAGGGGCATGTTTTCCTGGTAGTATCTGATAGGTGTGAATTTTGTCTCAGCTTATCTGTTTGCCTTTATTTTTATATCTTTTCCTTCCTATATGCGACTTTCTGCCTCACAGTCGTGTGTACACGCAGTTTTGACTGAGATTTCCGCATATATACGCGGGTTTTCTACACACGTCACGTATGCCCTGATTTTTTCCTTTTAGAGGAAGATTGATTATTGTTGGGTGAGTTTTGAAGATTGCTGAGACTACTTAGATGCTTCCAGAGTTTGTATACACCTCTATTTCTGACTAGAGACAACTTTTAGGGTAAATTTTATTTTTTTTTAAGAATGTTCTTGTCATTACATTTTCGATTTTTTGTTTTCGGATTAGTGCATTAGGTCTCTTCTACCTTAGTGCTTTGCTTGGGTGCTATTTGATAGCGCTTGCAGAGTCTAGGGGTGGTAGAGTCATTGTTTTGCTTTATTATCTCATTTTTATTCAAAAAATTCAAAAATATTTGCTTCTTTGCATCATTATGCATAATTGCACTTTGTATCTTGCATGGTACTTGCACTAGGTTTGCTTAGAAAAGTATTAGTCAGGATTTCATATAGGAATGATTGCATTTGTCATTTGAAGAAATTTTTTGCATTTCACGTAGTAGCATGCCCTGTTTTCCATTCGACAAAATGCATTTGCATTGATTGTTAAGTGTGCATTTTACTTCATTTTTGCGTCATAACACCATCGGTTGCACGATCATCTACCTCTTTGAGTAATAAGCCAAATAAAATCAACGCTTAATTAAAATGGATTACACTATTTTCTTTGATAGGGTACACCAACAAGATTAGGTTTTAGGGTATTGGAATAGTTCATTGTGAGTAAATTCTCCAAGACCACTAAACAACAACATGTATGTGTCTGTCCAGGTGAGAGTGTGAAATTCCTTGGTATAATTAGTGTTTCTCAGGATCCTCCTCTTACAAGAGAGTTAAGCACAAGGTAGTGTAAGCGGTTATTTGGGATGACCCCTAGTCATAATTGAGTAGCACCGAAGATATTTCCAGGATTGTATTCGTATCTAGGGGCTCTTTCAATAGTTTTGGGCTTTGCTACCCTGCCCATACAGTCAATCCCACCTTCTACTGTCCTCTTGAGCATTGATTATATTTAGGTGACCTTAGTGGCCTTACCTAGGTTATCGATGGGGTACTTTGCAGGGGTTATTCTGCAGATTTCTTAACTAGGTTGGGATCGAACAACACAGTCGCTATATACATTGAAGTTGAGGGCCATAATAATTGGTTATGAACCTCTGATTGTTGTGTATGGGAGTCTCAAACCTCTACTAGGTGAGACATACCTGCTTCATTCGGGAGCTCACATATCCTACCATTATTTGCTTGTAATTGGCTTTAGATTATATCGGTGTATGCTCTGTGCACGCTAGCTTACTTAGGGTTTGCATAATTAGAAGAGTATTTTTTTATTTTTTGAGTCATTGTGGATTCAGGTGCGACACCTTGTTGTTCTCATTGTTTAGCAGGACTTCTTCCTTCTACATCTCCTCCTCCTTTGGGAGAGAGAAACAGATGGTCTAGGTGGACTACTTCTCACATTGATTCACACACGATGGGAGATCATGAAGATGAAATTCCTGAGTTGTCTTCTCCACCTCAGGAGGTTGGGGAAGAAGATCCTACTCCTGTGTATGATCCTTCACCTGATATGCCTACACACTCTAGGTTCGATCCTTCACATGATATACCTATGCACTTGAGGTATGATCCCTCATTCAGAGGTCGTCGGTATTGGATTTTGGGTGATGAGACTCGTCATGAACCTGCGAGCACTAGTTATGTTAGTTATGGAATGTATTCTATCCCTAGAAATGATTCTGCACATCAAGCCGAGTCAGAATTTGATCCTAGCACTATGCCTGGGGGAATTCCTATTCCTTTCCATGTGAATAGATTTGGGAGTACGAGTCACATTGCACCCTCCATCCCGATGGTGGAGGCTACATCACACCTTCATCCTAGACCTGGTGTTAGCAGTCCTATTCGGATACCAGAACCAAGATGAGTGACTATAGGGAATACCACTTACATAGTTTCACATGTCCCTTCATCCTCTATTCCTAGTTCTTCGAATGCTATTCCTCCCCCTCATTCATGTGGTCCTTTAAGTCGGAATGTTGCTACTAGTCATGTTTGTACTATTGCTACTCATGTAGTTGTGTCTCAAGGCCAAGTACCTCCCATTGTTTCAGGTGGTCATATTCCTACTTATGGAGTTTGTAATGGGACATCTTATGGGACCTCTCATGGACAACATTATGGACCATAGTATATGCATAGTTATTCACCTTATGGGTACGGGTATGAACAACCCACTTACTCTCTGAATTATGGCTTTGTAGCTCTACATAGTCAAGGTACACCACATTATGGTGATTCCATGTCACCCTACATAGTCAAGGTACACCACATTATGGCCATGGCCATGGGGGTTATGGTAATCAGTATTATGTGAATCAAAACTATCAGGGAGCGTGGCATCGACCTGCTCAACCTAGGCTCCCTTTCCTTGCAACATTAAATTTACCTGATTTGTTGAGACTAACAAACGAACCAGTCTCTCATGACCCGACTTGGCCGTCTGTCCCTAATAAGCTTGCCTCGGACATTCCCAAATTCGAGGGAAAACCAGGAGAAGATCCTAGTGAACATGTTACTACATTTTAACTTTAGTGCTCTTATAATTCCTTACATGAAGATTTGATCCATTTAAGGCTATTTCAATGCACCCTTACTGGGCCTGCAGCGAAATGGTCCATAGAGTTACCTAGGGGGGCATTTGTTTTGTTTGATGACCTAGCTATGACTTTTCTAAACCACTTCCAGCTACCAGTACGTTACACCATTGGTACAGAAATCTTGTCAACATTTTGGGAAGACAAAGCCATGCATATCTCGAACCATATCCAAGAGTGGCATAGATGAAACAGATTGATTAAATCCTTCATACTGCCGGATTTTTTCCTTGAATGGTTCCTTAAATTGTTACTACCTTATATAGTGAAGGATGTTTCTACATCCGGAGTTTAGAAGGAGGAACAAGCCATTTTTAGGGTGCAGGAATTGGATTTGATTTATGCTCAATCCGGTTTGTTATATGAGATCATTCCTAACACTCCGCATTCTAGTTTCGACCCTAAGGTCAAACCTAGACGACATGCCGAGGGAATTGTTTATTGTACAAGTACCAAACCTATGGATTCGGTTGTGAAACCGGTGAGTTAATTTTCTATGAACCATTCTGCCTCAGGACAAGCCATAGCTTCATCTCAACCCACCCAAACATCAAGTGTGATTTCGGTACAATCGTCATACCAGAAGGGTAACCAGCAACCCGAAAGGAATAAGAAGAAGGGTAGAAACAATCGTAAGGGTGGGAATAGGAATGAAAATGCCAATTCTAATGACAATAATACACATAATGCTAGTGGGGACAAGCAGTCTAAACATAAGGTTAAGTTTCCTTTCAAGTTGTGTAAGGAATACCACCTCACTCACTTGTGCCCTCGTATCGAATAAGCCTCGAATTTCATAGCACAGGGCCCAGCTGTGCTGACCAACCCTTTACCCCATAATAAAAACATGAACTCGAGGACCCATGATCAGTCTGGTGGAGATCAAGATCCACCGAAATATTGTAGTGGTCATGGCTGCATCAACATGGTCAGTGCTACTGAGGTTGTGACTTGTGCGAAGGACTATGGTTCATCACAACCAGACCTTGGGAAAGAACCTCCTCCTACCGAGAGCCCTTTGCGTATTGAAAATCCTACGGATAAACCTGAGAGTGTACCTCCCATTTGTAAAAAAGTATTAAAGATTTTGAGACACAATCCTAATGCCCAAGCCACCCATAACTATTCTATTGTCAAATATTTGGGCCACACTCCTTTTGCGATGTTTGCGCTTGAAGTTCTTCAGAGTTGTCCATCGCAAAGGAAGGCTTTGCTTTATGGTCTTGGTGTTAACGATGATCACTCTTCCTCTGTCATCAAATTTGAAACCGCGGGACTACAGCCTTTCTTGCCTTACTATGTGTCTCTCTTGATTCATGTAGAATTTCTTAACATGACCGTCAAACGCACTGTGATTGACGAAGGCGCTGCTGCTTTCATGATGTCTTTGTCATGTTGGAAGGGTTTGGGTTCCCCCGAGTTGTCTAAATCCGCTACCATGTTGACTGCTTTTGATGATATATCGTTTCAACCGCACAGGATTCTTCCTTCTCTTAAGGTCCGTTTGGGAGGAAATACCGTTGCGATCGAGGTCAAGGTGGTTGATGCACCCCTTGACTACAATCTGTTACTAGGTAGGAATTGGATGTATAGTATGCAATCCGTAGCTTCTTCTCTATTTTGAGTTGTATGCTTTCCATTTAATAGCAATATTGTTATGATTGATCAGACATCATTCAAGAATCTGAGTGTTACTGCATCATTCTTAGCCAGCAACTAGGAGTGTGGGTGTTGGCATGTATCCATCCCTTATGGGAGCCTTTAGTTGTCCTGCACCCATTCTTATGATCGGGTCTAGTTCTAGTGGGGCTTCGTCTTTAGTGAGATCAGTGTATTTTTGCACTAACATAACTAGTGCTCGCGAGTATACCAAGTTGTTCAAAGAGTTTTGTGGTATCTTTACTTGGTCATATGAGGAAATGACAAGTATCGACCCTTGCATTGTTTAACATGAAATTAAAACTTATCCTAATGCTAAACCTGTTCGACAACGCTTGCATGTGAAGAATTCTAGAAAAGCACCCGCCCTTAAGGCTGAGATAGAAAAGCTATTAAATGCCAGTTTTATCTATCATGTTCCCTTGATGGAGTGGATTTCAAACCCCGTTGCGGTTGATAAGAAGCAGGGAATGATCCACATATGCTCTGATTTCTGTGACTTGAATCATGCCTGTCCTAAGGATAATTTTCCCACACCATTTATTGATCAAATTTGGATGAGTTTGCAACAAGAGAGTTATTTTCCTATATGGAAGGATTTTATGGATACAATCAAATACAAATCAAACCCGAGGACCAACATGAGACTGCATTTATTTGTCCTTGGGGTACCTTTGCATATCAAAAGATGCCTTTCGGTCTTAAAAATGCTTGAGCCACATTTCAGCGGGCTATGACCTTCATCTTCCATGATCTCAAATTGATTATTGAAGTCTTTTTGGATGACCTTGCTACTCATTCTTGTGTGAGAGTCCGTCATTCCTACCATTTGAGATTAGTGTTCAAAAGATTCTGCCACTACCAGGTCAGGTTAAATCCTCATAAGTGTATCTTTTGCGTGAAGTCTGGTCACTTGTTAGGGTTCATTTTCTCCAAGGAGGGTATAAGAGTCGACCATTTAAAGGTTGAGGCAATACTTCAATTGTCTCCCCCAAGAAACATTAGACATCTTCAATGTTTGCAAGGCATGGAAAATTTCTTGCAGAGATTCATCGTTAACTTTGCCAATTTGACTAGAGGCCTTATGCATCTTTTGAAAAAGGACACTACCCTTTTCTAGAATGAGAGAGCCCAGGAGTCCTTTGATGTGCTGAAGAGAGCCTTAGCATCAGCCCCGACGATTAGTCCACCCAACTATAGCCGTGACTTTTTACTTTATGTGGCCGTGTCCATGGAGACGATTGGTATGGTTTTGGTTCGGGAGGATGAGGAGCTCCAGGAGCATGTCATATATTATTTGAGTCAAAACCTTATAGATGTGGAGATCCGTTATTCCCATGTGGAGAAACTTGCCTTAGCTACCGTTCATGTGGTTCAAAGATTTAGATACTATATTCTCCTTCACCAGAGCTTGGTGGTAGCCCATGTCAATCCATTTCAGTTCGTCCTCACTAGAAGGATGATTGGGGAAAAGTATAATAAGTAGATTGTCATCTTGCAAGAATTCAATCTCAATTTTTTTTCGTCAAAATCGAAAAAATCGTTGATTTTTGTGGAGCTTATATCTGATTTCCCAAGCGAGGAGGAGGAAGAAGTTTGTGAAGATACGTTTGTCGATGAGCACATTTTCCTGATATCAACTTTGGATCCATGGTATGGGGATATCATCATATATTTACAAACATTGAAGGTCCCTACACACCTCTCACAGGATGAACGAAGACGGTTACGTCACGTATCCAAGAACTACCTTATAGTGGATAACACATTGTACCACCGTGGGGTAAACTCTATTTTACGTCGTTGTTCAACTCATGAGGAGGCTAAGATTGTATTGAATGATTGCCACGAAGGGGCATGTCGTGGTGATTTATCTCGGTTTTCTACAGCCCAAGAAATCTTGAGAGCGGGTTATTTTTGGTCGTCTATCTTTAAAGATTGTGTTAATGCGGTCAAGAAGTGCCACCCTTGCCAAGTGTTCGCACATAATATGCACTCACATCCTATCCCGTTACATCCAATTATCACCGCCAGTACCTTCACTAAGTGGGGGCTTGACTTCATGTATTGCAACCCAGCTTCAGCTAGGGGGCATCATCATATTATAGTGATTATTGACTATTTCATGAAATGGGCTGAGGCTATGCCCACGGTTAAATCCAATCGTGAGACAGCCACACATTTCTTATTCAACTAGATCATTACTCAGTTCGGTATTCCAAAACTTGGTTCGGTATTCCAAAGGAGCTTGTCACTGACCACGGTAGGCACTTTAATAATCGGATGATGGAAGAGTTGGCCTTAAAGTTAGGGTATAAGCAGGAGAATTCCTCTTCTTATGACCCTCAATCAAACAGACAGGTTGAAGCAATGAACAAGTCACTCAAGTCCATTTTCCAATGAACCATCGCACAAACCAAGATTAATTGGCATATCATATTATATCCTACTTTGTGGGCCTATAGAACCATGGTTAAGACTGCCACCAGTTTTTCTCCATATCAGCTTGTGCATGGAGTGGATTCTATCTTGCTGGTTGAATGCAAAATTCCTTCATTGAAGCTAGCCATAGAGCTCTTATCATATACTTCCCCATTGGAGGAATGTTTGGTCCATTTAGAGAAGCTTGATGAGTAGCGCCGAGATGCTTTAGTGGCTCTAGAAGTGAATAAGCATTGCGTTAAGGTCCAGTATGATAAATCCATTCATCCAAGGAGGTTTAGTGAAGGAGATCTGGTCCTTTTGTGGGATCAAGCTAAAGAACCCTTGGGGGCAGGAAATTTTAACCCCATGTAGCATGGTCCTTATGTGGTCAAACATGTGTTAGAGAAGGCCGGATATGATTTGGTAGAATATGAAGGGATAGCCTTGGCGGATCCTAGAAATGGGCTCTATCTTAAAAAGCACTATGCATGATTTTTAGCCATGGCTGACTATTGTATATTATTATATAGTATTTTGCATAGTTAGGTCTTTCTTATGGTGATCAGGTTTGTTGATTAGCTTTTGTTTCTTATGGACAATGTCGATGGAGTATTCCGTTTACATAGGATTCGCTGATGGTGCTAGCTGCCACAATCAACACTCAGCCACTACTGCGTGGGTGATTTATACTCCTACGAGTCAGGTGATGTCTTCAGGAGGAATATGTTTACAGCCCTCTTCAAAAAATGTTGCTAAATATAGTGTCATTATCAAGCTTCTACGAGAAGCCATTTCACATGGTGTTCTCTCTCTTGAGGTACGCATTGATTCACAATTAGTAGTGTCACAGCTTAATGGCTTGTATCATGTTAGGGATCCAACATTATTATGAATATTCTTACATGTGAGATTATTAGAACGACAATTTAACAACATAACATACATACATGTTCCAAGAATTTATAATCAAGTTACTGACTCATATGCTAACTATGTGTTAGATTGGCATTTGTTTGACAGGCAATAAGCTCGTCACAAACATACATTTTTACACATGTAAATAAATAAAATCGATCATCATAAAAGTTTTTCATTAAACATCCAAAATGTGATAATACATATGTGTCATAATACAAAAATGGGGCTTCCGAGCCACTAGAATATAATGCACAGTAGTACAAAAATGTGTCACTCCCAGGTATCTAAGCCTGGGGAGGAGGAGGGGTTTTTTGATCATGGAAATTCACCATGGATCTAGCTAGCCGTTGAAACAACCACACCAATGCTCATGGTACACCCACCACCTAACGCTGCATGGCCTCAGGCAGGTCCTCAACCTATGCCATGGGTACCCTATGGGTCAGCCACACAAAGTTTGTGTGGATGCTTTGGAGCGTCCGCTCCACATCCACACCCATGATATCATCTCCTCATCCCCTCCATCTATGACAAGGGAAACTGTCAAGCCGCCATGGTCCTACATCTACGTACATATGATAGGATGTCACTATGTGTTGTCACATAAAAACATGTCTTTTGATTCTATATATCAAAAGACAAAAAAAAATTAAATAATTCAAGAACTTAAAAAGAGGGTTGGATTCGTTACTAATGTCATCGTATGCTGATCCTGCTGGTAGAGGAATGTCGGGATCTCCTTGAAAATCTATTTCAGCATAGGGGTAATCATCGATGGCAACTATCTGCCACCGCCACCATGGAAAAAAGTCAGCTGGGTAGGGGTTGGACACCCTACCTCCTCCCAGTTTGCGCATCACATCTGCCAAATATCATTGGGACAAATCTCGAACCCCGTGAAGAGGAACGCCAACTCTAGGACTGAGTCTCGGGACGCGCTTGAAGAAGAACATGCTCAGTATACTGTTAAAACCAATGTTTCATACCCTACCCATTTTGCAGTCACTGAGTTGTTGCTTCATGTTTCTCAACAGTGCAGTACTCCAATCATAGATTGTGGGTCTCATGTACTCCACTGCATAGAACATCAGAGGTCGCGAGGCCTAGTGGAGTGAGGCTAGCCCTACTATCCTGCCGAGTGTCAGTAGAATGGCCTTTAGGCCTAGTACCTGTATGGATTTAGTCAGGATCTGACTCCCCACCCTCTCCATGTTCAGATAACAGTATACAACTATATACTCATCTATGGTGAGACCACCTCCAGGCCCGCGAGAATGTAGGTTCACCACTTCCCCCCATAGGGACAATCCTGTAATGAAGTATATCTCCTCCACTTCTATGGTGAGGGACATCCCGTCAATATGGAATGACTTTGAGTCAGGATCCCAATAGTTTACTAGCATCTGCAGTAGTCTCAATTTGGCCCATAAGCCACCAAGACACCAAAACTTGTAGATCCTGCATGCACAAAGAGCTTGTTGAGCCATTAGATCGCCTTGTACTCCTTCTTCTACATCCCTGTGCTCTCATTCCCTCCATTATAGTATCATCCTGCACATTCAATTTGAGTTTTGGTCATTAGTTGTCTTAGAAAACCTTAAAAACAACCACATATGCGACTGTTTGCTAAACAGCCACGTATGTATGCGACTTTGAGGCATTTTTCCACGTATAGCCAGCCCTATACATGGAAAAATCCTCGATTTATGTGTGGGCAGAGGCATATATTTTAGAGTGGCCTAGAAATCATTTTTTACCATGGAAATTTGAAAATTTTACATGCAAATGAAAGAGTAGGGCATGGGAAGTTACCTAGAAAAAACGGTGTCGGATTCCGCTGGCTGAAACTCCCGCAATTCATGTTTGAAGTTCTGAACTCAATTGGGTAAAAGTTTCAAATTTTATATAATGTTTTGAATTTTTTACTATTTTTTCAAATTTTTACACCCTTTTCTATAGTTTTGGACCATTTCTGACCCTTTTGGACCGTTTTTTACTAGTATAATGATATAGGAGATCGTTTTGAGCATCATTTCGACCGTTGTTTTGTCCTGTTCATGTTGATTTTAGGTATGATGTTTAAACTAGAATATAGGTTAGGTTTCACCTCCATTTGCATTTTGCATGACCTTATGACCATTTCATTATGACCTTAGGTACGAACCCATTCTATCCTGTCACGGAACCTTCTTGTTGTTTTAGAAGTGACTTGATGTGAATGGTAGAGTTTGACCTTACATGGGTGCCCTAGTTAGCTCCTTATTTGCATTTCATGCCCAGGCCGACACTTCGTCCTTTAGGCTGTGGGATTCCATTGTATAGGATCGCCATGACATTTTGTAAGAGCCTCATACTCCTCTTGATCTTTTGCTGGCCTATTTCCCCAGGACTCCCTTATGTCAAGTTGTAATTGCATTATCATGAGCTTTGCCTGCCTCATTGAGCCTTGTGCCAGATTCCCTGACTTTGAGTATCAGCCATATAGCCCGAGCTTGTCTCATGTCTAGCCATGCAGAGCTATTTTATATATCCTTTGCAGCTTGATTCCTGATTTTTACCTGGAGGGAACTTTCCCCTGAGTGTCACTATCCTACACATGTGTCCTTGCATTGAGCATAGGTATGTTGTGTTGCTTGGAACTAGTTTGTTTGTCCATTTGACACTCGTCTCCTCCTATTATGTAACTATAAAGTGAGTTTATTCTTTTTGAAGCTTTCCAAATATTTGAAAAAGTCCAAAACAAAAAAACAAAACAAAAAAAAAAGCTGGACAAGAAAAGATGTTATCTTTGATAGCAGTCGAGTCGTGTCGCCTTCAAATAGAGTACTGTATATCACATCCATTGGTTGGGTTAATAATTTGACTTTAGGAGCTGTACTAATTTCTCTAAGTTTATCTCCATTGATTGGTTAAGCTTCCAGTCCCTATGGAGCCTCTGTCGATCCCTCCTGTGTCACAGAGATGTCCCAGTTTTGTATATCGAGTCTATGTTTCCTACATTTAGTCACCATTCGCCTTTATGATCTTGTTCAAAGGAAGTTGGAACCTGAGTCGGCCATTCCTCAGTTATCTTGACTTTACATGTCAGCCATGCCTGGTACAGTTACTGGTTCGTGCACATTATGATTGAGTCCTTCCACATTATACAGCTTTGCTGAGTACCTTGTGTTGGATGATGGGGGATGCCTTAATGCCCTCCTTCCAGTGGATTTCATCCCATTGACTTCAGATCATTTATTTTGGGATAGGAATCTAGAGTCATGTTTGAGTGCCTTGAGACTTACAGTCATCAGTGGCAGGTTCTCTCGCCATCAACAGTTTGTTGGGAATACATCAATGTCCCCTGATCAATGGATTATCTCAAGTGTTCAACCTCAACACAATTATTCACACTTGTTAGTTTGCACCCTAGCACCTTGATTCCCATTTTCATTATTGGTGGGTGACCTCGCGTCTGTTAACGGTATACATCAATGACCGGTAATCAAACTATGGACTACTATTTTCAACCTCGACACCTCTATTCACATAGTAGGACATGTACTCATAGTGGTTTGTGTAGAAGACCTTCCAGACTGGTGGCATCTCATATATGCTACCTCCTTGATCGTGCCAGTGTTCATGATATTTCAGCTCTCGTGACTTGATTTTAGTATATGTCAGATATTTCCAGCCATTATGGAGATTTTGATGCACTATATATCTTCATCCTTCATGGAGATCATGATCCTTTGTATATCTTCATCATGGATATTTTGAGCTATTTATATTTTATGTGGCGATGACCACACATGTCATATTTTGTATCATGTCTATTCATGGCCATTGTACTCTTATGTATCTGGGACTACTATATCTACTCATAATGATGTGCAGAGTTTGATCATTATATTGTATTGATTGGATGGTTGGTTCTTCCAATGGGTTCTTCATCACTTCACTTTTGGGATGGACTTATAATTCATTTCAGCCATCATATGACCCCTCTGGCATCACACATTAGGGGGCATCTATTATAGCTGATTTTACCACACATGGTGAATCACACTTTCATGGCCTTCCCTATCCCTCTGTAGAGTCCTTAGACCCTAGGGACCATTTTTGTACCTTTGATGTTTTGAAGATCATCCATGAAAACATGCAATAATTTCTATACATGACTTTTAATCCCTTTCTCATGTATATAAGTAGGTTTGACACCTAAAACCGCATACATCGGGATGTGTGCAAAAGGACAAATTATTTTGGAGTTTTCCTTGATGTGGATCTGACTCACTTGCCTCTTGGCCTTCCATTACCCCATTGAAGAGCTATATAAGGAACCCTTTGGATACCTTGAAGGCATGAGGAATTGAAGAGAAAGAAAAATATAGTCCATTGTTGTCAGAGCTTATACTTGATTCTGCATCCCTTTGTCCCTTGGAGCACTTTTGTGTTCTTCCCAACCTTTCCTTTTGCTTGTGAGCTTGCTATCAAGAGATGGAGCATTGAAGTGGTGGAGGCCCAAGTGGGGGACTCAGTTTCTCTGATTCGTAGACATGCCGACAGAGGTTGTCACTATTGTAATATCTATTTTATATTAATAGAAATATATTTTCTTGTCTAATAATGTGTATTTAAATGAGTATTTTATCCATGGATTCTTTTAAATGCTTATATGTTATTGATTATATATGCTAGAGTAGGTCTAACACGATTATATATAGCATGCGTGTCTTGTTTGCTGAGTGTTGAGATAGCAATTCATCAATACAAGCTAGAGTTGGAAAGCTCAACGGGGATCTACATCAACCATCTGAAATAAGTTACGAATCGAGATCCTTTAGTGTTAGATATTTGGTTTCTCTTGCATATAGGAAAGGATTGATTTCTGGAGTCAAGTTGTCTGTTGTGGTACCCCAAGCCANGTTCCTTTAATATAAGGAAGGGAAATCATGGGAATCTTGAAATATTTTTTGCGATGATTGTGTTTATTTATTGTTTCATTGATTTGTTTGTTATCATCACCATTCTTCCTGAAAACCATTCTAAGATGGTCTAATTCATTCTTGACATGGTCTTCATTTGAGATTAGTTTTTCTCTTGCAGAAAGTGTCTTAATGATGCCAACCTTTTGAGCCAGGTGACGGTGAGAATTTGCATGAATATATTTTTCTGTATGCGTGTCCTTTTTGTACACCTAGTATCCCAATATCCCATCTTCTTTCTTGGTGAGAAGAACATCTAGAAAGGGAATTTTACCATCTATTTCCATCTCAATAGTGAATTTTATATGTTGTGATAAACTATTAAGGTGGGAAAGGAAATCATACAACTTATCTATCCCAAGGATTCATTTGGAAAAAATACCATCGACATATATTTTCCATTCATCCAGGGTAAAATGGAAAGACTTAATGCATTTAATTTCAGAATGCTCCATGTAAATGTTTACAATAACATGAGACAAAGAAGAACCCATAGAAACACCTTGAATAAGTTCATAGATATTACCTTGACAAGAGAAATAAGTAGACTTCAAACACGTTCTTACTAGATTGAAAGTGTTGAAATCTGTTATGTGACTTATGACATTGATGGCTTATTCTATGCAAATCATTGCGTATAACTAGACAATGTTAAAGCTCACCAAAATCTAATCCTTATTTACCTCAATGTTCTTCACCCAATCAAAAAAGGAAGTGGAATTCTTGATGAAGGATTGTTGTTCAGGATAAAGCACCCTTGTAAACTAGGGTCTGGGGTTACCAACTTACTGCTAACTTCCAGAAAATCAACTTCTTACAAGGAATGGAAATAGAATAGGAAGAAAATCTTGACTTACTCGATTAGCGATGGTTTATCCAAGCTTGATCTTCTCTCGCTCCACTTCTCTCCAAAGATTTTAGGGATGTACTTCTCGACCTACAAAGAGAAAATACTTCAAGTAATATATCATGCATATATATATTAAAGTTTAGAGGAAAAGCATATAGATAACATAATCAAACATATTCATTAAACCAATATACATAAAATAAACTCAATACAATATTGGAAGAAGAATTCTCTTTATTAACAAGCGGTGAATAAGATAAGAGTACAACACAGCTTCTGACACAAGGACTCCTTTGCAACCAAAGGACTCTGAGTTCTGCTGCTCCAAGACTCTGAAGGTATACCACTAGCATAGCTTTGCTCTCCAAAATTCCTTCCTTAGCCCCCACCCCAAGGCCTCTATTTATACTTTGGGAAATAGAGTGGTTTCAAAAGTTGGGATGGTTGAGATGGTTGGGATAGTTATGGATTAGGCCCCAACTAATCTCATCTAATATCGATTTTTTTTTTTTAATGTCAAATTAAGGTATACATGGGTATTAATATAGGCAACTCGCGTATGCAACTATACGTGGGTTGCAATGAAAATACTCACGTATGATACACGATTTGCAATTCATATAGTCGTGTATGCAACCCAAAACTCATAATAAAAATATACAAGGCTGGTTTGAGGATAATGCATCAAAGGTCATGCCAATTTAGTCTCCTGAGCCCAGAAAATTATAAAACAAACCACAGAAGAACTTTTTTAGCTTCTAAAGAAGTAAGGCGCACCTTTTTCGTACTTAGTCAGGAATGTCTAAAAAAGGTTAAATTACCACCTACCCAACGATCCTTCAAAAGCAGCATTTAGCTTGAGTTTTACGAGTGTGAAGGAAGGCAAGATCACTTTGAAAGATCCATTTGATTACGAGAAATGGGGTTTACAATAATAAACTCGATGCTTTGTTCTTTAGGGTTTAGAGAGCATGAAAAATACATAAAGTACACTCGGAATATTTTTCATGTTTAGGTACAGAGCACAAAAAAGAGAAACCTAAGCTCATACAGGGGGTTCATTTTCCGTAAGTTTAGTCCCTCGGATCCGAAAAAGTGATAAAACTATGCTTGAGAATAATCTTCTCAATTCCGAAGGAAAGAGAGTGTTCTTTTCTCGTACTATTCCACATGGTCTGAGAAAGTGCTAACCTACCACCAATGTGGATGCCCATTCACGTATTCCTCATGAGCCTGAACTGAAAATTTTACTTGGCAGTCAAGTCTATTTTGAGGAGTCATACTTGGGACTAAAGAAACTCAATATCTTTCCCGTGAAGTTTTAACGAGTTTAGAAAATTCAACTCGCGGCCTCCTTACTATTTTTAACGAGCTCAAAGGAGAGCAAAAAGAATGGTCTAAATGTGAGAAAATGAGTGTCATAAGTAGGTGAAACTAGTTCCAATCGTAAGGAACAAACCTATGCATAATGAAAGGAAAATGAGCAATATAAAGACACTCAAGGAATGTCTGCTCAAGGTAAAAGGTGTCAAGCTGCAAAGGCAAGATGATATAAGGCTTAGCAACGATGAAAAAAAAGATGAGGACTTATAAAATGAGATAAAAGCGTGTAAGCCAGCATTAGGATCACAAGCGCAAGAAAGGAACATGCAAATGCAATTACAACTTGAACAACAAAACGAGGCTAGTAAAAAGTTGTGAATCCAACTAAAAATCCCATCTCCAAGAAACAACAACATGAGGATCATATTCAGAAGAAAAGATCCAATGCGGATCACTTTGGTAGAAACACATGTGATTTTGATATTTTCTATAAAAGGTAAATTCAAGCTAGAATTGATTGAAGAAGATTCTATAGCACCAAGTATCGAGGGTTTATAATTAGTAAGATCAACCTCAGAAGGAGAGAAAAAATCAACAAGGGAGATAAAGTCTGCAGGAACAAACTCAGTATCATGGGAGTTGAAAAATTCATAAGAAAAATCAAACTCATCAGGATCACTGACTTTCTATTCAAAGGAAGATCCAAAAGACTCAACAAGACCAACATAAGAAGAGAGGTCAGGCTTACTAGGAAAATTAGGGTTAGACTTAGTCACAACTGAACAGACCTCAAAAACAAGGTCATATTGTATCAAAGACTCTAGGAAGACTTCATCTGAAGGAAGGAGATCATCCGAGATAGGACACATGCCTAAACTTTCAAATGGATTGGTAGAGTGGAGAGCAGGCTCCACAGTCTGTTTAGGATGACTCACCTGGTCAACTACTAGGACCAAGTCCCAAGAAGGTAAGCATGAAAACAAAGGCTACTTCTTAGTAGCAATTGAATGCAAAGGACATAAGGCCACATAATTCATATGTGGCGGGGTAGTGTCTATAGAAACACTGGGAATCAATAGAGGAAAGACCTAATCTCTAGTTGGGTCAAGAGATGGATCAAGAAAGTCCAACTGATCGATAGTGACAATTTCTTCACCATGATTAAAGTACATCACGTGAAAGAATGTTGACACCACAACTTGCATGGAATAGACATAATCACGTCCGAGGAGCATACTGAAGTCTAAGGGGTCTTCTATCAGCATGAAGTCAACTAAGACGGGCTTCCCACCCAAAGTAATAGGTGTTTGAGCAAGAGTTCCCAAGGCTATACAAGTTCTTCTATCAAACTACAGTAACTGAGTAGCAGTCGACATAAGGCTGCGAGATCCCATACCTCACCAAGCATGAGTAGATAAGATACTAACTAAGGCTCCTTCATCAACAATACAACAAGCAATCATGTATGGTTCAACTTTGACCTTTATCTGGAAAGGTGCATTAGAAGGAAGGCGTGGATCAACTAGCCTATCCCAATCAAAGGAAACAATCTGAGATGTTGGTGGTAGTTGATCTGAAGTGAGTTCAGTGCCCCCTTGTTCAGTAAGTTTTGAACTGGGAGTAAAGAAAATGTGACTAGTAGACATTGCACATTCCAAAGGAAGAATGGAATTGATTGACAATGTAATCGATTCAACCGCTTCATGAAAGTCACTCTCTGAAGGGAGAGTGGGATTGACCAAAGGTGACAATGGTTCAATCACATCAGGATCACTCTTGGAAAGAAGAGTGGGATCGACCAAAGCCAATAACGGTTCAACCACTTGATCAACCAAAGGTTGAGTAGGTTGTTGAGAAACTATAGGTTGTTCAGGAGAAGGAAATTCTTGAGTCTTGGACCACACTCTTCACACCTCTACGATAGCAGGGGACTAGTGAGTAAGATGATCTCCTTGGAATAGATTACAAGGGAACTTAAGTTTGCACTTCAAATGACTCATTTTCTCAACGGTGTCAACATGACTAGTAGTGGTTGACAGTTTTCTCTCAACATGACCTACAGAGGTTGATATTTTTCCCCCAACATGACCACCAAAGGTTGGGTAATTGGGCCCAACCTGACTAATTGAGGCTGGTTGTTGAAAAACTTCAGAATGTTCAAAAATGAGATTACCATGAAACCAAACTCTTCACACCTCCACGATAAAATGGAATTTATAAGTAAGGTGGTCTCCCTCACAAATCTTACAAGGAAACTTGGGCTTGTGTTTTGAACAGGCAGTCTTTTCAATAATGTCAACATGACTTGCAGTGGCTGACGGATTGTCTTTAGCATGAACCACAAAGGCTGAGAGACTGCCCCCAGCATGATCTGTAGAGGCTAAGAGAATAGATCTAACATGACCTGTAGAGGTTGCATGGGAACCACCAACATGAACAGTAGAGGCTGAATGGTTATGATCAACATGCTTTGCAGCAGTTGAGTGTGTTCCCCCAATATGAACTTCAGAGGTTGGGTGGATGGATCCAACATGACTTACAGAGGTTGGATGGGGAGGTTCAACTTGAACATCAGAGGTTCAATGGGTTCCCTCACCATGAACCACAGAGGCTAAGTGACTAGATCCAATGTGACCTGGAAAGGTTTCTAAGAATCCCACCAGCATGATTAATAGAGGCTGGATGGTGAAGATAAACTTGACTTCCATAGGTTGAGTGCTTAGATCCAAAATGACCTGTAGAGGTTGGATAGGTGCCCCTAGCATGAATTGCAGAGGCTGGGTGGTGAGGTTCAACTTGACTTCCAGAGGTTGAATGGGTTCCCCCTTTCTTATCTGCCTTCTTCATATTCCTCCTTCATTTACTCATTTTAGACTCCTGGTTACTAGTATCGGTACTTTCACCGGATGAGGTAGAAGGAGGAGGAGAATCGGCTATAGGTGAAGGGGAAAGAGTGTTTTGATGCCCTTGATATAAGTAGCTTACTTGAGAATCATTAGGAGCATTCAGGGTAGTTGGAGTGGAAAACAACCACACCAGTATCCCTAGGGTGAATCTAGGTAGATTCAAGATGGCTATCAAAGGAACACCAACATTCCCTATGAGAGGAATAATACAAGGAGTTCCCAGCATGGGGATCTCTTGGTTGGTGTTCAAAGGGGGTTTATACATAGTTTCAAACTAGGAGACAAAGTTTGAGGTTGAAAAACAACCTAAATTACAAAGCACACACCTAAAGGAAAACTAAGTACAGACAAACCACACAACTCTCACTAAAAATTCCTAAATCCAAATAGACAAACATCTACAAGATATGATTTCCAAAGGAAAGATGATAGATAGTTACTTGGTGTCCCTGTAGATTTTATTAAGCACAACCGAAGGAATCACCCCACCGCCCTCTCACATCTTCTACCGGGATTACCTTCCAAGCTCGTCCAAGGTCAACCAGAAATAGCCTTTTGGTGTACCTTTATATGAACCCTAGATGTCAAAGATACTAAAGGATACCTTAACTATATTGGCAGTCTGTGGGGATAGTCGCAAGCCTGGTTTGTATGCATGGGTAGGGTAGCAAATCCTGAAACCCTATCAACACTAGGCACCACACGGGGCCGGGAGGGTGGTATTGATAGAAGTCCCCAGATGCACAAAAACCTTGGTCTACGCTTTCACAAGGAATCAGAGGGTTATCTCCTTAGTCCAAGTCTCCACGTTTAAGAGGAGCTTCCCAGATACAATCAACATAGAAAAGGATTTACCTATTGATTGGCCAACTACGTCTAAATTTAAACACTTGTGGAGAGTTTAAACTCCCTATTCCACAAGTCTAGCATAAGCTAGTTGGTGTATGACCCTATAAAATAAAACTTACTAATAAATTTTAAATTATATCCTTTATTTTAAGGGTTGTTTTTAGTCAGAAGGTAAATGGTGTGAAGGACTGTGATATTATAGACTCGATAAGAAAAGCAAAAAATGATGTATAAAGTGAATTCCAAAGCAAATTCCAACTACTTAAACCAAAATTCTTTTCTTTTTGTTGAAAAGAAAACTACTAAGTGCAACTATATGCAAAAGCATAAAATGGTTTCTCTTTCACTTTTTCAAATTCTTCAAAAAATACAATGCATATAAATGCAAATGTTTGAGTAAGTTTGAATGATCACAACCTACCAAAAGCAAAATGAAGTATAGAGGACCTACAATAACCAAATTCAAACTGAACAGGAAGAAAAATTGGTGAAAAACCTGTCTTGGAAAAAACTAATGAATAGAATCCACTAGATTTACTAATGAACAAGTGGCTAACTGACACTACACAAACAAGTATAGAGAATAAGGTATATAAAAACCTGATCACTGACTTAGACACACCACTGAAATCAAAGACCAAGCAGGAGGTCCAACTTCAAGTCACTGGATGAAATAAGATTCAAACAAATCAAACTCTAAGGCTTAACAACAAGTGAAAAGTATGGCATACAGGACTTTGGACTTACATAATTATATCCACAACAGAAGACCCCTAAGCAGACAAAAAATCAGCCAAGACATGGACAAGCAAACCCTACCAAAATTTTTATGCTACTACAGGGTATACATGACTGTCTTATAAAAAACTCGTGTACCATATGCGACTATCTTATAGAGAAACACACATATACAAGTTGTTATACACGACTATGTACAACAATAACCCGTGTATACAACAAAAAAAAATTTAAAGAAAAAATATAAAAAGGTCTCTAGACATACTATATGTTTCCACCTTTCAAACACCTGGGTCGCGTGGCAGAAATCTTCAAGCCACTCGGTGTATCCTTGGGGGAAAGTTTCGAGTCAAGGCTGTCACCTTGTTCTTGACTCCTCCGTTTAGGCTCAACTCTTAATGAAGCCAAGGGGGGTAGACCCTATTAAGTTAGTAAGGATAATTACTTAGTATGGTGATGTTAAACTGAATGAGTTACTTAGGAGTTTGAAATTTAAATATAGATAATCAAAGATGACAAGATACAAAAATGAACACATGAGAGCACAATGCTGAGACACAATATATATATAAAGCAAGAAAATAACCAGTGCCTTGAATGGAGGAAAAAAATAAGATCAATGTACTTGCATGTGCTTGGAGTGAATGTTTTACGATTGCCTCTTGGTACATTTTAAGTTAAATTTGAGGTGTGAATTGATTACAATTAGGCAAAGAGGGGACTCCAGATATACCCGAGAGTACTTGGAGTATGTCCAAAACTAAACCTTCACGGCTACCCACAAGGAATATGTGGGCTGAATGGAGTCTCTAGGGCTATTGTTCATAACGCACCCGTTAGGGTGTGACAGAGATCGGCGCCTTGAGGTCACTTTTCAGAAGTTCCCGCTTCCTTTGGGTATTTTTCCACCGTGATGGTTTGATCTAGGTGTTGGATTTTCACCTGTTGGTTTGTTAATTTGGGAGAGTGAGTCGTAATTATACTAGTCACTCAAGTGATTTTGATACAGCTTGACTGATCAGATGAACTGCAGCCAAGTGTAGAGCATACACACCAGAGTCTTGTCAATTTTGGTAAATATTACAATGGGTGTTCTTGTTTAAAAGAAAACCCTCGAGGAACCTCTTTCAATACAAGTGGATCTCAATCGAGGAATCGATGAGGGGTTAATTTTATAATATCTAAAAAGCAAATAATAGAAAAAGAAACATATACACAATTCTAGTTTCCTAATTAGTCCTACCATGAATCTATTTCCCCTTTCGGGTTAATCGGGAAGTCGTAAGCATTACGATTACTTTAAAATGTAAAATATGGAATATGGAATTAATAATGAAATAAAGTATACTACCCTATAGATTATATCAATACTAGTTTGAAAACAAATGAGCAAAAAGCAACAAAAAGGACAACGACGCAAATCCCCCCAGGGGGGATGGGGAATGGGCTCAAAAGAGCCTATTCAAAAAATATTTTTATTAACAATGGTTACAATATCAGAGAACTGATATAATTCCTCTTGATCCTTATATGGAATGAAATCAAGAGCTTACAAAGTGTGAAAATTAAAGGTTTTAGTCAAACAGGAGACCCCTGGGGGGATTTGAATGCTCCTGAGGCCACCTCTGAACAGCAGCTTCCTTTCTTTTCTGTCAAAGCTGCTAAAAAATAGCAACCATATCAGACTAAAATATGTCCAAAATCACTCTGAAAGTACCTTTGGGTCAGCTCACTTTTAACCAAAAAGGTAAGCTGAAAACTAGTTAAAAAGGGAAAACAGGAACCAAGGAAGGCAGGATTTCCTTGGGATTTTGGCTTGTCTTTTGAGAATCCAATAAGATGTGCACATTTATTGCAGAATGTGAAATTTTAACATACAGCAAACAAAAATCAAATGCATGCAAGCTAAAAATTTTCTTTAAAAAATTACATGCAAAAAAGGACGACTTCCCTAAAGCTAGATCTAGAAAGCTTATGAAACTTGTTAAGAGAAATATCTAGAATATTTGCTTTGAGAGGATAGATCTATGTTGAAATTAATTTTAAGATGATATATCTAAACAAAATCAAAGCTATGAAAAAGTAACCGGGTGAAGAGTTGATCTTGAGGGAGGAAGAGGAGGAGAGAAATGTTGGTTTCCTTGAAGATCCACAGTGGAATGTCGAGGGAATATTTCTTTTGGAAGGTTTTGGAGAGAGTGAAGAAACAAACTAGATCAGCATCATCTCCAATGTAGGAACCTGCAGCTCAGCTGAAATCAAGAAACTTGCCAAAAAAAAACTTGTGAGATCCGATTAGTACATACACATAGATCCAAAATAACATGCATATAAGCTTATAGGACATGTTGAATCTAGATCTCTAAACATGCATCAAAGGAAAGAGATGGCCAATAAAATTATTGAAAAGCACCTTTCCTACCAAGATTATAATAAGCTTATTATCAATCTTAACGACGGATCTACAAGCAATTAGCAAATCATGAACACAGATACAGGTTACCTCAGTAAAACAATGGCAATCATCATCCACACATACAATGGCACAACACTGTTTTGCCTCCAAAGATTCTCTTTATTTCAAATGAACAATACAACAATACAATAATAGCAACACCTCAATCCTAGTTCTAACTAGCTTGGAAGAGGTTGTTGTGCTTGGATATATACAAAAACAAAGATATCTAGCCCAGGGGGGGTGCAAATCCCAAGGAGATAACCCGAATATGCTGATGGAGAGTCCGTCAA
Source organism: Pseudotsuga menziesii (assembly GCA_001517045.1). NCBI lineage: Eukaryota > Viridiplantae > Streptophyta > Pinopsida > Pinales > Pinaceae > Pseudotsuga > Pseudotsuga menziesii. The sequence continues at coordinate 161,208 of LPNX011210377.1, forward strand.
TGCCTGATCTGTGTCTAACTGAGCTAGATCTGAGTCTCACTGAGTGCAATTGTCAATCAGAGAGCTGATCTGACTGACACATCAACCTATTGACTGAAGCATCCACCAAAACTCATCCAGATGAGCTAAAACATGTTGAGGACAAAGGGAGGGTGAAATTCCCCATAAAGGATGCTGAAGATCAACTCTGGATCTGATTTGATAACCTCCTTCAGTCAAGGATTTGTCAGATCCAGTCAATCTGGTTCAGATCTGACTAATTTCAATCAAATCGGCTGAGAATCCACTGATTTATGATTTTGGATTTGCTCCATTATTTATCAATTTATTAATTAAATTAATCAATAAATGATTTTTTGGGGCTTTCTGACCTGAGTGATGGAAAATCACTCAAAACTAGGAAATAGTGGGTTCATGGGTTTACATGTTGCTCTTAGCTTGAAAATGAGCACCTACATGACTGAAATTGATTATTTGGCCCCACTTTTATTACAAAATCAAATTTTCCAATTAAATTAATAAAAAATAGCCTAAGTTTTGGAAAAATTAAATTTTAATAAAAAACACTAAAAAAACCAAAAATTTGAAAAATTGAAAAAACCTAGGGGGACTTAGACATGTTCATATGACTCGACCATGATGTCTAGCATGTTTATACATTGACACATAGACTCTAATAACCTCAGTAGTCCTAAATACCAAGACGACCACCCCAACTTTGGAGGTATGGAGTGAAAAACTCAGAAATTATCAGTCGTTTATTCAACAACCAATAATAACCAAGGGAAAAAACACCCTAGGCTGATCAAATTGACAAATAAAGTCTAAGAGACAAAGTCTTTTACAGACACTATCATGCTAGAACATTTATTACAATTCCCCCATGGGGTATGAACATGTGATATAGTACAACAAGCATTTCCGAGAAGTACTTCCAAAGGTCTTCTTAAGTCTAAACAAGTTATCTTTGTACGGTTCATCAGACTCACTTGATAAAAAACCACAAAGTACAACTTAGGTGGTAACACTATACTGTAAACCAAAGGAAAGATAAAGGAACCACACTCAGAATCATAGGAAATACTCGTCAAGAACCTACAGGATAAACCCACAGCAAGCTAGGATCCCGTGCGGAGTCGTCAGTTCTAGGGGGACAGTATAAAGCACCCTTGTAACTTAGGGTCTGGGGTTACCAACTTACTACTAACTTGCAGACAATCAACTTTTTATAGTGAATGGAAAGAGGATAGGAAGAAAATCTTGACTTACCCGATTAGCGACGATTGATCCAAGCTTGATCTTCTCTCGCTCCACTTGTCTCCAAAGCTTCTAGGGATGTACTTCTCCACCTACAAATAGAAAATCCTTCAAGTAATATCTCGTGCATATATATATTAAAGGTTAGAGGAAAAGAATATAGATAACATAATCGAACATATTCATTAAACCAATATACTTGAAATAAACTCAATACAAGATTGGAAGAAGAATTCTCTTTATTAACAAGCGGTGAATAAGATAAGAGTACAACCCAGCTTCTGACACAAGGACTCCTCTGCAACCAAAGGACTCTAAGTTCTTCTCCTCCAAGACTCTAAAGGTATACCACCAGCATAACTTTGCTCTCCAAAATTCCTTCCTTGGCCCCACTACAAGGCCTCTATTTATACTTTGGGAAATAGAGTGGTTTCAAAGGTTGAGATGGTTGAGATAGTTATGGATTAGGCCCCAACTAATCTCATTTAATCTTGATTTATATTTTTTAATGTCGAATTAAGATATATGCGGGTATTAATATATGTTAGAATAATCAACCCATAGTTACCTACCTTAGACATCAATTTTAATTTTTTTTGTCTTATTACCTAGTTTCCTAGATTCCACACTATGCTAGTTGCCATCTACAAGTCCTAGAAGTCAACACATGCTAAAAATGAGTCATGGAGTGCTTGGGAAACATTTTGGAAACCCAATTTAGCATGTCTTCTTTATTCCAGATCCTCCAAAGCGCATATCTTCTTTTTCTGAAAAGCTGCTTCTTTTATTGAGATTTAAGGCAAAAGGAAAAGCTAGACTAGGTGTAGTTGACTTGTTTTTTCCCCACATAATCCTCCCTCCTTTTCTCCTAATAAAAGCATGTATGAATTTTCTTTCCATCCCTTATTAGCTTTCCTACTTGACTTAGACAATTCATGAGCATCTTGGTATATTTGGAAACTGCTTTATGCACCTATGGGGGATTTGACTAGATTTAGTAAGCCTACTTTTTGACCATTTCGAATTACATCCTTATGCATTTGAATCTCTCATGTAATTATATATTGCAGCATCATATTACTTCATAAGGTTGGATATTGTACACTTATTGAATACATATCAGTGTTATGCTCCAATTTCAGTCTCCTTTGGTGTGAATTTTGCATGTTTGATTAGCAATTTTGTGAGTGTAATTGTTCTATCTCTTGGGTTCAATTTCCACAACATAGGAAACTCACGTATGCAAGTATACGCGGGTTGCAATGCAAATACTCATGTATGATACACAAGTTGCAATGCATATAGTCGCGTATGCAACCCAAAACTCATATGAAAAATATACAAAGCTAGTTTGAGGATAATGCATCAAATTTCATGCCCATCTATAGTGTTTTGGCCACTTCAATCCAAATTTCCCTATTGTGTACCAACATGAGGAATGTCGGTACTGAGACGGAGAAGTTCCATTTTGGCTAATAACAAGGATGAAGTGTTTCTAGAGAGAGGGAGAAGATTCTTTGCTAAGAACTTGACAAGTATATAGGTCAGAGAGCCAATTGTATTCACAATAGGTATTATAGGTACTATGTCTTCATGTATTTTTTGTAATCTATAGATCGAACGTAAGGTATTGTTACCTAGGATCAACTTCTTCTTGGTGGAATCATCCAAGGAAGATTTTTTATGATCCTTGATACATCTTTCATCACCTTCTCGCTTGGGTTGTTATCAATCATTCCACGGCTTCCACATGCAAAGAGATGAAGCATTTTATTTTTGTAATTGCATTCGTCAAGAATAACAGTTCCATTCCCTTTGTCTTCCTTCAGTATCTTAATTGACTTGTTACTTTTGAGATTCATAAGCATTGTGTGTTCTTCCCTCCTTATGTTAGAGGCTGGTGGCTCTGCTTTCATTAGCATGATGACACAATATTGTATTATCTCTTCAACATAATCCTAAGTTAAGTTATTGATGGTAGATTCAATATTACAAATCAGTTCTTCAAATGGAATCTTCCAAGGGATGATAGAAAAATTCAAACCTTTCTCAAGAATGTTGTGCGAGGGAGAATCTAGCTTTAGAGGGGAAAGGTTAACCACAGTATTCTTTTGCTTCCTGCACTCGTGAGCAATGTTCATTATATTCTTATTACCATGAGTTCTCATGAAATTATGATCATTCTCATTATTTCCATGAACCTTACCACTTTATGGATTAATATCGTTTCTTGACAATTTAATTTCAGTCATTGAAGTGTCTCTATTGGGAAATGATGTTTCCCGTTGTTACCAATATTATTGTGACACTTATAACCGTCGTATGTCAGTAATTTTCCTCCAGTCGTTGAATCTATGTTGGGTAGTTGTTTTCCATTGTTTCTAGAGGTATCATTCTCCCTTTGAATTTCAAATGTCTGTGTTATGCATCTCACCTGATATATTTGTACCAACTTCCTTATCTGCACCTGAGATGGTCTTATTGGTATTGGCGCTTGGTTTAACACTTCCAGTTGCTGCGTTGGGGAGCTATTTTCCATTGTTTCCTTCTTTGTTGATATGCTTATTATCTGTGCTTGAAATGTAATACATGTTTGAAGTGTGTGAAATATCAGTATTGTAATTTGAAGTGACTACATTATTCATATCATCTCATATGTTTCTACCAACACCCCTAGCTTCTTCTAGGATGAACTTGGTTATATTGGCGCTTGGTTTAACACTTCTAGTCGTTGAATCATTTCCTGAAGTATTTCACGTTTAATTGGTAGGTTGTTTTCGATCGTTGCATGAAGTATATTCATGGACCGAGGCGTGATTACACTCGTTGATATTCCTATTATCTGGGTACATGTTTGAATTTCCAGTTGAAATATATGTGTTTGATGTTCTGTCTTATGCATATGTGGTTTCCAAAAATATGATATACCAACTCCCTTATCTGCACCTGAGATGATCTTGCTCCCAGTGGTGTCAGTGTCATCACCCTTAGTAAAATTATTATTGTCATCATATATCTCATCTTTAATTCTCACGGTATAATTGCTACCATCAAGATTATTAATTTTCTTTCCTTTTCTTGCAGCCACCGGATAAAGAGATCTTTAATATTTACGAGAGGTTATTGCGTCCAAAGAGATCCAAAGGTTGATGCACAAAGATGAGGAGAGATCCAGATGTATTCGTAGAAAATACATCTCAGATTCTTTTTTCTCTTGTAGCAAGCGTATTAATGACGCCAACCATTTGGGTTGGCTGGTGAGAATTTGCATAAACATATTTGTTTGTATGGGTGTCCTTTCTATACACCTGGTATCCCAATCCCCCATATTCTTTCTTGGTGAGAAGAACATCTAGGAAGGCAAGTTTACCATCTTTTTCCATATCAATAGTAAATTTTATATGTTTGGATAAACTATTAAGGCGAGCAAGGAAATCATACATATTATCTATCCCGTGGTGCCATTTAGCAAAAATATCATCGACATAGCTTTTCCATTCATCCAAGGTAAACAAGAAAGAGTTGTTGGCTTTCATTTCAAAATTCTCCATGTAAATGCTTTCAATAGCAGGAGAGAAAAGAGAACCCATAGAAACACTTTGAATTTTTTGATAGATATTACCTTGAAAAGAGAAATAAGTAGACTTCAAACACATTCTTACTAGATTAGAAGTTTTGGCATCTGTTATGTGATTTTTGACATCAATGGCTTCTTTTATGGGAATCATTCTATATAACGAGACAATATCACAGCTCACCAAAATTCCATCCTTGTTTACCTCAATGTTCTTAACCCAATCAACAAAGGAAGTGTAATTCGTGACGAAGGATGAAGTGTTTCCAGCCAAAGGGAGAAGCTTCTTTGCTAAGAACTTGGAAAGTAGATAGGTTAGAGAGCCTATTGTATTCACGATAGGCCGTAGGAGTACTTTGTCTTTATGTATTTTTGGTCATCCGTAGATTCGAGGTAAGATAACGTTACTATTGATCAACTTATTCTTGGTGGAATCGTCCAAGGAAGAGTTTTTTATGATCATGGATACGTCTTTCATCAACTTATCTCTTGAGTTGTTATCAATCATTCTATAGCTTCCACATGTCAAGGGATCAAGTATTTTCTTGTTGCAATCGCATTAGTGAAGAATAATAGTGGTGTTCCCTTGTCCGCCGTCAGGATCTTAATTGATTTGTTCTTTTTGAGGTTCATGAGTGTTGTGCATTCTTCCCTTCTTATTTAGGCTGGTGCCTTTGCTTTCCTTCGCATGCGGACAAAACATTGTCTTATCTCTTCAACACAATCCTGCATTATGTTCTTGAGAATATTCAATATTAAAAATTAGTTCTTCAAATGGAGTGTTCCGAGGGACGATAGAAAAATTCAAACCTTTCTCAAGAATGTTGCATGAGGGAGCATCTAGAATTAGAGAGGAAAGGTTAACAACAATATTCTTTTTCTTCTTGACCTTGTGACCTGCGTTGATTATATTCTTATTACCATGAGTGCTCAAGAAATTATCATCATTTCCATTATTTCCATGAACCTTACCACTCTTTGGACTAATATCGCTTCTTGACAATTTAATCCTGGTTGTTGAAGTGTCTATGTTGGGGAAGTGTTGTTTCCCATCATTCCCAATCTTATTGTGACACTTATAACCGTATTCTATCAGTAATTTTACTCCATTCATTGAATCTACGTTGGGGAGTTGTTTTTCATCATTGTTAGAGGTAGCATTTGAAATTTCTGCCTTTGAATTTAAAATTTTTGCGTTCTGCATCTCACCTGATATATTTGTACCAACATCCTTATCTGCTCCTAAGATGATCTTATTGGTATCAGTTTTTGGTTTAACACTTCCAGTCACTGCGTTGGGGGGTTGTTTTCCATTGTTTCCTTCGTTGTTGATATTCTTATTATTTGGGTTTGAAATGTAATACTTGTTTGAATCGTTTGAAATATTAGTGTTGGGATTTGAAGTGACTGTGTTATGCATATCATCTTATATCTTTTTACCAGCACCCCTATCTTCGCCTGGTATAATCTTGGTTCTATCGACGCTTGGTTTAACACTTCCAGTCATTGAATAGTTGCCTAAAGTATTTCTCATTGAATTGGGAGGTTGTTTTCCATCGTTGCATGATGTATCTTCATGAATTGAGGTGTGCTTACATTCGCTGATATTCCTATTATGTGGTTACTTGTTTGAATTTCTAGTTGAAATATCTGTGTTTGAATGTTCTACATTATGCATATGTTGTTTACAAAAATATGATATAGCAACACCCTTATCTGCACCTGATATTATCTCACTCCTAGTGGTATCGGTGTCATCACCCTTAGTAAAGTTCTTATTGTCATCATATATCTCATCTATAATTCTCACGGTAGAATTCTTGCAATCAAGCTTCTTAATTTAATTTTCTTTTCTTACAGCCGTCAAATAAAGAGCCCTTTCATATTTAAGAGACTCGGTTATTGCATCTAAAGTGATCGAAAGGTCTATGTTATGCATATGGTATTGCATTTCAAGCAACTGCATCTGAGATTCTTTTTTCTCTTATAGCAAGCGTCTTAATGATGTCAACCATTTGGGCCAGGTGATGGTGAGATATTACATGAAGATATTTGTCTGTACGTGTGTCCTTTCTGTACACGTGGTATACCAATCCCCCGTCTTCTTTCTTGGTGACAAGAACATATAGAAAGGGAAGTTTACCATCTTTTTCCATGTCAATAGTGAATTTTATATGTTGGGATAAACTATTAAGGTGGTAAAGGAAATCATGCATCTTATCTATCCCACAGTGCCATTCAGGAAAAATATCATTGATATACCTTTTCCATTCATCCAGGGTAAAAGGGAAAGAGTCGATGGCTTCTGCTTCAAAATGATCCATGTAAATGTTTGCAGTAACGGCAGACAAAGGAGAACCCATAGAAACACCTTGAATCTTCTCATAGATATTACCTTGATAAGAAAAATATGTAGACTTCAAACACGTTCTTAGTATATTGGAAGTGTCGACATTTGTTATGTGATTTGTGATTTATGACATCGATGGCTTCTTCTATGGGAATCATTGTCTATAATGATACAATATCAAATCTCATCAAAATTTCATCCTTATTTACCTCAATGTTCTTCACCCAATCAACAAAAGAAGTGGAATTCTTGATGAAGGATCAAGTGTTTCTAGCCAGACGGAGAAGCTTCTTTTCGAAGAACTTGGGAGGTAGATAGGTCGAAGAGCCTATTGTATTCATGATAGGTCTTAGAGGTACTCTGTATTTATGTATTTTTTGTAATACATAGATTGGAAGTGTCGACATCTGTTATGTGATTTATGACATTGATGGATTTTTCTATGGGAATCATTGTGTATAACGATACAATATCAAATCTCACCAAAATTTCATCCTTATTTACCTCAATGTTCTTCACCCAGTCAACAAAGGAAGTGGAATTCTTAATGAAGGATCAAGTGTTTCCAACTAGAGGGAGAAGGTTCTTTTCTAAGAACTTGGGAAGTAGATAGGTTAGAGAGCCTATTGTATTCACGATAGGTCTTAGAGGTACTCTGTATTTTTGGTAGTCCGTAGATCCGAGGTAAGATAGCGTTACTTGGGATCAACTTCTTCTTCATGGAATCGTCCAAGGAAGAGGTTTTTATGATCCTTGATACGTCTTTCATCACCTTCTCGCTTGGGTTGTTATCAATCATAATATAGCTTCCACATGCCAAGCGATCAAGCATTTTCTTGTTGTAACCGCATTCGTCAAGAATAACAATAGCGTTCCCTTTGTCCTCCTTCAGGATCTTAATTGATTTGCTCGTTTTGAGGTTCATGAGTGTTGCGCGTTCTTCCCTGCTTATGTTAGAGATTTGTGGCTTTGCTTTCCTTAGCATGACGACACAATCTTATGTTATCTCTTCAGCACAATCCTACGTCAGGTTCTTGATGGAAGATTTAATATTACAAATCAGTTCTTCAAATGGAATCTTCCGAGGGATGATAGAGAAATTCAAGCCTTTCTCAAGAATGTTGCATGAGGGAGCATCTAGCTTTAGAGAGCAAAGGTTAACCACATTATTCTTTTGATGACTTCAATTGTGATCCGCGTTCATTATATTCTTATTACCATGACTGCTAATGAAATTAGCATCATTCCCATTATTGCCATGAACCTTACCACTCTCTGGATTAATATCGCTTCTTGACATCTTAATCCCACTTGTTGAATTGTCTGTGTTGGGGAAATGTTGTTTCCCGTCATTTCCAATCTTATTGTGACACTTATAACCGTAGTCGTAATATTCCTCGAGTCGTTGAATCTACGTTGGGGAGTTGGTTTTAAAAGTTGGTTTAAAAAATAATACACAGAGTTCCCTCTTCACAAATAGTTTATCTGTTTTGTCGATTAAAACTCCCTTCTTTATAGTTGGTTGAAGACTATTAAATAAACAAAGTAGAGATAGGATGAGTTAACTTTGTCCTCCCAACAACAAAATAAAAATAAGTAAAGTATATGAGGGGCATGAAAAAATATAACATCCTTACTATCAAATATAATTTATAAGCATATTTTTGGAATTTAGGAATGGGATATATGTATGTTGTTTACTCTAAAAAGAACATATGCATGGTTAAATTATCAAGTAATGTGTAACTTTAATTTAATGAAAATAGTTTATTTTTGATAAACTATTTTAATAGTTTATAAGCATATTTTTGGAAATTAGGAATGGGATATATGTATTTTGTTTACTAAAAGAGAACATAAGCATGGTTAAATTATCAAATAATGTGTAACTTTAATTTAATGAAAATAGTTTTTTTGATAAATAAATGTGAAATGTAAATGAGGAAAAAACACTAATATATTCTTTTTATTTGAAAATATAAATTATTCATACATAAAAACAATTTTCTTATTTTTTTCTTAATTATTTTTTAGTGTTTTTTCCTCATTTACATTATATATAGATTTTATGTAAAAATAAATTCGTTTACTCAAGTGTTCCTTGCATGCGAGCCTGGCCTTCATCCAAACTAAAGACTTGTAACAGTGAACACCAATGACCTGGGTATCGCAAGTGGACACAACAAGTTTGATGTCTCCTTTCGCAGCTGTGAAGTTTGGCGGCTTCACAAACTAAATGGGTCAACCCTACTTGTGAAACTTGACCACTTTGATGTTCTACATGTCGATGAAATAAACACACGGCAATGCTACAAGAATTATGCTATTACTTCCAAATAAATAAATGAAGAAACGGTAATGGTTTATTTTACAATTAAAAAAAGAAAAAAAGAAAATACTTGTTCTGCAGTCACCGGGAATGGAGATATGCGAATTTTCTGATTTTTGCATAGAACTCGATTAAAATGGGAAAAGAAATGGAAATAGGGTACAAAATGCGTATTTTTCTAATACGTTGACTACACTTTACAAAAAGAAAAATTGCGCGTAGATTAGTCTTTGAAAGTCGGTAGAAATTGTATATTTCAACTTCGTTCTGATTCGTCTGAATAGCATTAAACAGCATCTTTAGATATCTAGCATTATATAAAAAGCAGTTCAACACATCGGAATCTGGAGGAACAGCGTGGGAATCATGGAATTTAAAATAGTAGGTTGCCTTTTCGTACATGCGAGTTGAAGACTAATCACAATCAAGATACCCAGAGCATGTGCGTGGGTGGGGTTCATGTGCAGGTTGTCTGCCATGAACCCTGGATTCGCGGGAATCGCGGGTCGATGAACAATTGTAAAACAAAAATAGAATAGCCAGTGCAAGGAGAAATTCTAGAGATGCTGTCACACCAATCAAATGGAAGTGGTCGTTTGCAACTTTGCACGAAACTTGCCCTAAACATGCCCTAAATGGAGGAGTTCACATTAAAAATATAGGATTGATGCGGACCAAAGTACCCAATGATATTCATATACTAGTCTTGAAAGTACGTTCACATTAAAAATATAGGATTGATGCGGACCAAAGTACCCACTGATATTCATATACTAGTCTTGAAAGTATAGTCCTTTTGACTGGCGTACGAAACAAAGGCAGTAGTTTTAGGAGAGCAATAAGCACCTCTCAGCTTAGCAATTAATGCTGCCGTTGTGGGGCACAGCAACCGTGGGATTTGATCTCACTGTTAATCCAACAGTTGCTGTGCCTCACAGCCTCAGCGTTAATTGCTGTGCTGCAGGGTGATTATTTCTCTCCGCAGTTCTAGTCATAGTCACAGTGTTACTTCTGGTTGTCCCATAAAGTCAGTGACTACATAATCAAAGATTATGTCTTGTGGAGATTCTAAAAAACTTTCAGTAATTTACCAGCACAACCATAAGTAAGTAAGCGACTGACTATAAGCATAACCAACCATTTAGAGCTGGCTTTTAAACAAAAGTTAAAATAAATACTTTTATATTCATTATTCATACTAGATTCTTAAAATTAATATAAATAAAAAATCAATCCTATTTAAAAAACAAAAAACAAATAGTTACTAGTTTATATAACCATCCTTTAACTATGGATTTAAGCATAATAAGATATGATGATTATGAAATGAATTCTTGTTATACACTTGTTATTATTGGGTTAATTTTCTTGATCTGCTCAAACAAGCACAAAATCTCAGATAATATTTATGTTTATGAGGCAAAACCAATACTATTCAATAAACAAAACAAAATAGAAAAAAGAAAGAAATTGTTACCGTTTCTATTACCAATGCTTTAAATGAAACTTATTTAAATTTTAAGCATAACAACATATAACTACCATGAAATGAATCCTTTTTGTACACTTGTTACTCTTGGGTTAATCTTGTTGATCTGTTCAACCAAAATCTTAGATAATATCTAAATGTCTATTTGAGAAAACCGACACTATTTAATAAACCAAAAAACAAATTATTACCTATTTTTATAACCATCTTTTAACTATTTTTATAATTTTTTAACTGTTTTTATAACCATCCTTTAACTTAAGATTATTTAAATCTTAATCAAAATGTATTTAATTATAACAAAATACAATAACCATAAAATAATTTTCTAAATTTTTATTGTACACTTGTTACTATTCGATTAATGTTATTGACTATCACCATAATTTTCAAGTCAAGATGAAATTTAGAAAAAGGATAATGAAGATAGCTAACACAAAGCAAGTAATCGATCAGTAATGCAACGTGTGAATGCAAAGATTCTGGCCATGAAGAAAGCAATCGAAAGACTTTTGAGATGTGTTCGGTCTGTAGCGCCGAACTGTCGGTCGTGTTGCCTGTCCGTTGTTACAAGATTCAATGGCTTATAATCTCAAAGGTAGCGTTATAGTCGAAATTTATTAATTAATTGGTCCATTGCTTGACCAGAACTCCGTTTTAGCTGCAATGGAATGTAGAGCTAAAAGATAAATAGGATGGCAAGGGGAAGCATTTACACGATTCAAGTTCTCGTGTATTCACGTGTAGTTTTGGTGCACAGACATATCTCGGTGTAGTCTCATCTTCTCTTCCGGATTCTTGTTGTAGACTCTGCTTGTCACAGTATCATATTTTCTGTTTGGATAATACGTTATAGTCTCTGCCTAATTTGCGTCTCTTGTAGTAATAACATTGAATCAAAGTATTGCAGTGCGTAAATTAATTGAATGATGAAGGGCTGCGCTGTGATTGTTCTATTGTTTCTTGCCGTCCCATTAGGTCAGGCTGCTCGTGTTTTCGGCTTCAAGCCATTCTATTGGGATAGCGATTCTCAGGTTAAAGCTGATCCTGCCAGTAGTTATCCATTGGTTGAGAATAGGACTCCCGACAAGGCAATCCTGTCGCAGAACGAACGTCTGAGAGAAACCTGAGAAGTATTCTGCTTCAGAGGATAACTTGAAGGCAAATGCGTCTGCAAAGTCAAAGGCTTCACATCAGCTTTCTAATGAACTTCTTCATGCAATCCATCCTTTTGTCAAAGCTGATGTGGTTGAACCCGAAAAGGAGAAAACTGTTGTGCCCTTTCATCCATTAGGCCACAGCCCTGGAATTGGTCACGACAATCCACCTGGATTGAGGCATTGATGATGAGGCATGGAGAATACTGTTGTGACCTTTTATCCACTAGGGCACAGCCCTGAAAATGGTCACGACAATCCACCTAAGCATTGATGTTGAAGATTATTCAATTAGTATGTTGTTATTGTCAATTAAGTTTTTCAACTATAGCTTTAAGAGGGTACGTTGAAGATTAAGGTTTCTATTAGTTTAAATATTGTTATAACCAAGGGGTTAGGGTTATTTTTATGTTTATGTTAAGATTAGTTATGCAAACTTTTATCAATGTAATAGTTGCCCTGTGCATTCTGCAATTAATAAAATAATTGTTCGTTTTTTCTGTTTTATATGTCTACAAAGAAGAGTGTACTGTAATGTGAAGCCATGCAGCCAGCCAGCCAGCTGCAGGAAAACATGTGGATCTTAAAGTTAATATTTCTAAGATCTCAATGCTTGTAATGCTTTTTATGGTGAAAAATATAATTACATAAGTTATCTTCTTGTTTATTTGATACGGTGAAATAGATATGCAAAACAAAGATGGCTCTTTTAGTTGTGGGTATCTATTAATTTAGGTTATTTGGTTATGCAATTATATTTTAAATATTTTATTAATTTTATCAAATTTTGTGAGTGAATAATAGATATATTTTTTTTCACTACATGAAAGAATCAAGACAGTATAACTCAATGTGGATTGTTGTCCAAGGAGTTGTTCTCTAGAGAAGGATCCCTCACTAGTTGCAAGACATGTAAATTGATCATCGTGGGATCTTTGATTCCGTAGTTTCATGAGGAATTCTACCTTTAACAAGGTGATGAGATAGCACGATAGAGTACATGCAAGAAACAGAATATATAGAAAACAAAAAAAATCTACATCAAATGAATATGTTGTTATTTTCAATCAAGTTTTTCAATTGTAGTTTTAAGAGGGTGTGCTAAAGATTATTCAAATGAATATCTTTGTATTGTTAATCAAGTTTTTTAATTGTAGTTTTAAGAGGTTGTGTTGATGATTAAGGGTTCAATTAATTAAATACTAGTTTAAATATTGTTACAACTAAGGGGTTATGGTGAGATTAGTTATGCAAATTGTTTTGCAATGTAATGAAATAAAATAACTAAAGGTCACTATCAATGTAATCGTTACACTATGCACACTCCAATTAATAAAAACTTTGTTAATTTGTTTCTTGTTTATTTCAATCTTGGTGTCCATGGTTTATTAACATGGTATGAGTGCTTCTACAGCCTTTGCTCTCTCATGTGAGTAGATGGAAGATGAGTTTCTTATTGTAATCATGGTCACTATATGTACTCACTATATGTACAAAGCCTGCCTATAATAGGAGAGAAGAATGTGTTGTTATGTATGTGTTTTTTCAAAAAATAGGGATCAACCTATCCCTAGCCATTCAAGAGGAGATTACATTTTTGTTGGAAGGAGCCATCATTTCCATTTCTTATAGCCTCCAACTAATGTGAAGGGCCAAGCACATTCAGGAAAACATGTTGAACTTAAAGCCATGATTTGCAAGCCATGATTTGCAAGATCACAATATTTGTAATGGTTTTTATTGTGAAAAATATAATTATATGAGTTATGTTTATGGTTATTTTGATAAGATGAAATAGATATTCAAAAATATCCATTAATTCAGGTCATTTAGTTATACACTTATATTTTAATGATTTACTAATTTGATTAGATTTTTTGTGTGAACTATAGATCAATTCTTTTTTCACTACATGAAGGAGTCAAGATACTATAACTCAATATAGATTTTTGTCCACGTAATTGGAGACGTGTCGTCTCAAGTTAGAGGTTACCAGATATGTGGATTGTCAATAATCCTTAGATCAGACAACATGGTCTAGTACTTGCAAGAATATATAAACAGACTATAAAAAATAAAAAATAAAATCTACTTCAAATGAATATGTTGTTACTGTGAACAAAAAATTTTAATTGTAATTTCAAATTTACTGACGTCCATGATTTATTAACAAGGGAATGGCATAAGCTTGCGAAGCCATTCAGACGCGCCGTAGTAGAAAATGACATAGATCGCGGCAATCAATAAATGCTTTGGGATGTGAATAATTCAACATATGGGCAAAACTTGTCATAGTATAAAATCTCTACGATATGCAAAACAATTTGCTTAGATATTAATAAATAGGCGCATATTTCGATATTTTATTGACGTGTATTTATGTTCGACAGCAGCTCTCAGAGATTTCGCCATGAATGTTCGCGCTTGATCTTCTGTCAAAATTAATGTTTGACATCTTGGTTAGGTTTTTGTTGTCATATGAATGTTAATAAAAAAATATATCATACAGCGTTTTGCCTACCTGTATTGAAATATATTATTATGTTCATCCTCAAAAGAAGGATACGATATAATAGTCTATTGTGGATGGAACTATTTGTGCAGCGGATAATAAAACAATCAAAGGATGATTGGGTTGGAATTAAAAGTTGGAATTAATTTTTAAGTAATTTTTGTGAAACCAATATAGTTATAGGGATAGGTATTTATATTTTAGGATTTGGGAGTGGATTAGTAAATAAGTTTTTCCAAAATTGTAAGAGGATGAGAAATGTAATGTTCATATTGATTTTATGGGTTTAGTTTTAAATTCAAAATAAACAATTATATAAAGAAAAAAATAGAAAAACAAGTAGTACTTGCTCCATGTGATAATTGGTAGGTGATGCATACATAATCCTTTTAAGTAGAAAAATGATAATGATAAAAGGTAGGCAACTTAGACATAGACAATAGGTGATTACATGGATCACAACTACTAATGGAAAACAGCTAATAGATAACTTATTTATGGCACTTACCTTGTGGCCTACGGGTCTTCACACGACAAAATAAGCGGCTTTTCTAGTTATCCCAAGAGTTGCAAGCCCAAAGAATCCTTCTAGTAGATATATAGTGGAACTCTAACACCCCCCATAAGAGAAACTTAGTGAGTATCAAAAACCACAAAAATATGTGTCCTCGTAACTAGGCCACATAGGTAACCCAAAAGCATGCTCTCATAAATTGATAAAATAAGAAATGTTTATAGGAAAAAAATCTTCTCCAAAAAGGAGAACACATCTTAAACAACAAGTGAAAGTAGAAGGACTCAAAATGAGCTCCAAGGATAACTTTCTTCACCCCAAGCATTCATTGTAACTTAAGGAAAATACAAGATGCCAAAAGGAAACTCATTTCCCAAATTCCATGGGATAAAAAAAATTACTTTAAAAATCACCAAAATTCTTTGGAAACTACATAAATCCTTATAAATCCATCTTTTTACACTTTCAAAAAATTATAGATCCTTAAAATTCACCCTCGTAAGTATTTAATCCAAAAAAGTTTTTGGCTAACAAAAATGACAAAAAAATACTTGATTTTATAGCAGATAATACAACTGTTCATTGATTCTTAAATACTAACAGCTTTCCCAACATAAAAGACAAACCCATATGTGGACTCTCAATCATCAAGGAAACTAGCCTAATCAGAATTAGTAAATCTACTGGGAATCTTTATGAGCGAAATACAATAGACTCCCAAATAATTGTTGATACAACACGGATTGATTCGTGGTGAAGATGAGATGACAGAAAGAGTAACACGAGACTCAAATGGAATATGTATCAGCTTATAACTATCCATGGCAAACATTTGATGTTAACCAAATGAATGCTTCTACTAAAAAATAAAAATGCATTTTGAAGACTGAAGAACCTACAAACCAACAAAAGTAGTGCACAAGACCAAGATATTTCATATCAAATTATTCCGTCAATGCTTCTTGAGAATTATTAATCATCGAGGTGAAGAACACCATGTGAGAATTAAGTCATTTGCATACAACGAAGAATCAAAATATTTAATCCTTGCTTTTCTCACCTCAAAATGACAATGATTGCACATATAATCCAACAAAGAAAACTGTCCAATTCTCGTGCGAATCTTGAGGATATTGTTTGAGTCCATACAATGAATCTCTAAGCCTCCAAACAAGAGAAGAATCTAGCAAAAAAGATGAGGCTACACAATGTAGATTTCCCTTTTCTAAATATCCATGCGAAAAAGAACTATTCACATACACCTAGTGACCATCCTTAGTAGCAGTAAGAGAAAGAAAAATAAGTATGGAATTCATATTGGCAATAGGGGAAAAAGACTAAAAATAATCAATCCCTTTAGTGTGTGAAGAGCATTGGCCACTAGTCAAGAATTATACTTGTTAAGATAATCATCTTGAGCATAATCGATTCTATATCCCCAATTCAAACACGTTAGCTTTTGTCCCTTAGGAAGAGGAATGAGATTCCATGTGTGCTTCTTCATCAAGGAAGGATACTCCTCTTTCATGCAAGATTTCCATTTAGTCTTCCCAAAATCATCACAAAATTGTTTGGGATCATTTACAACAACATGATTAAAAGAGAGACACAAGTTATATGTTGATAATGTTGCAAGGAGCAATTGAAAAATAACTCATTTAACGCTCTTTTCCTGACAAAAGATCTTCCTCAATTGTTGTTCTTCATCAAATTGTTATTGTCCAAATTGCCAAATTTATGCTATCATATTCGGTAGGGTGATCATCATCTCTTTTTATTCAAAAGAAAAAATGTTAGCATTATATGCACCATCATGGAAATCTATAGAGAGTGTAGAAGAAAGTTTGTGTTTGAAACAATCATCAAAATGAATAACCCTCTCAAAGAAGAGATCTTTAGTAATAGTCCAAAAATTAACTCATACGCCTTCATATTCTCAGAGTAACCAACAAATACCAATTTTTGGGTCTTATTATCCATAAGTTTACCATTTTATTTGGAATTAATTCTCATGCTCCACTACCAAATATTCTAAAAGTAGAGACATCAAGTTTAACATCGGTCCATGCTTCCTTTGGAGTCATATGTAGCAAAACCCTATGAGCTATCTCATTTTCAAAGTAATTCCAACACAATTTACTACTTTGACCTAGAAGGAAGGTGACATGCTCTTAAAATGAATCATGTAGTTTATGGTTTCAGTTAGTGCCATGTTCTTTCTTTTAACAACATGGATAGGGGTGTAGGGAACAAAATGTTGATGCAAAATTCAATGGTCTCCACAAAAATCCTTAAATGCATAATTGAAATACTCTAACCCATCATATGTGCGTTGATTATTGATAGAAAGAGACAATTTCTTCTCAACAAAATCTTTGAATGTCTTTAAAGTAGGAAATAATTCTCTCTTGTAACTAATAAAGTATACATGGGAGTGAGATGGAAAGTCATCAATGAAAGTGAGTGCATACTTAACCCAAGAAAATGAACAAGTTGAAAATGTCATCAGATCACTATGTACCATCTCGAAAGGCGAAGTAGCATGCAAGGCCTTTTCATTTAAAAAAGGACCATGATGGTGTTTTCAAAGAAAACATCCTATACAAACTTTATAATTATAATAGACTTTAGGTATTCTACAGACTAACCATTTTTTTTTTATGAACTACTACAAATACACGTGGTTTAGATGTCCAAATATTCCATGCCAAATATCACTTAAATAATTAGTATGCGAAGTGAAGGAGGAAGCTAAGGAAGGCGCAAAATGGGAAAACTATACAATATGAAGTTATGATAAAGTATTATATAACCAACAACTATTTCTAAATTCTATAATTGTAGAATCACTACATCATGTTGAAAATAAGTTTTCAATTGATGTCAAAGGAGTTCAACGATGAAAAAAACCACTAAACATGATGTAAGAGGAAGAGGATCGATAGGAGTTCAGCAATGACAAAAACCACTTAACATGATGCAAGAGGAAGAAGATTGATCCAAGAGGCAATAATCATGGATCGACGGTTAGGATTGAATCCGAAAAGATATCAATGACTGCAGAATGATCAACAATACTATCGAGCAAATCCACATTTGATTGCAAATCAAATATTAGGAGCGCATATGCAAATGATCGATGAAAGGCGGAAGAAGAAAAAGAAAATATAAATTAGTATGGGTTTCCGCAACCCAGAGTCTGCCCTGCAGAAGGTTGAAGGCATAAAAGAAAATATAAAGTAATATGGGTTTCCGCAACTGCAAGTCCTCCCTCTAGAAAGAGGAAGGAGGAAGGAAGAAGATGGAAGGAGGAAAGAAAAAAAAAAAGAAAATATAAAGTAATATGAGTTTCCACAACCTGGCCTCCACCCTGTGGAATGCGGAAGGCAGAAGGCAAAAGACGAAAAAGAAACTATAATGTAATATGGGTTTCCACAACCTGTAGTCCACCCTGTAGAATGCAGAAGGGGGAAGGTGAAAGGATCAAGGAAGAAGACAAAAAAGAAAATATAAAGTAATATGGGTTTCCGCAACCTGAAGTCTACCTTGTAGAATGCGGAAGGACAAAAGGAAAATTCGAAACAATTTATGGTGAACAATTATCAATTCGAAGAGGCAATTCTTGTAAAATTGCATTGCATAAAGGTATGACAGATAAACTTAAATAAAGTTAAAGAATTGTTAGAATGAATAATTGAGTCTTCATGAAGAGGCATACTAAAAATGAAAAGGCGCAATAGTGAAGAGATTCACTCATAGAAAATATGTTAGAGGGTATTTATAGACAGAATGATGAGCGAATGAAATTGTCTTAGTGATATAGTTTAATGCACTTATAGCAGTTAGAGACCAGATCAAAATTAGAGAAAGACATCATAAAGCATATCTGAGGATCATACAAAAACATAGAGTGGTAGGGTGGAGCTAGGCCGGGCATCAATCCTACAACGGGGTTGTATCCTCCTTTCAGCAATAGCTAGTAAATAGAGTGTAGTAGCATCCTCTCAGTAGTAGCTAACAAAATAGGGGGTTTTAGCTTTGTTCCAGTAGTTGTTGGTAAATAGGGTGTGGTAACATCCTTGTCTTTGGTAGAAGGAAGAAACTATTTGTAAATATAATTTTGAAGTAATAGGACATATTCATGGTTTTTCCCAATTGTGTTCAATGATAAAATATGTGTTCTATATTTTTGTTGATTTTGTGTGTTAAAAGTCAATTGTGGTTTTTATGTTATAAAATTTAACAATAATAATTCACCCCCTTTCTCAGTATTGTCCAATATTCTAACAATTGGTATAAGAGTAGGTTCCTTCACCATAGTTTAACAACTGGAAGGGAGATTCTATTTAAAAAAAAAGAAAACCACTATGGATCAATAAGAAGGGTTACCCACTAACATACCTCCACTATTTACAGGAGAAAATTATGCATATTGGAGTGTGAGAATGAAGTGCCATCTGATGTCCCTTGGATGGAATGTTTGGGAAGCAACTGGAAATGAGTATAAAATAGAAGACCAAGAACTTGCAGACCCAGAGGAACTAGGCCAATATGAAGGTAATTCCAAAACCCTAAATGAAATCTTTAGTGGATTGACAAAATCTATATTTACAAAATTTATGCAATGCAAGACTGCCAAACAAGCCCAGGATATGTTAAAAATTATCTATGAAGGGGCATCTAAACTCAAAGAACCCAAGATTCAGACATATAAAGGACAGTTTGAGAGCCTTAAAATGAAAGAAGAAGAAAACATTGGGGAATACCTTCCAAGAGTAGATGAGGTTTTCAATTTTATTGGAGGCCTTGGAGGAAAATTAAAAGAAAGAGAAGTGGTTAATAAGGTACTAAGAACATTTCCAATGAAGTATGACTCAAAAGTATACACCCTAGAATAACGAGATGACCTTGAAATTTTGACAGTAGATAAACTACATGGAATCCTTACTGCATATGAGATGAGAACGAGACAAAATGAATCTTCAAGAAAAGAAGCAGCATTTAAAGTCTCATCCAAAAACCTATCAGAGAACCTAGATGACGAGGAAGATATTTTTATCAAAAAAATTGAGAAAGGTACTGGAAAATAGAAAGGAAAGTTACCCATAAAATGTTTCAACTGTGGAAGAATTAGACATTTTACTTCAAAATGTACTTACCCTAAACAAGATGATAGTGATGAAAGAGAAACCTCAAAGATCAAAAAGGGTAAGACAGGAAACAAGAAGAAGTCCTATGAGAAAAAGAAAATTTCTTACTCCATGGAAGATAGTGAAGATGCAAATACAAGTGAAGATGAAGAAACTGAAATTATGTTCTTGGGTGTATATATGCAAGCTTGAAATAGTGACTCAAATGTGGAAGGAGAAGTAGACTTAAGAGCTAAACTTGTTAGTTCTTTTGAAGAACTTGAGAAATGAAGAATAAAGAACAAACAATAAAACCATGTCATTAGCAAGTTGGAAGCTCAAATTATAGATTCCAAAAGGATTGAGGAGGACCTAAGTTTGTAGCTTAAAAGAAGAATACAAGAATATGAGAGACTTGAAGAAGATACCATGCAATTCAAAAAAAATATTGATAAATAATCTATCAAATCAAAGTTTGAGAATAGCTCAAGGATTCTAGATGACATCCTGAATAGCCGAAGATCATCAAGTGATATATCTAGCTTGGGTTTTAACAAAGAAAAGAATCCATAATGTTTCTCTTTCACTAATCAAGGAGGAAATAAGATAAGTTATGTCGGAGCACTAAAGAGTCCAGTTAAAAAGGAAGAGAGAAAAAAATCTTCCCTAAGCTCTCAAGATAAAAGCATAAATAATATGGTGTCTAAGAGACCAAATAGATACCAACATATATTTTTGGGTCATTTTTACTCTTGTAATGGCTTTGGTCAGAAATCCTTAAATTGCAGAGCTTATGGAAAGGTTCGAGAATACAAGAAGAAGTCGTCAAGTAACAAACCAAAAGGAAATCATAACATTTTTACACTTGTGCAAAAATATGACATAGAGTGTTACAAATGTAATAACCATGGAAATATGGAAAGAAATTGTAAACTCATGACTCCTACAAGAAAGACTGTTGGAGTTAAGCCTAAATACACAAAAAAAGAAGTATTGGAGGTATAGGGAAGAAAAAAAAGTTCCATGATTGTCCTATGTGCAACAGAGAAACAAAACCAATGGCACTTAGATAGTGGGTGTTCAAAAAACATGACAAGTGACCCAAGCAATTTCATAAAACTAAAAGATAATAAGGGTAAAGAAACATTTGGAGAGAATATGTCTTCCAAGATAGTTGGAAAAGGAACAATTATTATAAAAAAAAATCAAAGTAGAAAATGTATTACTAGTAGAAAACATCAAACCTAATCTCCTCGGTGTAAGTCAAACATGTGATTAAGGGAACATCTATATTTTTTACTCAGAGAAAGGAAAATGGACAGAGGAAGAGTTTTTGGCAATGCTATAAGAAATTCAAACAATGTATACATCCTAGAAAATGAGATTCATTGTTACTCAAGTATGGTTGATGAAAGTTGGATGTGGCACAGAAGGTTGGGACATTTAAATTTTGACAATCTTGTCAAAATAAGTAAGAAAGAAGCTGTAAAAGACTTTCCTAAAATTTTAAAGCCTCTAAACTCAGTTTGTCAACATTGTCAACATGGGAAAAAAACTAGAGCCAGATTTAAAACAAAAGAACATATTACCTCACATACTCTAGAAATAGTGCACATTGATCTATGTGGACCAACAAGAACTAAAAGTCTGCAAGGAAAATATTATTTCATGTTGCTCATTGATGTTACACAAGGATGACTTGGGTAACATTTCTCAAAGAAAAACCAGAATCCTTTGAGAAGTTCAAAATATTCAAGGCAATGGTTGAAAATGAGACATATATGAAAATCAAATTTCTTAGATAACACAATGGGGGATATTTTAATTCCAATGAGTTCAATGAGTTTTGTGAGATACATGGGATTAAGAGACAATTTTCAGCTACAAAGACTCCTCAACAGAATGGTGTTGTTGAAAGGAAAAATAGAACATTCCAAGAAGCTTCCAAAACAATGCTTAATGAAGAAAAGTTGTCAGATACATATTGGAAAGAAGTAGTATACACAACTGTCTATATACTTAATAGAGGAAAACTCAGAGTGAATAAGGACAAGACTCCTTATGAACTATTGTATGGAAGACCAACTTTCAGGAATATATTTCAAAGTATTAGGAAGTAATTGTTACATTAAAAGGAACAAGGATTATCTTGGATTGTTTTATTATAGGACTAATGAAGGAATATTTCTAGTATATCCATCCACCAAGAAGGCGTATAGATGTTACAATAAAAGGTTTTAAAAGATTGTAGAAAGTGCATCTTCAAGAATAGATGATATAAACCAAAGAAGAGTAAGAATTCATGACAATATTGAAGATACAAATGATGAAGAAAAGGAAGACTTGCAAAAGGATGAAAGTAATCATGACGAAGAAGAAGGAATAGAGAAGGAATATACAAAGTAAGGTGAAGAAGACTCCCCAAGACCTAATACAAAAACTACATCTAGAAGAATACAAAAGAATCATCGAGATACATAGATCATAAGTGGTAAAAATGTTGTAGTCATTACAAGGATACAACTACCATTTAATGAACAAGCCCTACTTTCAATAGTGGAACCTAAGGATTTTACAGAATCCAGCAAAAGTGATGAATGGGTCAAATACATGATTGAATAATTAGATTGGATTGAGAAAAACGAGAACTAGTAACTTGTCCCATGACCCAAAGATAAGAATTTTATAGGGACCAAATTGGTTTTCAAGAACAAATTCAATAAGGATGGTCAAGTGATAAGGAACAAGGAAAGATTAGTATGTAAAGGGTATGCTCAGGTAGAAGGGATTGATTTTGAAGAAACTTATGCCCTGGTGGAAAGACTTGAAGCAATCAAAATGTTTCCAGCACTCTCATGCCATAAAAATTTTAAATTGTATCAAATGGATGTCAAATATGCATTCTTTAATGGAAAAATAGAAGAAGAAGCTTATATTGAACAACTTGAAGGTTTTCTATTATAAAAAAACATAGACTATGTTTGCAAATTGAAAAAGGCACTCTATGGTCTCAAATAAGCTCCAAGGGCCTAGTTTTCAAGGTTGGACAACTATTTAAAGAAACAAGTATTTAAGAGAGGAGCCACTGAAAGTAATCTCTACTTAAAAATTGAAGTTGAAAATATGATCATTGTTGTTGTTTATGTAGATGACATCATATTTGGAAGAAATTTACAAATACTAAGTGTAAACTTTGCTTCTGAAATGAAGAAGGAATTTGAAATGTTAATGTTGGGTGAACTAACATTCTTCTTAGGGTTACAAGTTTACCAAACAAATAAAGGAATCTTTATCTCTCAAACTAAGTACATCAAATACATGTTGTCTCGTACCCCAATTTCAATAACATTTTATGTTGAAGAAAACATTATATTTTATTTTTATTGTAAAGTTTATGACTATTTACCAAGTGGGGTGAGGGATGACTGTAATTAAGTATGTTGAATATTTTATTACTTAATAAATAAAATATGAGACAAATATCCTAAGGAGGTTGTTGAATGAGTGTCCATTGACCCACTAGGAAAAATAGACTGGGGTGAGAGCAAACTAACACATGACAACATCTTCAACCACTTCTAGTTGTTGCAGGGGGAAACTTTCCTAATTTTGTGTTCATGTTCCCCAAGAAAGTGGAAGAAAGTAGGTGGCTCATTAATTGAAAAATTGACCAAAAAGACCTAAGCATGCATATATATATATATATCCATCGAATTCAGCAGGAGGTTGTTCATTCTTTACCTTGTGAAATTTCTAAAGTTGAGAAAGGAACACGAGATTCGATGAGGGGAAAGTTAGATGTGGTTTGAGTGTTAACACTATTTTCAGAACTAGAGCAGCTTGATATGTGATTTCTTTACTGCTGAGGAAAAAATTACTGTTGTTAAGTACTTCTATTTAGTTGAAGGGGTATTTAATTCCATTTCTTCACATAATGCTTTCATCTTGGTGGATCAGTAGAGAGGTTCAGGGGTCCTAAGTTAATAAATTGAGCTATCTTGAGGAAAAGGTTGGGTGGAGTGGGCTCCTTGGGTTGTTTGTCTCTTCTACAAATTAACAGGTTCCTTTGTGTTATCTTATTTATTTTTATGCAATCAAATTACTTGAATGAAAGTAGTCATGATTAGTTTTACTATTATTACTTAGATACTTCACATCTGCAAATAGACTGTTTCAGTCTGCATTTTATTCACAAAATTTTACTTGTATATGTTTAATAGAATAGGTGAGAGTAAAATTAGAAATGATTGGTTAATTAGTAAAATTCCTTTCTGCATTTTTCCACTCATCTTACGATGAAATACTATAGTACATCAGGTTTGTTTAGAGGTAAATATGAATGATTATACATGGATAAAATGATATGAAACTATTATCGAATTTAATAGTTTACGTAGAGTCTATTATAGTAATCTTTTGTCACACTGTCATTAAAGTGTGAATAGTATAACACAATAAATAATTACTGAAATACAAACTATTTATTTACACTTCGTAAAGAAAAACCATTCATCATACTAATTCTAAATACCTAATTTATAAACAAGTATTCTAGATATATTATAGTAAATAATTGCATAGTTAAACCTCCAACTATTCTTTGAAATCATCTAACAGTGTAAGTCCAGGATGAACAGTCAATAGACTGAAATTTTAATACCTATTGTATTATAGTACCTTAAGTACTTAGGAAACAAACTGTAAACTTTTAGTATAACATTAGTATTATTATTTATTTTTGTAAATTGTTCTTTCTAAACCCTACTCATTATTATAACCATTCATAATCATCTACAAAACCTATTTATGAAATAGTCTAAATTTTTCTAGCTCTTCAAATTAAAAGGAATACTTTTACATTGTGACTATTGTTTATACCAAACAAATCGAATATCTGTAGATAACCTAATTATTATACAAATAATGAAAATCAAAATATAATAAACTAACCTAAACCACAAAACTATTTAATAAAAAAAAACCCTAGGTTCATCCTTACAATATCGTTGGCGTAGTTAAAATTTCAAACAATTAATTTTACCAAGGGATTTAACCTATTTACAACCGTATCATAATTATTGGAACTACACCAACACTAACAGGTATTTACGTACGCTTAGGCCCGTTAAAAAGAAAAGAAAAATAAACAGAGTTATAAATTATCAAGGATTTAAATAATATAGTAGCCACTCTGTTTCAACACCAAAAACCTTTACAAATTTATATCCTCAAACGTATTTCAGTGAATGAGCAAGAGAACCGAGGAGGCATCACATACATAATCATAGTATATTTAGTCACGATTTCAAAACCTTAAAACATTATTATATTCACCCTAAACATTATTTACAAGAGCCATAGCTAATTGGTGAAACCCTAAGAGTTTTTCAATAATGTTGGACTGACGTCCTCCACCTTGTTCATTCCTAAACAAAAACAATGAGCTACTGCAAGTATTATAAACACTACATTAAAAAACTGCAAATACCACCAGTGTCACCGCAACACCATCTCGACGAAGGGTGCCCTAGCGATGGGACCGAGGCTTACTGAGCCTATCAAGCCCAAACCCTCCACCTTCAGAACAAACGCCTTCACATTTGACTATGCATTGTCAAGTTTTTCATTTGCAAACCGCATGTTCTTTAGCTGTTAGTATTTGGCTTTGTTTTGATAGATAAATAAAATAAAATAAAATGTTGAGAAGAATTGTTACCACTTACTAGTTTAAACACTTTGCTCGTTGAAATGATGAAGGAAAACAACCAAATATTCTAACCTGCTAATGCCATGGCAACAAGAGAAAACACTGTTTAAAAACATTGAGCTAGAATATACGGAGATGGCGAAGAACTAGGGGTTGAGTTTTCTAACTCCACGGGCATCCAAGAGTGACAATCGTTGCACAAAACCGAGGAGGCCGAGGGCCTATCAGCCCACTCTCCCTTTCCAAATTGTAAACAACAAATGAAACCGATTGAGTGTTAGGGTAAGTATTTGAACCTTTGCATAGGGTTTATCACCCAAACCCTTCTTCAAACGACTATCCACCACATGGAATTTGATATCGTTTAAATCTTTTACCTTTTCATATAGTTTTAACGTGTGATATATGGTAAACCTAATACTATCACATTGTAAAAATAAATCAATAATAATAATAAGCATTTCTATGTTATGCATCAAATACGCCTAGGTTAGTTTATATGATATGCATTGAATATATGGTTAGGTTAGTGTATATGTTCTATATCAAATATATATGCATATGATAGGTTTGTTTTATTTGTCGTTAGTATCTAACTTATAAATAAAAATAGTAATGATAATTTTAGGACTCAGTAAAGTTCTAGGATTTATATAGTAAAAATTCAAAATTATAAACCAATTGGAAATGTATTTAGGTTTCTGGTTTTACAAATAGCTGAAAACATGGTTTATAATTATATAGAATCATTTATATAATTTATTTTGTATAACCAATAATCACACATTCAACTCAAATTGTTACTTAGGTAGAGCAGTCTTTGCTATAGGCCTCAAAATTCTTCCACATTGATAATCTAGACAGAAAATAAAGTCTACGTTTTTTCTTCCTAACTTACTCATTTAGTCTTCAGAGCTGTAATATCCTACATCGTAACCGGGAAGAAAGTTTTACCTATGAATCCTATACAAGCATCGGATGTGCTCTAGCTTTGAAAATGCTAATTAAGCCTCGGGATAAACTCAATCCCCCTTTAGTAAGAAAAGAAAAACAATCATAAGAAAATTACACATTCTTACAAACAAAACAATGATGTGAATTCAAAATTTTTGAAACTCTTTAACTTTGATCAACATCGTATTCAAGACTGAAATTCAATATAGATTTAGTACGTTTAGTGGCATGTGACTTACAAGTTAGTAAGTATAATTTTGTAGATTTTAGTTACAGTTAACCAAGAAATATTAATAGCTAAGTTTTTCATTTTATGTTTTGTCTTTATAAACTATCTGTTAACTAGCCTAAAAGTTAATCATTAAATTAGTGTTCTCACTATGAGTTAGTATTTATTATCACATAGAATTTTTTATTTTTTTTGAAATTATGGAGATGTTACATACGGTATGAGAGCCCACTTTCTGACACTAGGCCTAAAGGGGCTTAGCACACACAAACAAAAAAGTAAATAAAAAGTATGGATATTGATTTATGATTTTAAATGTTGTTGTACAAAATATTTTATGAATTAGATGTGCAGGTATGGAAGGACTCGAAGAGTATGCTGAAGAGAGGTACCTATTAAATGAACAAAATAATTTTGGAAAAGAACTTGTTAAAGAAGATATAACTAATAACTCATATGAATTACTGCAAACAGTTAAGGATATAAAAACTTAAATGGAGACTGTTAAAAATGAAAATGAGAGAATGCTAAGAGCTTAGGAGGAGCTAAATCAAATACTACTAAAAACGTTTTATAACAAATAAAAGGATAAACAGATAGAATCTGACACTACGTTCTATCAACATAAGGGTAAAAGGTCAAAATACTCTAAAATTGAAAGCATTTATTCTTCTAAAATTAATGGTAACTCACACAAAAAGAAACGCTAGTATTCTAGTGATAGTAGCGAGAGTAATTATCGCTCTAGAAAGAAGAAATACAAGCCTTATGAAGATATTTCTATGGAGTTCATAAATATTAAACCCCCAACTTTTAATGGCGAAATAGAAAAATGAGAGGAAGCCGAAGCATGGATATCCGGAATGAAAAAGTATTTTCAGATATATAATTATTCAAATGAGTTAAAAGCAAGGATGGAAATATATAACTTAACTAGAAAAGACAGCATCTGATGGCAAGACATAAAAGGAGTTAAGGGCATAAAAGAGAAGAACATAAAATGGAGCACTTTTAAAAAGTACTTTAAAAAGAAATTTATGTTGGATCAATATTACGAGGAACGAGCTAAAGAATTTTATGACCTAAGGTTGGGAACCATGAGTATGAAATAGTTAAATAGTAAATTTTTAAGCTTATTGCAATATGTAGCTTATATTGTTGATGAAAAATGCAATGTACAACGGTTTCTGAGTTGTTTACCTTTTCATATTAAGGACATAATTGAATATGATAATCCCAAAGCCCTTGAAGACGCCATGCGAAAAGAAAATTTATGCTATGAGAAGAACCGAAAAAGGGAGAACATGCCAAACTAGAAAACAAAAAGTTCTAATAATTTTGAGCAAAAATAAAAAGGTTTCACACCTAATCGGAATTTTGGGCATAATAAATCACACAATTTTCCTAACAAAATTTTTCAAGGAAATAATTTTAAAAGTAACTCAAAACAAAACCCTACTGTCACAAGAAATAAAGAATTTACAAATAATCACAGAAAACTATGTTAAAAATAAAGAGCTTAAGGAACAGGTAAAATGTTGGGAATGCCAGGGACCTCACTATCCATCATTCTGTC
The DNA here is from genome assembly GCA_001517045.1 of Pseudotsuga menziesii. NCBI lineage: Eukaryota > Viridiplantae > Streptophyta > Pinopsida > Pinales > Pinaceae > Pseudotsuga > Pseudotsuga menziesii. The sequence continues at coordinate 189,985 of LPNX011210377.1, forward strand.
CTAATGGGAAGAAGGTCGTCAACAACATTCATACTATGAAGGATGATACAACGGTTGGTGATTTAGCAAGAGGGATTCCCATAATCAATCCAGCGCTAGAAAACAGAAAGGCTGAATATCATACTTCCATGGTGGAAGTAGAATGTATAATGAACCATAAACCTATTTCTATTTTTATCGACCCAAGGGATATCCTGAGTTATTTGTCTCCCAGTTTAGTAGAGAAAAGTAAAATTGTAATATCTCAAATTTTGGACCTACCATTTATAGGTATGAGCCTATTAATCATGATGATTATATTGACATTTTAGTTTATATTGGGTCAAAGACCCCAGTGCATATGAACATGATGATTTGTTTTGTATATTGGGCGTAAGCGAATTGTTTATGATACATATGGATATATATGCTGGTTGTGTTGGGCGTGGACCTTGAAGCACATGGTTGATGAAATGTTTTGTGTTGGGCATGGACCCTGAAGCACATGATTGATGAAATGTTTTGTGTTGAGCAAGAGGCTCTGGAGCACATGAGTACTTACATTCATATTGAGCATAAAGATCTGGAACACATGAAAAATATAATTGGAAATGTTGGGCATAAGCTCTGGATCATTCCATGTTGATGTTTAGCATAAGCTCTGGAGCATCGGATCTTTGGCCATTGTATCCCAAGGTGTATCATACAAGTACATCCTATCATTTAGTGTTGAGAGAGAGCTCTGGAATCACACTATGTTTGTAACTCCCTGTTATAAGCATTGATTATGGGCTCTGGTAACCACTAGTGGTTACTGAAAAGAATTTAATAACTTCCGAGTGAAAATGACTCGAGAAAAATATTGATCTCGTCATACTTATTTATAAGTGATTAAATGAAATTTTGAATTTATGTATTCTCATCAAGTACTGAAGAGCTACCACATTATATGAGGGAAATCCAACATGCAAGGATGTTTAGAGTTGCCTAGCTTAGTAGACCTGGACCATCTATCTACTTGACCTTCATAAAGAAGTGTCGTTAACTCTAGGGATCACGATACATGATGCCCAAAGGCAAATGTTAACAAGTATTTTAATACTATGTAGTTTATACATAGTATGTATAAATAATTAATTATGATTAATTATATAATTGAATAAATAAAGAAGAGAAGCTCCACCAATTATTATTTATTATTAAAGGAGTAATAAATAGTGAAATATCTATGAAAGACTAACTAGGAACTAGTTAAAAGATCCTAGGTTAAGAATTGAAAATTACTCTAGTAAATTAAAAAGGGTTAGATCAAGAAATCAAGGATTTCTTGATTTAACTGCCCCTTTGACTGAAAATTCTATCTATAAAGACTCAAGCTAAGCAAAGGCTCGGTGTTCTGATTTTTCTAGGAGAATATGATTTTGTCTGTTTTTGTTCTCAAGTGTTTTCTTGGAGAACTTTTCCTTCAGAACTGAATACCGGTTAGCAAGCAGTACCTTAGGAGCTCTAAGCTATTTGCATGTTGGAGTCCGGCTCAGGGGGATCCAGATTATATCCAGGAACGGTTTCGGGTCATGGTTGGGAGGAATGTGGTAGTTCCCAAGTGATTTGGTCATCAAATTTAGAGGTCAGATTTGTCTTAAATTGATAATGCCGGTTATTTAAAAAGTGTGCAGGTTCAGCCATTAAAGGAGCTACAGGAAGATAAATTACAGTTATGATTTCTTAGTATGTCAAAGTTCATTTCTAGGGTAAATGTTGGATACCTATGTAAGAGCTTTTATATATATTATTAACTCTGTAATTGATTGGTTCTATCCATATCTCCTAGGGTTACATTTCTTAAAATCTAACCCTAGACTATCTATGTCATCTTCTAAGTTATATAATGAATATGTTAGATGAATGTTTCCAATGAATCTACTAACCCTATGTAATTGATGTTTTGCCTAGATTCTGCTAGGGTTTTTATTGTCTTCAAGACTAACTAGGATGGTAAATATTATCATAGGTTGTATATAGCTAGGTTTCCATCTCTAAAGTTTGTTTTTCATATTTATTTAATATTCATAAATTAATAGTGTAACCTAGGTAAGTCTATACCTGCTATTTAATGTTCACCTATTATTTATATCTCTACTGACATATTACATTTTTCAGTAGAGACATGTTTCAGATTATAGTAGATTTAATCATAGAAGTAAGTTAAAAGACATAAATATACTATATAGATACCTTAGCATATTATTTACAAATACAAAAAATTTATAAGATAATTATATATATATATACACAAATAAGGCCATCATGTATAAACATATATGAAAATTATCTATACATTTATTTCCAGAATTAAATAACCCATCTAAGACCTTCCAAGGTCTGTATCCATATTACAAATTTACATTAAAAGTACTCAACATAAATGAAACAACATTATAAATAATCAGAGGAGTCATCGTGACCATCCATGTGGTCCTTTACATTTCTTTGATCATAACCATAAATAAAATTACATAACTCAATAAACAATACCATAGCCAAATTAAATAATATATATTATACAGTAAATCATATCATAGTAAAAAAACACTCAAATCATATTAGAAATTCATATATTGCAAACAGTAACATGAATCAAATCTTGGCATACAAGCCTAGGTTGCTTTTATTTAAAATAAACTAATTACGTTACATTAAAACCATGTTGCCAATAGAGGTCACGACATCGATTCCCATGGATGTCAAGACCCAACGAAAAGCCATAAAAACCACATCGTAACAAATTGAACATGAATCAATCCTGTATATAAATCCATTGTTTATATCGTTACACAGGCCACAACTTACACTAAGTAGACGAGCTGTAAGTTACAAACACATCAAATTCCATATAAAAACGATGCATACGCTAGAAGTGGGGTCATGAGACCCTAGCTATAGCATGGCCTTGGCCAAATAAACTTTTTAATACACAACCCATCAATTTATAAAACTACTATAAGCGTTGGCTACCGTGGCTTCCAACCCATGGATTTGCACAAACCATTTTAAATAAGAATTCGAATACCATAAACATTAATATACAAGCTATCGCAGCACTGTGGGAAATGCTCATGCCATTTACGGCATGGTCTTTACCCACATTGTCAAAATATTATATTATACAAGCTAATCACTGAATCCGATTAGGCAAAATACCTCTAGTGTTAAAACCCCAACTCTTTTTAATATAGAGATCAATAAAAACGCAAAAGGAAATCAAATACACAAAGTATCAAAGTTAACCATTACCATTTTATAAAAACAATACACACATCTTATTACACAGAGATTCCAATTATGATACACATCCGCCATTAAAGGCCGAAAATGAGGTTTACACGGGCTTGCCAATGGGCTATGGCACCATTGCAAGAAATGGTGTAGCCCATGGCTATAAATCCCAAAACCCAAAATTAATGATTTACATAAATGAAATTAAAATTACACAGAGTTGAATGGCCTACAGATCAATTCATGGCATAATGCCTGAACATTTAAAAAAAACCAAGTCTATAATCATAAGTCCGAAGGCGAAATCGAAATCGCTACAACATAAGACCCCAACCAACAACTAGTCGAAACTTAGCTCTGCCTACAGGGGTGAAAGGTGACAAGAATAAGCTTGAAGAGGAGGCTTACCATGGCCTCAATTGCATTACATTGGAGCTACAACGAAGATGGAACCACCCCACTGTTAGGCACCCTATATGCAAGTTAATCAAAGCCAACATACAGAGTGTTCAATATAAATTGTCAACCCAGGGAAGTCGCTTATTTCAAGGATAATATGCATTGTATATGCTTAAACACTAAGTAGCTGATACTATAAATGAATGACCCTACTTTCCTGTTCAGCCGAACTCATCCGATAATCTACTTAATCTAGCTTACCTTCTTAAGAATGTAATCACAAATACATTCTTACAATACTTAATCTAGAATTAAAAGATTCAGGAAACAAACATCTATATTACTTTTGAAAAAAGTTAAATCCTTAATTACCAAACCATCTAGAGATCCATCTCAACTATCTTGATTCGAATTAATCTAGGAATTCAAAGAACATGAATTAAGTTCTACAATTATAAATGTGAAGGAATAAACTCCAAGGATCTAAAGAATACAACAATTGAAAGAACTAGGGATGAACAAGGATGTCACAGCTATCACACAGTTGCATAAAAGAAAGTTAACCTACATAGTCGACTGTCACAACACACCACTGCAGTTTACAGGGGATGAAATTACTGATCCTTCAAATGAACACATAGCAAATCAATGACTATTGCAGCTTACTGTAAATAAAGGAATTTATCACAAAATCCAAAGCACACAACATAATAAATAAAATACCTAATTAACTCATCAATCCCTGTGGGAAGGCAGGACCAGCCTTCACACAGAGATGTTGGATGTAGCACATGTTAAAACGTCGAGATCTGAAGAATCAAACTCCTTGTATTAAAATGGCAGATGAACACACAACCTCGGTCACAGCTTATACAATAAATTTGATTAATTTTTCAACCCCTGGCTCGGAATAGTTCCCAGTATTTATACAATTACAATCATAACATCTTCCCACTATTATTGGGAATCCTTGAAGATCTCTGATCTTTAGGCTGCCCCAATTACAATAAGTTGTTACAGTCATGGCAAGATGAAAGAAGAAAATATAGGAAGGTTGTTACTTGAGCCAGAAATGACGATCATGATCAATTGAGAATATAATCCATGTATTGCAGCTATTCTTGAGCAGCACTGAACTGTTGCCTCCGAATATATTGTATCCTGTTCCAGCTGCCTTTATACAGCTTGCGTGGAATAGTATCCTTAGACCACGTTCTTTGGGAAACGATGAAATGGATGGAAATCATATCAGCAACGAATGTTCAACCCTCTCTTGGCATGTTCATCCCGCTACACCTGTATCCTTTACATCTCAAATTATATTTATAAAACCACCATATGTTAGCATAATTCAAGATGTAAAGCCCTGATTACAAAAATCCTAAGCATTAATAAAATAAGACAATGATTAACCATACCAGTAAGAATTAAGGTACCAAGTGAAGGAAAAACATATGTGTAGTGTACATAATAGAGTAGGATGATGCAAAAAGAGGTAGGTAAAGCTGGTAAAAAAGGGGTTATTTATGGGCCCAACATCTCCCCCCAACTATCATATTGCATGTCCCCATGCAATAACCTCCATTAGTCTGAATCTGAATCTAGCATTGTACTTCGTTCATGGAGAGAAGAAAATTTATATGGGAATTCAGGCATTCCCTATTTTTCAAAGAATCCCTTATGGACAAACCAATATCTCCAACACCTATGCTCTTCTGCCTTTATTAATGAGAAGCCTTCCCTGTATGGTTTTGCTGGCCACCAGATGAGGAAATTTGAATTTGAGTCCCAACCAGTTAACTCCACATTCCTTCATGCATCCAACATATCCCTCATCCTAGAAAGTGCATGTTTAAAATTCCTGTAACAGTAGGGATCCCTATTTCTCAGGGTTGAAGAGGTAGCCTACCATCTGTGCTGGCTACCTTCCAAAGCCAATTGTTGATGCTTGGAAATATGGCTTACACAAGTAGAGATAACCTTTTCTTTAAGTTCCATTATCCACTGAGTTTGGATGGGATACAAGAGTATATTCTGATTACGAGCAAGGAGAAGATGAGGGTTTTGAGGTTCGCTTCGAATCCAAAGGTTAGAGTGGGACTCATTATGAGAGAAAGTTTGGAAGGATCTTTCCCATTGAACATGATTGCTAACAAAGGAGGCAAAAGCCCTCAGCTGAACATCACCTGAGAGAGGGATAGGATTTGATTGGCGATCCAAGGGACAAGCCAAATCATGCAAATAAAGCTCACAAAGCAAGTTCTGCTCCTTAAAGTCACTTTCCAAAAATGCTTCCAGGAATTTAGCTGAGGTCACTATTTCATACAGTCTCCCTTCTTTTACAGCCGTCAGTTTAAACCAAATGAACTGCTTAAATAAAAACATAGGGTAATAAGAGGATGGTACTCTAGTACCCAAGAATTCCTGAGAAAGAGTATACATCTGATCTTTTTCCACCTGCATAGATTTGAACTTTTTCATCTCCTTTAGCTCTTTCTGTAAATCGTCCCCATAGAGTTTCTAGGACATGAGTTCTTATGCCCACCTTTCCTTCAATTCCCTGATGGCCTTCCTATGTTTAGCGAGGGAAACCATCCCTTCTTGATACCTCTCCACCTGAGTCCTCCACTTCCTCACTTCTATTCTTAGGATTGAGAGTTCTTTTGTCATCCTCATGATTTCTTCATCTTCAGCATGTTGTTCATTATCAGAATCCAAATTGACAAAATTTTGAGGAAGTTGAGTCCATACCTTATCATCTAATGTTCCAATTTAAACATCCTGTACTGTCTACCTAGATACTTTTGAAATCACTTCTGGGGGTGCTGGTTCTTGTGTAACAGCATCCCTTCCTTGAATTTCTCCTACAATAACTTCAACCATAGGTGCCTTTGAAACAACTTCTGGGGATGTTCGTTCTTGTGTAACAACATTCTCTCCTTGGATTTATCCTATAGAAACCTCAACAGCTGATTGTGAAGGTGTTGGTTCTTTTTTAACAACCTCTTCCTAAATTTTGATCTCCCCATTTTCCTGATTGTCAGCTGCAACTTCGATAGGGGGATGCAAGGCCACTGGTTCTTGTGTAACAGAGCCCTGCCCTTCTATTTCTTAATGCTTCTAGGTTTGTAGAGTTGCTTCCATGTCTTTTGAAATATGGAGTTGTTCTTCGAGGATTTCAGTGTCCCCTGAGGATTGTGATTGCATTTTTTCATCCTCTCCTAAATCCAAATCAGGAATTATGTCCATTTCAGGATTGATTTCTTATTGCTGCCTAAGAATATCCATAGAAATTTCTAGGGATGTTGGTTCTTATGTGACAACATCCTGGTTAAATTCCTCATTTTCCTATTGTTGGGGTTCCATTTCTATTAATTCTGTGTCCTGAGGTGGTTCAAGAGTCACAACATAGACTTATTCATTAAATTCAAGAATATTTTCAACCTCTAGTTCATCTACCCCCATTTGGGTGGCAACTTCAACAAGAATATTTAGGGCTGCTGGTTCTTGTGTATCAACACACTGTTCAACTTCATCATCATCCTGCTGTTGGGGTTCCATCTATATTATTTATGTGCCCTAAGATGGTTCAAGAGTCATGACAGAGACTTCTTCAACAAAATCAGGAATAATTTCAGCCTCTGGTCCATTTGTCCCAATTTGGGTGGCAACTTCAATAGGAATATTCAGAAATGCTGGTTCTTGTGTATCAGTACCTTGTTTATCTGCTACTTCCCTTTGCTGGAGTTTCTCTTCGGGAGCTTCACCATCATTCAAATTAGATTGTCCTTCTTTTTTTGGCTATGACTGTAATTGTTCATTTTCCCCCTTTTCTGTACCAGGGATCATTCCTACATCCCCCACTTCTATCTTCGGTGCTTCTTGTCCTTGTTCTTCCATAGTAGCAGGCAGGGATTGTTGTGTCACAAAGGCATGAACTATGACTTTTTAGCCTAACTGGTTAAATATTTCTCCACACATAGGGAAGACCACTCTTTATTCTTCCTCACGATCCTCGGTAGGAGGTGATCCTTCTAATCGGTTTGCAGCTTCAACCAGTGTGTGTAGCTTCCTTTCTACCTAATTCCTGCAAGATTCCTTCCAATTTCTAGTTCTTTCTGAAGTGATTGTACTTCCTCTTTTAATATACAATTTCATATAGAAGTCCCTCAATTTGAGGTTCTTTTGCAGTCGGTTCCTGTGGGGCATCATTTGCTTTGGGTCTCAGAATGGGGAATTCAATCTGTGCTTCTAGGGTTTCCCATCTTGCTCGTGCTGCTGTAACTGACCTGGTTCATTTTCTTCTTATTGGTGGTGATGCTTGTATCTCTTCTTTTGATCTCCTTCTTTTCCTCCATGGTGTAGGAATCTCCAGATTTGCAGCTGATGTGGAAGGGATATCTTCTGTCTCAATGTTTTCCTATTCTTCTTCAATCAGAGTTCCCCCCGATTCAGGGGAAGATTCAATGGTCAACACCTCTATGTTTAATTCTATTATCATGGCTTCAACATCCTTAGCTTCAGCTCTCACAGCATCTAATGCTACTCCAGCTTCATCCTTTATTGTCAGAGCTTCCATATTATTTAATCTCTCCACAGGGTTTTCTCGTGCATTTTCCTCCAATTCTTCTGCTTGGGTATCTGACTGATCATCTGATCCAGTCTCATCCCCCCCCCCCCCCACCAAACTAAATTGGAGGGACTCTAATCCTCCTATTTCTCCTCATCTCCCCCCAATTGTACATCTACATGCTCCTCTTGATTTTGAACAGCCCCCAAGAGTACATGTACTTCAACTTATTCCTCTACTGGAACGCTAGGAAAAAGGGAAGGTTCCTAGTTTATCTGAATTTGACCTATGAATTGATCCTGGGTTTGGTTCCTTTGAGCTAAGGCCCGTAAAAAATAAATTTGACTAGGCCATGGTGGGTAAGGGAGGAGTTTGGGTGCTTGTCTGTCCTAACAAACCCCGCCATATGGTGGAGGTCATTAAATAAATGAAATGCAATGTTCAGTAAGGCTCTATGGTGGAGATGACATAATAGAGGAAGTTCAAAATAATAAATAGTTTGATACCTCCATTCACAGTTGATATAGTTCTTGAGGAAAAATGCTACTTGATCCCATGGCTGAGACAGTGAATATAACGCTATCCCTCTCCTTGAATGATGAATTTTCTCCCCCTCTATTAGAAAATCCTATATTGTAGCAGCATTAGGGGTTATTCAAACAAACCAGGCTCTTCCCATCTGAGGAAGGACAATTAATTCAGTAACTATTGCTTCAAAGACTTTTATATGTAACCCTCGAACCTTTGAGTGGGTTTCTATAATATTTAAGGCAAATTGTAGAGCCGTCTCTCGATGAAACCCATTCATGCGTTGGATAAATTCAATCTAGCCTATAGCTTCCAAAATAGCGAAAACTTTAGCATTTCTTCTCAATTCTCACATATTTGGAGGTTCATGCCAAGCTGGGATACCCATGTTTGTTTGACTTTAGAATTCTTTATCAATGCGACAGATTATAGGTCCCAACAATGGAGATTAAAGAACAGAGTATGCGTGAACAACTGAGAGTGGAGTTGGGTAAATTCAAAAAGTTTAAGAGCATTGAAAAGTTTGGAATTTTATCCCAAATTAGGAAAGGTGGCAGTTATCAGGTAACTTAAATGGCCATTAAGTCATACGAGTGGACAATTAACAGTATGCAGGTGTAATAATGGGCACAGAAAGGAAGGTATGATTAATGTTGTCAAATCTAGTTAACGCTTAATCAAGTAAATAATCAGAACCATACCTTCGAAAATATGTGATGAACGATGACCTTTGAGAATAGTAAAGCATGTGAAGTGCAGCCATTTAAATTTGATCATTATTGCAGGCGTGCTGTAATGACCTTTTCTACCAGTGGACCAAAACCATCGTGTCAATCTTGTTGGAAACATAATGAATGTTGTGATGTAAATGGGAATCATCAACATCAAGAATTGGGGCAGATTTGGAGGAATCGCTAACTAAGGCTGCCAAGAGTTCTGCCAATAATGGAGGAGTCACAGCCACAAACCATAGAGAAATCAAGCAGTTTGGTGGAGTCACACCTGTGAATCACAGAAAAATCAGTCATTTTTGGTGGAGTCATAGCTGCCAGAAAAGGTAAAAATGGTAAAAATGGAATGGTGTCGTAGTTGCTGGAAAAGGTAAAAATGGACAAAAGTGAAACGCTATTGCAGCTACCAGAATCAGAAAAAGGCATTAAGTTAGAGTGTTGCAGCTATGCGGAATGAGGTAAAGGGCGGGATTTTATGGTGTTGCAGCTGTAGAAAAACGAAAAAATAGGCAATGTTTTATAGTGTTGCAGCTGCATGGAACGGGGTAAAGGTTGGGAGTTTATGGTGTTGCAACTATAGAAAAACATAAAAATAGGCAACATTTTACGATGTTGCAGTTGCACGGAATGTGGTAAAGGGAGGTATTTTACAGTGTTGCAGCTGCATAAAAATAGAAAATTAGGCAAAGTATTACGGTGTTACAGCTGCAATGAACTTGTTCGAGGAGTTTTCTTCTAATGCAGGAAGTTACAAAAGGATGACCCTGGTCGATAGGCCTGATCATGACCATTGATCCTTAGGCGCATCCTTTCACATATTATTAAAAAGAAATGGATAAAGTGCAAAGGAAAAAGATAAAAATAATAGTAAAAATATCAATTTATTTATGTACAAAAATTTATGTAAGATTTACAGTGATTATCTAAAGATTGACAGGGGAAGAGAAAGATTCCTACCCTTTTTCTAACTGGTATTCTGGATCAGCTGCAATCTATGAAGTGAATGCATCTTTTGAAATGGTCTTATAGTATAGTCGCAGCCTATGACCATTAGCAAACAATGGTGCATGATTCTCATCAATGGTTACCAGGTGGACTATACCATTATCAAATACTATGTCTAATAGGTATGGGCCCAACCATCTTCTACATAACTTACCCTTAAAGTCCCTTTTGAATCTTCAATCATATAATAATGCCCAGAATCCTTCGCAAAAGACTTTCCTTTTTATGAATCGGTCATGCCAATTGGATCTATGTTGCTGGATTAATACTGTCTAATCCACAGCAAATAAATGGTTATCATCAAGTTCATTCAATTGATTCAATATTCTCTTCTAGGCTTTAGTCACATCTAAGTTTACCTCTATAGCTGTCTTCAAAGTCTTGATTTTGAATTCAATGGGGAAGACAACACTTTTCCCATACACCAAGTCATAAGAAGAGAAACCTATAGCATTGAGCCAAGTAGTATGATATGCCCACAATGCTTCTGGAATTCTATCAGCCCAGCCTCTATGATGGCCGTTGACCGTTTTGGTAAGGATGGCTTCAATAAATTTGTTAGTGCTTTCCACTTGGCCATTGGCATGGGGATGGTATGGTGAAGCTATCCAGCACTGAATATGGTACTTCCGTAGCAGATCTTCAAATTGATGCGACACAAACTGAGGTCCTCCACCTGTAACCACTTCCTTGGGTACTCTGAAATGGGTAAATATTTCACCATACAGGAAATTGATCACATCCTGGTCATTGGCTTTTACCAAAGCCATAGCGTCTACCCATTTCGTCATGTAGTTGGTACAAGCCAATATGTACGCTTTCTTCCTAGAATGAGGGATGATAGGACAAACAAAATATAAGGCCCATCTGTCAAAAGGTTCAACCACCAGTTGTGGTTGAAGAGGCATTTGATCCAATCTATTAGGTTGGCCCATCCTCTGCCAACTGTCGCAAGAATGGACATATATTTTTTCACCCTTGAAAAGGATTGTCCAATAGTAGCCCATTCTCAGCACTTTGTGTCCTATCCTTCTGACTGCAAAATGTCGCCCACAACGCTCGTCATGGCAGGCCTCCAGAATATGGAATATTTCATATTCTCTTACACATATTTTGATCTCAAGATTAGGGCCTGTGTAGAAGAGATGATCATCTATCCAACAATACCTGCCACTTTGTTGAATAATTTTCCTCTTTTCTTTTTTGACAAATGTGTCGAAAGCTTCCCTGCAACCAAGTAGTTAGCACCATCTGCATACCAAGGGGATTGAGATGAAACTGCAAATAAGTGTTCATCTGGAAAAGAGTCCTCAACAGGCAGATTATCATCACTGTTAGTAAAACGAGATAAGAAATCAGTGACAACATTTTCTTTTCTAGGTGTGTCTATAATGGTGATATCAAATTCCTATAATAATAACAACCATATAGTTACCCAAGCATTTGTAATAGGTTTATTCATTAGATACTTGATGGCCAATTGGTCAGTGTGCACAAACGTAGGATATCCAGTGATATAATGTTGGAATTTGTTAATGGAGTAAAAAATGGCTAAAAACTCCTTCTTGTTAACATTATAATTAAGTTCAGTAGGGGCTAAGTTTTTGCTAATATAATAGATTGCATAAGGTGCTTGACCATCCTGCTATCCTAAAATTGCTCCAATGGCAGTATCAGAGGCATCTAAAGAAATGTGAAAAGGAAGGGCCCAATTGGGCCCTCTTAGGATGGGATTTGTGAATAGATTCTCCTTATGTTTAACAAATGTTGTTTGGCATGCCTCATTCCAATTAGATTGCACATCTTTCATTAACAATGAAAAACAAAGGAGAGGAAAGTTTGGAAAAGTTTTCTATAAATCTTCTGTAATATCCAGTATGCCCTAAGAAACTTTGCACTTCTTCTGAGTTCCAGGAGTAGGTATATTTTTTATTACCTTGGTTTTATAGGGGTCTATCTAGATTCCATCAACATAGATCAAATTCCCCAACACTACCCCTTCACTCATCATCATATGGTAGTTTTCAGTGCTCAAACATAGCTAGGTCTGCTCGCAGCATGTTAAAACCTTTTCTAAGTTTTTCAATGCTTATTCAAAGTTATTGCAATAAGGAGTAAAATCATCCATGAAAATTTCCATACTATCATTAACCAATTCTGAAAAGATGCCAATCACAGCTCTTTGAAATGTGGCTGGTGCATTGCAAAAGCCAAAGGGAAGTACTATGTATGCAAAAGTTCCCCAAGGATAGGTGAAGGCAGTTTTATCCTGGTCTTCAAGGAGCAATCTGGATTTGATTGTACTCGCTAAAACCATCCATGAAGGAAAAAAACATCTTCGCGAATAAGGTATCAAGTACTTGATCGATGAAAGGCAGGGGAAAGTGACCTTTCTGTGTTGCCTTTTTCATCTCTCTATAGTCCACACAGACTCTCCATTTACCATTCTTCTTAGGTACTATCATGAGTGAATACACCCACTTGTTGTTTGAAATGGGATATATAAATCCTACTTCCAAGAGTTTCTGAATTTCTTCCTTCACTATGTCCCTAAGATTTAGATTCATTCTTCGTTGAGGATGGCACACAAGCCGAGAGTCACTTTTGATATAAATGTGGTGGGTGCACAGATTAGAAGGGATGCCCTTCATGTCTGTGTACTCCCAGGAAAATTCCCCCTTGTGTTTTTTTAAGAGAGTGATTAGGCGTTCCTGTTCATCTGGGGCAAGAATGGGATTGATATTCAAGGTTTTTCTAGACTCCACATCGACAGGAACACTCTTCGAATTTTTCAACAATGGGACTATGTGAGTATCACTGACTAATGTCTCCTCCATGAGATTTTCTTGTTCCTCTTCACCTAAAGTAGCATTCATCATCTGATAAATTTTCTTATTGATAGATATGGGTTCACTGATGAAATTATGAATGGCATCGTCTTCAGTTTCATCTTTAAAAGTCAAGGCCTTCCCTATCGTTAATAATGGTTGAATGCCCTCTTCTTCCTTTGGCTCCATCCATAATGGAGTTTCAAATTATAAGCTCGGCCGATCTGGAGGATAGAGAGTGAGGTTCTTTATCTTGGTTCCATATGATATGGTCATAGACCCAGGCCGACAGTTGATGCAAGCATCAACTGTAGCTAACCAGGGCCTTCCCAGGATCAATGGGTGTCCTCATAGTTGCGACTTAGGTTGTAAAACCAAGAAGTTAGTAGGATATTCCCAAGAATCAACTGAGATAACGAGATCATCCAATATTCCTTCAGGTTTAATAGTGGATCTATCTATCTGCCAGTTCTAAAACGGTAGGAGTTTGCTTGAGATTACTGATCCCAATTTTTCTTACAGTTTCAATGGTCATGATGTTAATTACTGTGCCTAATTCTACCAGTACATTGGGTATTTGTGGGCTCCCAATCTTCACAGTGATAGTCGGATTCCTAAGATCGTCGTATTTGGCCAAAAGGGTTTTCCCCATTTTTGATTCAGATAATTTCCCTATGACATGAACAGTGGAAGGACCCCTGGGTTTTCTTCCCGGTTTCCTTGTACATAGATCTCGAACGGTTCTAGCATAGATAGGTATGTCTTGAAGGGCCTGAAGGAGTGGAATGTTAACATAAATATTTGTTAACTCTCCTAAGAGGTTAAATTGAGGTTGTCCCACTACCTTTGGTAATATTAATCTTTCAGGGTATGGTGGTTCCCTGATCAATTGTGTAGGCTGTGTGTCGATAAATGTGTCTTTTTTTGTTTCGGCCAGCATATTGGTAGGATGTTTAGTGTCTTCAAAAATGGGGGTCGCTGTATTGGATAAATACTATTCGCTCATCCTTTCTTCATGCACAGAGGATGGAACATCCTCAATGATCAAAGGCTCCACTACCCTCCCTGATCGTAAGAGGATGTCATTGTAGGGTACTAGAGTAATGGAGTAAGCAGGAATGTTGGAAGTCTCAAATTGATGGACTGCTTTATTATTTGTTTTGGGGTTAGGTTGACCAGGCAGTTGTGGTCGCATCGACATATTGGGGACAACATTATTCTAGAGTTGTAGGCTGAGGATATTGTTGAGGAAGGTACGGTTGATGAGGAAACATTTGATGTGGAACTTGTTGAGGAGATTGGTTATTGGGGAACTAGTTCCCTGGATGGAATTTCCTCCGTCCAAGAGATCAAGAATTTTGTTGGTTTGGTGGCTGTGTCCAAGGGTTCTAGGAGTTAAATTTTTTCATCAGAGGTTGAGAGGGATACCATTGATGGTTACAATAAGATGAAGGAAATTGTGTATTCATGTGCTGTAGATTATTCCAATTATTCATGTTATTCAAAAATGGAAACAAGTCTGGAGCATACCTTAATTTTTAGGCTGCCAAGGCTTTATCTGTGCAATAAAGTAGGTCGGTTCCACATCTGGAGTTGATTCCTACAGAATTGCCTTCACTTGAGGTAGTGAAGGGCATTCTTTTGTGTCATGGTTCAGCTCTCACAGCTGACACACTTTTACTTTGTCAAGCAGGCACTCCTTAAGAGGGTGGTTCTTCCTACATTTACGGCAGAATATACCAAGTGTGAGATCCACTACTGCTTGTTTCTATTTTACCCGTGAGGAAATCTATTTCCGAGGATATGGAGCTCATAATTTTTGTCTTCAAACTTTTCAAGGAGATTGCCTATTTATGCTCAGGTGGCTCCTCCATTAGATGAATTTTGTGTTCTGTCGAAGACATCATGTTCTAATTTGTCCCATTTTTCTCATTTGTTGTTCCTGGAAGATCCCCTGGAATATCTTTTGCATAGTTCAATGATATTTTCAAAGGACTCCTTTGAGATATCCCCCTTTCCTAATAATAGGATTATTTTGAGCACATCTAACCCCATATTAGTCTGTCCAGCTCTCTGCACATTATATAAAATCCTTTCAACAAAATATTCAAGACTATCATCGTCCCTTTGTACCATTTTAAATAGTTCTTCTCTCTTGTCCTTGGTATTGCAATACTCCTGATATTTCTCCAGGAACACCTGTTTCATCTGATCCCAGGTAGTGACGATTCCCCCTCCCAGGCTCATGAACCAATGTAATGCATTGTCCTTAAGAGTGGCAGGAATTTTTTTTAACTTTTGTGCATGGGTGGTGTAGTCATAGCTGTGACAGAGGATGTCAAATTCAAAAAGAAATTCATCTGGATCCTCTGCCGCTTTTCCATAAAAGCGAGGCAACACTAATGGTGATATATTTTTCATGGGGGCTATGCCCTCTAGTTTTTTAATTGGGAACTGAAGTGTAGCAACCATCCCTTCCGGCTGGCAGTTACCCTCATGATGATGTTTTTCACCCATTGCTTCTTTGTGATATTTAGGATCACGTTTGTTGCTCATATATTCCTCTGCTTTATCCTCTTCGTCCTTTCATTGATTGTTAAATTTTATATGGAACTATGTCCACTCCTCTTCAGTCACAACCCTCCCATTAATTTCATAGATCAGATCTCAGTCAGCTGATCCCATAGTACTAACTCTATCTTCCTTTACAGGGATATCTGAGGGTGTTGCAGCTCCTCGTGTGTTCTCCACTATGGAAAATGATGCTGCCATTCCAGGGGAAATTGGAATTCTTCTAGTAGGTGTTTCCTGATAGCAAGCCCCAGTAGAAGAATTGGTCCTATCAACCAGGTCGTCAATGAATGTCCTTCTTCCCAATGCTGTATTTCACCAATGACCTCGACCACCTGCAATGTTATTGTTCTATGGGGTTCTGGGATTTATAATATTGTCACGCTGTACCCTTCTTGTATTCATGCAACCCAAAACATGCAAAATTAAAACTAAAGAAGAATGAATAAATATAATTACTGGATGCAGCTACTATGGTGTCTAATAATTATCCTCCCTGACAATGGCACCAAAATGTTGGGCACCCTATATGCAAGTTAATTAAAGCCAACATAGAGAGTGTTCAATATAAATTGTCAACCCAGGGAATTCTCTTATTTCAAGGATAATGTGCACTGTATATGCTTAAACACTAAGTAGCTGATATTGTAAATGAATGAACCTACTTTCCTGTTCAGCCGAACTCATCCCATAATCTACTTAATCTAGCTTACCTTATTAAGAATGAAATCACAAATACCTTCTTACAATCTTTAATCTAGAATTAAAATATTTAGGAAACAAACATCTAGATTACTTTTGCAAAAAGTTAAGTCCTTAATTACCAAACAATCTAAAGATACATCTCAACTATCTTGATTCGACTTAATCTAGGAATTCAAAGTACATGAATTAAGTTCTACAATTATAAATGTGAAGGAATAAACTACAAGGATCTAAAGAAAACAAAAATTGAAAGAACTAGGGATGAAAAAGGCTGTCACATCTATCACATGGTTTCATAAGAGAAAGTTAACCTACATAGTCGACTGTCACACCAAACCACTGCAGTTTACAGGGGATGCAATTACTGATCATTCAAATGAACACATAGCAAATCGATGACTATTGTAGCTTACTATAAATAAACGAGTTTATCACAAAATCCAAACCACACAACAGAATAAATAAAAAAACTAATTAAGTTAGCAATCCCTATGCAAAGGCGGTCCCAGCCTTCACACACAGATGCTAGAAGTAGCACATGTTAAAACGCTGAGATCTGAAGATTCAAAATCCTTGTATTAAAACGGAAAATGAACACACAACCTCAGTCATAGCTTGTACAATAAATTTGATTAATTTTTCAACCCCTGGCTCAGAATAGTTCCTAGTATTTATACAATTACAATCATAACATCTTCCCACTATTATCAGGAAACCCTGAAGATCTTTGATCTTCAGGCTGCCCCAATTACGATAAGTTGTTACAGTCATGGCAATATGAAAGAAGAAAATATAGGAAGGTTGTTACTCGAGCCAGAAATGACAATCATGATCAATTTAGAATATACTCCGTGGATTGCAGCTATTCTTGAGCAATGGTGGACTGTTTCCTCCAAATCTGTTGCAGCTACCTTTGTACAACTCAAATGGAATAGTATCCTTGGACCGCGTTCTTTGGGAAATGATGGAATGGATGGAAATCGTATCAACAATGAATGTTCATCCCTCTCTTGGCATGTTCATCCCACTACACTTGTATCCTTTACATCTTGAATTATCTTTATAAAACCACCATATGTTAGCATAATTCAAAACGTAAAGCCCTGATTACAACAATCCTAAGCATTAATAAAATAAGACAATGATTAACCACACCTGTATGAATTGAGGGATAGAGTGAATGAAAAACATCTGTTTAGTGTACATCATAAAGTATGATGAGGCAAAAAGGGTCATTTTTGGGCCCAACACCCACCATCATTACCCTGCTACCTACAACCACAATAAAACACGATAGGGTGAGAAGCATAATGACAAAGCAGCCACGAAACCAGGCATAGAATGCAGACACAAAATAGAGGAATCTTACCTTTTCCCCATAGACCATAACGAAGTGGCCCAAACTGAATCGTGAGCCAATCCCTAAGCTTGGGGCTGCCACGATTTCCAAGAACGATAAATGCACCAATTGGTAACCACTATGGAACTTCCAAACCCACTTTGCCATAGTTCACGACATTGGAAATATCATGGGTTTCATTCATCATGCTAATAGCTTAAAACCCTACTATGGTATGGTTATACCATATGTTATGTAGCTACCCAAATTCTATCATGTGATACCATGTTACAAGGTTTGTTTATGATAGTATTACAATAATACTAGTCCATAGGGTGCGCTAGTCCAAATTCAAGGAACCATGCTTAGGTAGTTAGATAGGGTTTAGAGCATAGGATTAGAGCTTAGGGTTTAATCCCTTAGTAACAAAGTGTTTACGCTCAAGAATTATGGCATACAAAGTATGCCATGATAAAATCTCAGACTATAAAATACAAAGCTCTACTTTTAGACCAATATATTAACCTGTCAATAAAAGAACATGAGAGATGTTAATAGGTATAGTGAGAACATACATAGAACGTAAAAACATATTATTGACATATAGACTAACGAATTCAAAACATAACGAAAAATAATTCAAAGTACATGAAATTTAGCTGTAGTAGCTACATTGATGATAACAACACTTACCAAGTTAAAACCACGTTGACAGCAAGCATAACAATTAGCAGTGGGTCCTCTAGAATCAAGATGGTCAAACACACTTTACATCCGATCCCGTCACAAAGTAATGAACTGCGTAAGTAAAAGAGAGAGGTGCCTTAGTTCAATTGAACTAATTAAGCATGTGTAACCAAGTAATACCTTACCTCTTAGATCATCAGGGGAGAACAAGTGCCACCACTCCACCACTTTATTCCCATCAACAAAGTTAAGTTAGTTATTCTTAAATAAAAAAAAGTACACATGTGCAAGAGTAAAATAATGATCTATACAATTCATTAATTCACCGACAGTAATAACTAAGATGCAAAAATAGTTTAATTAATAGAATAGAGACATAAGAAGTAAACGAACTAATAATCACTGAATGGATAAGACATCAATAAGATAGTAAGGGAATTTTTTGAAGAGATCAGAAGTATAAGTAGTGCATGTAATTATGCATGAGTAATAATGATCCCCTTTGGGTATTTTTCACTAGCCTATAAATTTCTTTTTTTTTTCAATTTTGAGGACACTACAAGTGCTATCAGATCCTAGTTTAAATACTGAGAGACTTATGGGTGCACCAGGCATTCACGCAGAGAAAACAAAGTATGATAAGTAATTTTTGTTACTAACATAAATTTTTGCTTCTATTAAATTTTTTTGTGTTATAGGAGAATTTTTACAGTGCTGTTCAGTTTGTGAACACTGAGGAAGAAAATAGTTGGCAGGAAGAAATGACCAGCCCCACTCTAGAAGTGAACTTGGTGGTCGAGCTAAACTCTGATGTGCTGAAAACTTTGCATAGTCTTCAAGATGAACTGAAAAGTTTCATAGAAGACTATCTAAACGAAAGAAAGGAACAACAAGCTATAAATGAAGCATTATTGCGTAACATGATGGGAGGGAGCCTGCAAGGTAAACCTACCCCATCCACCAACAAATCCAAAAGAGAACCATACCATGAGCGGGATACCAACCCAAGAGAAGTAGAAAAAGAAGGTATACCTAAAGGAACTAAAGGAGATCATCACGGTCCTGCTAGTGATGACTCACTTCCTCCACGGAGAAAGAGGCAAAGAATTGATGACAGTCTTCAAGGGGATTTTCAAAAAATAAGAGCCTTGACCTATGAAAGTAAAGTAAATACGGGAGAAAAGGATGAATAATGGTTGCTGGGAATGAGTAAGTATTTCCAGGTTCATAACTATTCCAATGTGATGCTGGCTAGGCTTTCCATCTACAACCTGAATGGTAAGGAAGCAATATGGTGGCGAGACTTCAAGCACACCAAGAAAGATGAGCTGCGAGACATAATCTAGGAAAACTTCTGAAATATTTTCCAAGAAAAATACATGTCAAAAAGGTTCTTTGACCGCAAGGTAAAAGAGTTCCATGAACTGCGCATGGGGTCCATGACTATGGACGCATTTATAAACAGATTTCTAGATCTACTGCATTATGTATCATACATCAAAGAAGAGAAGGTGAAGATCCAGTAGTTCCTAGGATGTATTCCTCCTAGTTTTCAGAACAGGATTTAATTCAACATGCCAAAGTCTCTGGATACTACACTACACAAGGCCTGACTCTGCTATGAGCATGGGCAGTTATGGCAAGAAAACCAGAACCGAAATAGAGAAAAGTCTAGAAACGTTTTTTATAACCGCAATTCTGGGTCAAACCCACAACCTTATAGAAATCAAAATAACAGCTTTCAGGAAAACAATAACTTCAACAAAACTGGTACGAAGCCTTATGTACCAGCTCCTAATGGTAATAAGCAAGTGGCAAGTGGAGCCAATGCTACCCCTTTAGTGATCAAGTGTTGGAAGTGCAATGGGCCACATTATGCCTGAGATTGTAAGAATGAGAACAATAAAGTCTTGCATAACCTACAACAAGAACCTACCATTGAGGATATAGCAAGAACCCCGTGAATCTATGCAGCATTAGATGCATGATAGGTGGATCATCAAGCTACAATGGTCGAGATCGAAGGTAATATCTTGAAGACCTCTATTTCAATACTTATTGATCTCGGTGCTTTCCAAAGCTATGTTGCACCTAATATTGTTGATTTATGCAAGTTAGGAAAAGTAAAGCATGTTAAACCTTGGCTTGTATAGTTAGCCACCAGTACGAAACAAAAGGTTTCAAAAATTGTTAAAGAATGTGAAGTAAACCTCAATGGTTTCCTTACTAAGGTAAACCTGAACATCCTACCTTTAGGATCATATGATATTCTTATCGGCATGGACTATTTGGAACAACACCATGTCATGCTCAATTGTTTACACAAGTCTATCTTGTGTACTGATAGCCAAGGGAACCAAGTGAAGGTTCAAGGCATGCGAAATAAATTTTTTGTAAGACAAATCTCTGCCTTACAATGGAAGAAGTGTGTTAGGAATGCTAGTTTTTCAACATTAAGCTAGAATTATTAGGATCTTTAAGTAAGAGAATAACAAGCACATCACTCAAACACAAGAGACAATGAACATAGTGTTTTTCCTTGGGGAAACCATAAATGGAGAAAACCCTGCAACTTCCTCAGAGATAGAATCAACACCAAAATAGAAAATCCCAAAACAGTAAGTGATCTTGGACAACAGTATCCTTCTTCTTATCTAGCCCCAGTGTCTTCTCCTTCCTCAACTATGTACTACACTTGAGTGTGTATGAGTTGTGTGTGATAAATAGAGACTCTAGTTCTCTATCTATACTAATCTCGACATGACTAAAACCCTACTAGGGCCGACCTCTACTAGGAGACTCTAATAACCCTAGTGCCCTAGAACTGTAGGGACTTTAACCCTTAGACAATAGGAGGGTTACCAACTATGAATTGACAGGACTTGTTTACATTATAGATCCCCCTGATCGAAACATTGGGGCATGACAACATGAATCAATTACATAATAGATACATCCCGGAATAAACATCAAGTTACAAGACATAAGATACATAGATGAATACATTTCGAAGTTACAACCACATCAATGCTCCCTCTTAACTAGGAAGGTATTATTTCAACACAATTTTCAGCACCGGTCTTCTTCTCTGCATCAACTGGATCATCTCGTCATCTTCAAGTCTTCTTAGTATTCAAGTCTTCTTCGTATTCGAGTCTTCAAGTCATCTTCTTCTTCAAGTATTCTTTGTCTTCAAGTCATCTTCTTCTTACTTATCATAGGATCTGCATCATCATGACTACTGAATCATCACTACTGGATCATCACTCGATCTGGATCATCATCAAGTCTAGATCATCTCATCTGGATCACTTAATTTGGATCATCGAGTCTAGATCATCATCACAACTGGATCATTACTTGATCTGCATTGTCATCATGTCTGGATCATCTCATCTGGATCACTTGATATGGATCATCATCATATGCTATCTCATAATGGTTCTATCTCAATTCTTCTCATCAAATGAAGTTCTACAGATTCAATCCTATAGGCCTACGCTTCATGTAGGTCTTCATCAACGCTTATATCTGAAACTTAAGTCAAAATGGCTTGCCAAGCTCTTACATCTAACCTCATCTTGTTAGAAAAAAATTCCCAGCACTCACATCTGACCTCATCCTATCAAAAATTCCCAGAACTCACATCTGAACTCATCTTGTCAGAAAGGCTCAGCACTTATATCCAACCATGGGCAAGCACACCGCATCAAAAAGGCTCTGCACTTAGATCTGACCTCATCATGTTAGAAAGGCACAGCACTTATAGTCAACCATGCTTGAAAGCACCGCATCGACAAGGCTTAGCACTTACAAACTGACCATGCATGAAGCACCGCATCGAAAAGGGCTCAGCACTTACAAATCGACCATGCATGAAGCACCACATTGGAAAGGGCTCTACACTTACAAACCAAGAGATCACACCTGATCCCATACTGAAGCAACATCCTGAAGTGCTCTTCCTATCGATGGTACTACCTACCTAATCTGAATCGACATAACCCTCTATGCTAGTCTTCTTATTTGACTCATACTTCAGCCCATAATCAACTATACCCCTCAGGTACCTCAGAATATGCTTTGCAACAATCAAGTGAACATTTCTTGGATCTGTCAAGAACTGGCTCAAAGTGCTCACAGCAAAGAAAATGTCTGGTCTCGTGTTCATCAGATACATCAAGGACCCAATCATCTGACGATACATCGTAGCATCAACCGACTATGATGAAGCATCACTCAATAGCTTCACGTTCGATGCCATAGGTGTCACCATAGCCTTGCAGTCCATCATCCCAAATTGCTTCAAGATATCTAATGCATACTTCCCTTGTCCAAGGAAGATTCCATCCGTACTCTGCAACACCTCCATACCTAAGAAATAATGCATCATACCTAAGTCCTTCATTTCAAACTCAGCAGCAAGATTTCTCTTCGTATCAGCAATCAACCCATCCATACCTATTACAAACAGATCATCTACATACAATAGAAGCATCACTGGGTTACGATCTTCAATCTTGTTGTACAGGTTGGAACTTGCTTTACTCTTGGTAAAGCCCAAACTGGATAGAAAGCTGTCAATTCTTTCATACCAAGTCCTGGGTGCCTGTTTCAAACTGTATAGGGATATCTTCAATCTGCATACATGAGACTCCATGTCATGTGTCTCGAAATCGAGTGGTTTCTCCACATACACTTCCTCTTCTACTACACCATTCAAGAAAGCAGTCTTGACATCCATCTGGTGTATCTTCCATTTCATCTCTGAAGCCAGAGCTAGTACTGATCTGATGGAAGTGTATCTGGCTCTAGGTACAAAGGTTTCTTCATAATCTATTCCTTCTTTCTGAGAGAAACCCCGAGCCACAAATCTTTCTTTATATTTTTCAATGCTATCGTCTACATCATGCTTGATCTTGTAGATCCATTTGGAAGTTACAACTGACTTCCCTTCTAGTCTTGGGACAACATCCCAAACATCGTTCTTCATGATCGATTGATATTCTTCGATCATAGCATTCTTCCATTCTTTCCGTTCTATTGCTTCTTCATAACTGGAAGGTTCTTTGTCAATGAAATCACATAGTAAAGCTACATACCTGGAGGAGGATCTGGTCTTCTTTCTTTCTCTGTGATTTTCTTTTGGAGCCCCATATCTTTCTGCACCTTGGATAAGTTCTTGTACCCAAGCAGGTTTCCTCTTATGATGATTCTTCTCGAGAGGTGGATCTACAAATCTTTGTGGTTCTTCAAATTCTTGATCTTCTTCTTGAATTTCTTCATTCATGGTTGTGTCATGAATTCTGGGTGCTTCTGCTTCTTCAGGTTCTTCAATAGGTCTCTTTCTGAATTTGTTGTAAGTTTTGTCTTCATCAAATGTCACATCCCTGCTGATGTCAATCTTCTTGTATCTTGGGAAATATATTCTGTAAGCCTTCGAGCTTTCAGAGCTTGGAATGTGTATGTACACAGGACAACCAAATATTCTGAGATGGTTGAGTTTTGGTTTCTTGCTAGAGAATACTTCTTCAGGATTTTTGTTCTCGAGTACTCT
Source organism: Pseudotsuga menziesii (assembly GCA_001517045.1). Classification (NCBI taxonomy): domain Eukaryota; kingdom Viridiplantae; phylum Streptophyta; class Pinopsida; order Pinales; family Pinaceae; genus Pseudotsuga; species Pseudotsuga menziesii. Next base: position 214,160 of record LPNX011210377.1, read on the forward strand.
ATGTGGAGTACGGTTCTGTACATACACTGTTTTTCTGGCAGCTTCTGCCCAAAGATGCATAGGAAGATCTTGATCATGAAGCATAGCTCTTGCAGCTTCCATGATAGTTCTGTTCTTCCGTTCCGCAATCCCATTCTGTTGAGGATTATAAAGAGTGGACAACTCCCTTAATCCTTGATTCTTTACATAGCTCTTTGAATTCATTTGAAGTGAATTCTCCACCACTATCTGATCAAAAAGTCTTGATCTTCTTTTCATTGTGGTACTCGATCAAGGCTTTGAATTCCTTGAATTTGCTGAATACTTCATCTTTGATCTTCATGAATTAATCCCATGTCTTCCTAGAAAATTCATCAATAAAAGAAACATAATATGCATACCCGCTTAGTGAGCTTGATGACATAGGACCGCATACATCGAAGTGGATGATTTCCAAGATTCCTTTTGCTTTTCTTTCGCTACTTGGAAATGTCTTCTTTGTGTTCTTTCCCTTTTCACATCCTTTGCATACCCCATCATGTTTTGCTTGCATTTCTGGAAGACCTTCAATAGCTTTGCATGCAAGAGGTAGTGCTCTGTAATGCACATGTGCGATCCTTCTATGCCAAAGTTCACTTGGCTCTACTGTACCATGGACCAAAGCTTCTTCTGGATGGCCCTTCAATTTGTACAAACCTCCTTCTTGTTCACCAATCACTATTGCATCATCTCTTTCCTTTTGGCCACATGATGACTTGACCATCTATGAATGCAACCCTCATTCCTTTTTCATCCAATGCTGATATGGAGAGAATATTCTTCTTGAGTCTTGGCACAAACAACAATTCCTTCAGTGTTATAGAATTTCCAGAGTCTAGCTTATAGGAATATTCTCCACTGCCTATTATTGGATATTGGTAGTCATCTCCTAGCTTCACCTTGTGAGGTGATTCATGTTCTGAGAGTTTCACAAAGGATTCCTTGAATCCAGTCATATGTTTGGAAGCCCCACTGTCTATAATCCAATCATCACTTCCATGAGTAATGTTACCTATGAGAGCGGAGATTGAAACATATTCATCCTCTCTTGAGGAATATTCACTTTCATATCTGGTTCTCTTTGATGAAGGTTCATGAAGAGGAAAGTAGCTTTGATGAAGGTTGATATAGCTCTAGAAAGCTTTGCTATATCTGGTTCTCTTTGATGAAAGCCTAGATATAGCTCTAGAAAGCTTTGCTATATTTGGTTCTCTTTGATGAAAGCTACTTTTGTTCTTATAACAATCTCTAGCAAAGTGTCCTTTTTCATCTCATGTATAGCAAATGTACTTAGACCTATCTCTAGGCTTTCTAGAGCTATTTCTATGATGAGAGTACTTACTTCTGTGATGGCTATATTTGGACTTCTTGGATTGTACTATGAGAGCTTGATATTCACTTCCCATCTTTTCTTCTCAAGATGCTATCCGAGCTTCTTCTTGAGAACATTATTCCCACAATCTGCTGAACTTGACTAACTTCTTTCTAGCACAAATCCCTTGAATGAAAGAGTACCACGTCCTGGGGAGACCATTCAAGGTGGTCATCACAATTTCTGCATTCTCCACTTCTTCATCTACTACTTCCAATTGTTCCTTGATCTGAGAAACCCTTGTGAAGTAATATCGGATGCTCTCTGCATTCGGGATCTTCACATTCTTCAGTTGATTCCTCAGAGTCATCTTTCGGTTTATGTTTTTCCCTTCAAACAATTTGGTTAGGGCATCAAACATAGCTTTAGGTGTCTTGAGGGAGGACACATGTGGGGTAAGGTTATCCTTGACAGAATCAGCAATGATCCTCTTTTCCATAACCATCTTATTCTTATGTAAGGCCTTAGCCTCATCTCCCTATGGAACTGGAACCTCCTCATGGATGTAGGAGTCAAACTCATTTTCTTCCAGGACCAGGGAGATCCTATACTTCCAGGCTCAGAAGTTATCATCTCCCTCAATATTTTCATCAAGCTTGGTATGATGAGACATATTAAATTGAGAACCTCAAATGGAAATACAAAATATTTAGATCTTACCAAGTCAAGATGTCGGATCTGGATTTGGAGCTGAAATCCTGCAGTACTAGATTAGGAGCAAATTAGGGTTTTTCTTTTCTGGAGTTCTGTCCACCCAAATGCCTTGAAATTTATCCCTAACTTCAATTTTGGAGAGGAGATCAATCCAGGCCTAGGCTCAGTGAAACATTCCTCTTCTGTGAAAAGCCCTAATTTCCGGCAGTAGTGTCAGGTCCAAAACTAAAAAACCTCAGAATTGGATTCTGCTTCAATAGAAAGATGCGCCCTAAGGAGGAGAGTTATTCCACCTTACGTTTTCTAAAAATATATGGAGGAAGATCCATAAACTAGGAAGCCCTACTTCCCGCAGCTACATAGTGTCTTCTTCGCAAGTTAGCTCTGATACCATGTTAGTTTTTCAACATTAAGCTAGCATTATTAGGATATCTAACTGAGAGAATAACAAGCATAACAATCAAACACAACAGAAAATGAACACAATGTTTTTCCTCGGGGAAACCATAAATAGAGAAAACCCCGCAACTTCCTCAAAGATAGAATCAGCATCAAAATAGAAAAGCCCAAAATAGTAATTAATCTCTGACAGCAGTATCCTTCTTCTTATCTAGCCCCAGCGTCTTCTCCTTCCTCAACTATACGCTACACTTGAATGTGTATGAGTTGTGTGTGATAAATAGAGACTCCAGTTCTCTATTTATACTAATCCCGGCATGACTAAAACCCTACTAGGGATGACCTCTACTAGGAGAGTCTAATAACCCTAGTGCCCCAGAACTGCAGGGACTTTAACCCTTAGAGAATTGGAGGGTTACCAACTATGACTTGATAGGACTTGTTTACATTATAGATCCTCCCGATCGGAACATTAGGGCATGACAAGATGACTCAATTACATAATAGATACATCCCGGAATAAACATCGAGTTACAAGACATAAGATACATAGATGAATACATTCTGAAGTTACAAATACATCAACAAGGAAGGGATACAAGTTGTTTGCAGTGAACGTTGAAGACGTAGAGTATGATAGAGAACAACGCATAGAATATATCCCCATTCTTGAAGAATTCAAGGACGTATTTCCAGAGGAAATCCTTGGATTACCTCCAAAACGACACCTATAATTTTCCATCCAACTGACCTCAGGATCAGTTCCGGCCTCCAAATCCCCTTACCACATTAGTGCGTCAAAATTGGTAGAACTCAAACTGCAGTTGTATGAGTTAACAGAGAAAGGGTATATCCAACCCATTGTGTCCCCTTGGGGAGCATCAATTTTGTTCGTAAATAAGAAGGACGGTATGATGCGGATGTGCATTGATTATCGTCACTTGAACAAAATGACTATAAAGAACCGTTACCCACTCCCTAGGATCGATGATTTGTTTGACCAGGTCGAAGGACCCAAAATATTTTCAAAGATTGACCTATGATTCAGGTACCATCAGGTACAGATCTGAGATGAAGATATTCCCAAGACCTCTTTTCATACGAGATACGAGCACTACGAGTTTTTAGTAATTCCTTTTGGGTTGACCATTGCACCCACAAACTTTATGTGTGTGATGAACATCATATTCAGTAAATATCTAGATAAGTTTGTACTAATCTTTATTGACAACATTCTAGTCTATTCCAAGAATAAAGAGGAACATGAAGAACACCTTCGCATAGTACTTCGAGTGTTGAGAGAACACCAGCTCTACGCTAAGTTTAGTAAATGTGATTTTTACAAACCACAAATGCAGTACCTAGGTCACATCATATCCGAGGTAGGAATAGCTGTGGACCTGGAAAAGATTCGAGCCATAAAGGATTGGCCTACACTGACTAGTGTCACTAACATTATGTCCTTTTTGGGTTTAGCCAGATATTATCGGAAGTTCATTGAAAACTTCTTAAGAATCTCTTTCCCCATGATGGCTCTGCAGAAGAAAGGGAACAAGTTCTTATGGACTGACAAGTGTGAGAAAGTTTTAAAAAGATTAAGTAGCTTTTGATGACTGCACCGGTGTTACGGATTGCGGATCCCAACGAGGATTTCATTGTATGGACAGATGCAAGCAAGGAAGGACTTGGAGGAGTCCTCCTATAAAACAATCACGCGATTTGTTATGAATCACAGAAATTAAAAGAGTGTGAGAAGAATTATCCCACCACAATCTTGAGCTAGTGGCCATTATCCACGTTCTAAAGATGTGGAGTCACTACCTCATGGGAAGGAAGTTCCTTCTAAATACTTACAATATGAGTCTAAAGTATTTATTCGATCAACCCGATCTGAATGCGAGGCAAGTCAGATGGTTGGATTTCCTAAGTGATTATCACTTTGAACTAAAGAATATTAAGGGCAAAGAGAAAAAAGTTTCCAATGCTTTGATTCAATGAAATCATATGATATATGAGGTGACCCTGAGTCAAACTAAAGCATATTTGCATGAAAATATTAGAATAGCTAACAAGGTTGAGCCGTTCTATATGTAAATCCTCAAAAAGGTCCATGAGCACTGGTTGTTTCAACAACAAAAGGAATACAAGGTGGATGACTCCAAACTACCATGGTCCAAGGATAGATTGTATGTTCCAAGTGGAGGGGATATTCGGTCAAACATCCTCACAAAATTTCATAGTGTTGTAAAGGAAATTTTCCTATGGCTAGGGTTTAAGAGGCCATCAACGTACTAGGGTTGAAAGGTGGATGTATAATGTTCAACTAGCATATATAAGCAAGTTTTAGAGATTAGAATGGTTCATACCTTGACAAACGAAGGTTGATCCAAGCAGCCCTTCAATCCTCTTCTTGATCCTCTTGCTCCAAGAGACCTGCAAAACAAGTTATACCTTCCTCAAACCATTATGACCACATATAAAGCAATGATAATCAAAACAATAAAAGAAACTATTCTGATTAACATAAACATACGATCATAAACAAAGATTCAATCACACATTGAACAATGATTTGGGAAGAAGAAGGACATCACATCTTTATTAATCTTGAAAACAAGTACAAGTATACCTTNAAGAAACCTTGATCTGGTTCTGTTGCTTCTCTTCTCTAAGGAACTCAGCCTCCAAGCTCTGCAACATAAGGAGAATGCTTCTAGGGCAAAGGTGTGGGAAAAAAGAGTCTCGATTCCTCTAGCATAATGATGAAAAGATTCAAGTCCCCTCGCATGGACCTCCCTACCTCTATTTATATGGATAATGAAGAGTTAGGGTTGAAGACAAAGTAGTTACAACTGAAGGATTCAATTGCATAACTACCCAAACTACCCCAAATTCAAAATTCGTATTTTTTTGACATTTTCAGGAGGCATACATGGGTTAAAGATACAATAGTCATGTACACAAGGAGTACACGTGGGTTGCAATGCAGAAAATTCATGTATTTAAGGTGTACACGACTATTATATATAGCAACTCGCATACGTACGCGGGTTTCCTTAATGGAAATTCGTGTACACATCAAAAACTCATTTTTAGGGTATTTCTGGGAATTTTTAAAATTTCATGTCTGCTGGAAAGTTTTAGATAGCTGAAATATATTTGCAATGGCATGGAGATGAGGTCAAACAGATTTATATAACTCAATATATGGGTCCTCCAAGTTAGGTGTTTTTTTAGTGACTTTCAATGACTTTTCATGAAGTGTCGACATGCGATGAAAACATAGGAAAGTGGTCATAGGCAGAGATGTGTCATTTTGAGCTATAAAAGATGCCCCCTACTGTATGACGTTAGAGGGGAAGAAGATAGCTGAAATACATTATAAAGGAAACAACTGTTTATGAGCAGAGAATCCAAGATGAAAAAGCTCAAACAAACGTACCTGAAAGAGAGATAAATGTCAGACAAAACTTATCTCTAGGACATACAAGTCCATATACAAATCATCGCCATAAAGATACAAGTGGATCTAACATATGTATAACTTATGAAACTATCATGGTCGCTCAATATGCAAAAAGGTGCCATATCAAATCTAAAGGAGTCACGGCCACAAAGGAACAAGATGTATCCATACTCGACAATTGATCATAGCCACAAAAATACAAGGTGGATCTATGTCTCAACAAAATGTCATATAAAGTGCGATAAGGTCTTGCACAACTCGGGTAATAGAAAAAAATGATGATGCTACTGTCGGCCCAAGGTCTTCAATCCAAATCACCCAAAAGGTATGAATCCTAACCATGCGAATAAAGGAGTTGAAGTCGAACATGGAGGAAACTGTTTGATTACCGGTCAATATCGAGAACCGTTAAAAAATACAAGGGAAACCACCATTAATGAAAATGGTCGCCAAGGTACCTAGTACATTCTAACAAGTGTGATTACAAGGACTTGAAGTCGAACACTTGAAGAATCCATCGAGTAGGATACATTAAGTTATTCCCACTACCCAATAGCGAGGGAAATTGCCACTGATGACTACAATCCCCAAGGTACTGCCATAAAACTCTAAATCTCATCCCCAGAGAAAGATGTGTTGCAGTCGATAGGAAGAGATCTGTTGGAAGGAAGGCATTAAGGCATCCTTCATCATCCAACATGAGGTAAGTCAAAGACTAATTGGATCTAGAATTGATACTGAATTTCATGACAAGGTCTGTCGAAGACATGATGTAATGAACTGATACTAGGGAATGGCTGACACAAAAAGTCAAGGCAACTGCAGAATGGCCAACAAAGGTTTAATCCTTGAACAGTGAGCATGACACAAAAGTGACTTAGGCATCTTTTGACACAAGAGGACTAGTGAAACAAATCTGCAATGTAGGAGACATTGACAGATTCCCCATATAATTAGAAAAGAAACCAACTGGAGGAGTAAACACTCTGAATCAAGATAAGATAAAAAAACTAGGACCCAACTATTGATAGACTCAAAACTGGTGCTTTGTTCAAGGAAACAAGACTTGATGCCATGATGTAAAAAACATGTGAATGAACTTCCCTTCCCCTCTTTCTTGTAAATGTTTAACAAGTCCAAGAAAGCAAACTTAGAACCATCTTCATTTTTGGCAAGCTCAAAGAAAAGACAGAAGAATGCTTGATAAAGCACTTATTCATGGATTTTACGAGCCTGAACTAGTACATGCTCGATAGTGTTTTCATATTTTAGAGAGTTTGAAAACTCCAAAGAAGACTCTAGGGGGGTGCTTTTTCATACAATTTAGTCTCCCAAGGCCGGAAAAGTATTAAACAAACCACAAAAGAACTCTCTTAGCTTCCGAATAGGTAAGGCGCACCTTTTTCGTACTTAGTCAGGAAGGTCTGAAAAAGGTTAAATTACCACCTACCCAATGCTCCTTGAAAAGTAGCATATAGCTTGAGTTTTACGAGTGTGAAGGAAGGCAAGTTTACTCAAAAAGATCCATTTTATTACGATAAATGGGGCTTACAACAATAAATTCGATGCTTTGTTCTTTAGGGTTTAACGAGCATAACAAAGACACAAAATACACTTGGAATCTTTTTCATGTTTTGGTCCAGAGCACGAAAAAGAGAAAACAAAGCTCATATTGGGGGTTCCTTTTTTTGTAAGTTTAGTCCCTAAGGTCCGGAAAAGAGATAAAACTATGCTTGAGAATAATATTCTCAATTCCAAAGGAAAGAGAGTGTTCCTTTCTCGTATTATTCCACATGGTCTGAGAAAGAGATAACGTACCACCAATGTGGATGCCCATTCACATATACTTAACGACCCTGAACGGACAATTTTACTCGGCAGTCAAGTCTATTTTTAGGAGTTAGACTTGGGCCTAAATAAACTTGATATCTTTCCCGTGAAGTTTTAACGAGTCCAGAAAAGTCAACTCATGGCCTCCTTATTGTTTTTAACGAGCTCGAAGGAGAGCAAAACAAATGCAAGGAGACGAGTGCCATAGATAGGTGAAACTAGTTCCAAGTGCAACGAACAGACCTATGCATAATGAAAGGAAAGTGAGCAAGATAAGGACACTTGAGGAATGTCCCCTCAGGGTAAAAGGTATCAAGTTGCAAAGGCAAAATGATACAAGGATTAGCAATGATGAGAACAAAGATGAGGGATTATATAATGAGCTAAAAGCATGGAAGCTGGCATCAAGCTCAAAAGTGTGAGTAGGATACATGAAAATGCAGTTACAACTTGAACAACAAGACGAGGCTAGTAAACAATTGTGATTCCAACTAAAAATCCTGTCTCCCAAAAACAACAACATCATAATCACATTTAGAAGAAAAGATCTGATCCAGGTCACTTTGGAAAAAACACATACGACTTTGCTATCTTCTACAAAAGGGAAAGTCAAGCTAGAATCGACCGAAGAATATTCTATAGCACCAAGGATCAAGGTTTTATAATAAGTAAGATCAACCTCATAAGGAGAGCAAAAATCAACAAGGGAGATAGAATCTGCAGGAACAAACTCAGTATCACGGGAGTTGAAAAATTCATAAGAAAAATCAAACTCATCAGGATCACTGACTTGCTGTTCAAAGAAAGAGTTAAAAGACTCAACAAGACTAATATAAGAAGAAAGGTCATGATTACTAGGCAAATCAGGGTTATACTTAGTCACAACTGAAACAACATCCAATAGAATATCAAACTATATCAAAGACTCTAGGAAGACTTCATCCGAAGGAAGTAGATCATCTGGGATAGGACACATGTCTAAACTTTCAAATGGATCAATAGAGTGGAGAGAAAGTGCCATGGTCTGTATAGGATGACTCACCTGGTCAACTACTGGGACCATGTCTCGAGAAGTTAAGCATGAAAACAGAGGCTGCTTCTCAATAACAATTGAACGCAAAGGACATGAGGCCACATATCTCACCTATGGCAGGGTAGTGTCTATAGAAACACTGGGAACCAATAAAGGAAAGACTTGGTTTCTAGTTGGGTCAGGAGATGAATGAAGAAAATCCAACTAATCAATAGTGACAATTTCTTTGCCTTGATTAAAGTACATCACACGAAAGAATGTTGACACCACAGCTTGCATGGCATAAACATAATCATGTCCAAGGAACAAATTGAAGTCCAAGGGGTCTTCTATCACCATGAAGTCAACTAAGATGATATTCCCACCCAAAGTAATAGGTGTTTGAGCAAGAATTCCCAAGGCTATACAAGTTCTTCTATCAAATGCCAGTAACTGACTAGCAGTAGACACAAGGCTAGGAGATCCCATGCCTCTCCAAGCACGAGAAGACAAGCTACTAATTGAGGCTCCTTCATCAACAATACAATGAGCAATCATGTATGATTCAACTTTGACCTTTATCTGGAAAGGTGCATTAGAAGGAAGGCACGACTCAACTAGGCTATTCCCATCAAATGAAGCAATCCAAGATTTTGGTGGGCGTTGATCCAAAATGAGTTCAGTGCCCCCTTGTTCAGTAATTTTTGAACTGGTAGTGAAGAAAACATGACTAGCAGACACTTTACTCTCCAAAGGAAGAGTGGGATTGATCAATAATGGAATCAATTCAACCACTTTGAGAAAGTCACTCTCCAAAGAGAGAGTGGGATTGACCAAAGATGACATTGGTTCAAACACATCAAGATCATTCTCCGAAAGAAGAGTGGGATTGACCAAATTTGAGATTGGTTCGACCACTTGACCAACCAAAGGTTGAGTAGGTTGTTGAGAAACTATAGATTGTTCAGGAGAAGGAAATTCTTAAGTCTCAGGACAAACTCTTCGCACCTCTGTGATAGTAGGGAACTGGTGAGTAAGATAATATCCCTCGCATAGCTTACAAGGGAACTTAATTTTGCACTTCAAACCCTTAGTTTTATCAACAATGTCAACATGACTAGCAGTGGATGACTATTTTCTCTCAACATGATCTACAGAGGTTGAGAGTTTTCCTCCAGCATGACCACGAGAGGCTAGGTGACTGGGTCCAACCTGACTAAGAGAGGCTGGTTGTTGAGAGACTTCAGGATGTTCAAAAATGGGATGACCATGAAACCAAACTCTTCGCACCTCCATGATAGAAGGGAATTTATAAGTAAGGTGGTCTCCCTCACAAAGCTTATAGGGAAACTCGGGATTGTCTTTTGAATAGTTAGTCTTTTCAATAGAGCCAACATTACTCACAGTGGTTGACGGATTGTCTTTAGCATGAACTACAAAGGCTGAGAGACTGCAAAGGTTGGATGGGCACCACTAGCATGAACAATAGAGGCTGAATGGTTAGGATCAACATGCTTTGCGGTAGTTGAGTATGTGCCCCCAGCATGAACTTCAGAGGTTAGGTGGATGGATCCAACATGACTTGCAGAGGTTGGATGGTGAGGTTCAACTTGAACATCAAAGGTTAAACGGGTTCCCTCATAATGATCTATAGAGGCTAAGTGACTCGATCCAATGTGACCTAGAAAGGTTTGAAGGATCCCACCAACATGATCAATAGAGGCTGGATGGTGAAGATCAACTTGACTTGCAGAGGTTGAGTGCTTAGATCCAACATGACCTGTAGAGGTTGGATAGGTGCCCCCATCATGAATTGCAGAGGCTGGGTGGTGAGGTTCAAATTGAATTGCAATGGTTGAATGGGTTCCCCCTTGCTTATGTTCCTTCTTCCTATTCCTCCCTCTTTTACTCGTTTTAGACTATCGATTACTAGTAACAGTACTTTCTCCACATGAGGTAGAAGGAGGAGGAGAATCAACTACATGTTAAGGGGAAGCAGTGTTTTGATTCCCTTGATGTAAGGAGCTTACTTGTGAAGCACCAGGAGAATTTAGGATGGTTGGAGTGGAAAACAACCACACCGGTATCCCGAGGGTGAGTCCAGGTAGATTCAAGGTGGCCATAAAGGGAACACCAAAATTCCCCATGAGAGGAATAGTACAAGGAGTTCCCAGCATGGGGATCTCTTGGTTGGTGTTTAAAGGGGCATTAGACATATTTGCAAACTAGGAGACAAAGTCTGAGGTTGACGAGCAACCAAAATTACAATGCACACACCTAAAGGCACACTAAGTACAGACAAACAACAAAGCACCCACTAAAAATTCCTAAATCCAAACAGACAAATAGGTATAAGATACACTTTCCAAAAGAAAGCTGAGAGATAATTACTTGGAATCCCTATAGATTTTCTTAGGGAAAAGTGGAGGAATCACCCACTACCCTCCCACACCTTCTATCGGGGTTACCTTCCAAGCCCGTCCAAGGTCAACCAGAAATGGCCTTTTGGTGTACCCGTATATGAACCCTAGATGTCAAGGAGACTAAAGGCTACCTTAACTATATTGACAGTCTAGGGGGATATTTGCAAGCTTGGTTCGTACGCATGGGCAAGGTAGCAAAGCCCGAAACCCTGTCTAAGAAAGAATCCCCAGATGTGCAAAAACCTTGGTCTACGCTTTGATAAGGAATCGAAGGGTTATCTCCTTAGTCCAAGCCTCCACGTGGCCTCGTGCTTAACTCTCGTTTGAGAGGAGCTTCCCATATACAATCAACATAGAAAAGGGTTTACCTAGTAATTAGCCAACTACGTTTGAATTTTAACACTTGTGGGGAGTTTAAACTCCCCAATCCACAAGTCTAGCCTAAGCTAGCTGGTTTATGACCCTATAAAATAAAACTTACTAATAATTTTTAAATTATGTCATTTATTTTAAGGGCTATTTTTTTAGTCATAGGGTAAATGGCATGAAACTTATGTGGTGTTTGAATTAAAGTTGAAACAAAATGACTAAGAAAAGAGAACTGAAATGCAAAAAGAAAAAACTATTCTCTTTCTTTTTCAAATAGAAAACTTGAAAGCCACAAAAGAACAAATTATTTTTATTTTTTTCAAAAACAATGATATGCCATGCAATCTAGACTAAAAACCTAATCTACATGCATATAAAGCAAACATGTGTTTTTTTTCTTCTTTTATAAATGCAAAAGAAAAAATAGCCTACCAACTAATGCAAGCAAGTACTGTAAGCAAAGCAAATAGACAACTACTCTACACCCCACAAACAAACCCTAGGTTTCCCTAAAGTTGGATATAACCTCTCTTGAAAGGAAGGGTCACAAAGGTAAACAAGCCAAAAAATTTGGAATGAAGAGACTGAGAAATAATACTGACATAAACAAAGGTCAAGAAGTCCCAAGTATTAGTCTAAACCTACAAACAGAGGTTGCTCAGTACCTTGTCCAACAAGGTCAAGCCAAATAAGGAGGTGGGGGGAAAGCAGTAAAAACAAGTTCAAAGAGTTGAAAGACACTTACAAGATAGACAAAGAGCACCTAACAGAGATAAAAACAACCTCTTAGGAGTCATGCACATGCAGATGACCCTTGAAGACCCTACAAAAGCCCTCAAATCACCCAAAAACCCTAAAAAATGATGAAAGAACACAAATTCAGGTGCATACGTGGGTTGCCTTAAGGTAGGTTGCATATGAAACGATGGTTGTAGGTAGTGCAAGTCACATATACAACATAGACACATGAATTTTTATCCTTCAAAGTCACATATGGATGACAAAAGGCACAAAAAGGATCAAAAACTGACCTAGGAAGGCATGAAAGATGTTCCAACAAACTCAAAAGCTGTTCCTAACTTGTAAGAAAGACCTGAAACTTTACGAAAGGTTGAAATAAAGACAAAGAAACCCCAAACAAACAAGGCTCTTCCCAGTGAAGTCGCCAGTTCTGTTGTAAAGGAAAGTTTCCTATGGCTAGGGTTTAAGAGGCCATCAATGTACTGGGTTGAAAGGTGGATGTATAATGTTCAGCAAGCATATATAAACAAGTTTTAAGATTAGAATGGTTCATACCTTGAAAAACAAAGGTTTATCCAAGAAGCCCTTCAATCCTCTTCTTGCTCCTCTTGCTCCAAGAGACCTGCAAAACAAGTTATACCTTCCTCAAACCATTATGACCACATATAAAGCAATGATAATCAAAACAATAAAAGAAACTATTCTGATGAACATAAGCATATGATCATAAATAAATATTCAATCACATATTGAACAATGATTTGGGAAGAAGAAGGACATCACATCATTATTAATCTTGAAAACAAGTACAAGTATACCTTCTCTTCAAGTTCAGCACCTCACGAAACCTTGATTTGGTTATGTTGCTTCTCTTCTCCAAGGAACATAGCCTCCAAGCTCTGCAACACAAGGAGAATGCTTCTAGGGCAAAGGTGTTGGCAAAGAGAGTCCCAATTCCTCCAGCATAATGATGCAAAGATTCAAGTCCCCTCTCATGGACCTCCCTACCTCTATTTATATGGTTAATGAAGAGTTATGGTCGATGACAAAGTAGTTACAACTGAAGGAGTCAGTTGCATAACTACCCAAACTACCCAAAATTCAAAATTCATATTTTTTTGAAATTTTCAAGATGTGTACATGGGTTGTAGAGACAATAGTCACATACACGAGGAGTACACATAGGTTTCAATGTAGAAAAGTCATGTATTTAAGGCATACACGACTATTATATATAGTGAATTGCATACTTACGCGGGTTTCCTTAAGGAAAAGTCGCATACACGTCAAAAACTAAGTTTTGTGGTATTTTTGGGACTTCTTAGACTTTACTATCTTCTAGAAAGTTTTAGCTAATTGAAATATCTTTCCAATGGCATAGATATTAGGTCAAATGGAGTTATAGAACTCGAGATATGGGTCCTCCAAGTTAGGTGTTTTTCCAGTGACTTTTCATGAAGTGTCGTCATGGAAGTGTCAACATGCGACGAAAACATAGGAAAGTGGTCACAGGTAGAGATGTGTCATTTTGAGCTATAAAACATAGGGAACCCTACTTGGGGCACCCAAGATATCATAATATGATATTTTCCATCAAGAGACACGTTTTTTGGCCCAATTTAAAGGCCGACTTTGCAATGTTTATTACGAAATGTCAGGAATTCCCACTAGTTAAAACTAAGCACCAACATCCTTCAGGATTGCTACAACCATTGCCCATTCTGGAATGGAAGTGGGAGGTTATTAGTATGGATTTTATTACTGGATTACCGAAAAGCAAGAAGCAAAATGATTTCATCTTCGTAGTCATTGACAAGATGTCAAAGGTAGCACACTTCATCCCCATGAAATCGACGTACAAGGCTGTGAAAATTGTCGATATGTTCCTAAAAGATATATTTAGATTGCATGGGATACCGAAAGCAATTATCTCAGATTGAGATGTTAAGTTTAGAGGAAACTTTTGGAGATCTTTATTCTTTGGATTAGAGACACAACTAGACTTTATCACTGGTTATCACCCGCAAATGGACAGGCAGACTGAAAGAGTAAACCAAATTGTTGAAGACAATATTCAAATGTATGTCATGAAATACCCCACCAAGTGGGAGAATTATCTGCACCTTGCAGGGTTTGCATATAACAACGGGTATGAGGATTCCGCCAAGTTGAGTCGTTTCGAGGTACTCTATGGAAATAAGTGTAGGAACCTAGTTACTTGGGACAGTCTGGTGGATCGGTTCATGTTAAGGGCTTGACCTATTATTAGACTTGGAACAAGTAGTTACCAAGGTCCAGGGAAACCTTAAAGAGGCACAAGACCATCAAAAAATTTATACGGATAAGAAAAGGAAAGATAAAGAATATAAAGTAGGTGAGCATGTCTACTTGAAAGTGAGAGCAAAACGGAGCTCATTGAGCTTGGGTAGGTGTGGTAAGTTAGCACCTATATTTTGTGGACCTTTTGAATTCTAGCCAAGAAAGGGCCAGTGGCTTATGAAATAGCATTACGTGCGCATGTAAGAGTTCATAATGTTTTCCATGCATCTTTACTAAATAAATATGTTTATGACACTAAGAAGGTCATTGATTGGTCATTATTATAGGTGGAACTTGAGGGGGAATTTTCCCCTGAGCCTTTGCATATATTGGACAAGAGAGAAGTGCAACTTCGGAAATGCACTGTAGTTCAATTGAAAGTGCAGTGGAAGCACTTTGAGGTAGATGAGGCTACCTGGGAGAATGAGGCCACCATGAGAAAGGCTTACCCTACCTTGTTTCATGATATCATTCAAAGTCCCTAGAACACCAGGGATAGTGTTGTACTAAGTGGGGAGGGATGTATTATCCTGAATTTTGGACCTACCATTTATAGGCATGAGCCTATTAATCATGATGATTATATTGATGTTTTATTTTATATTGGGTCAAAGACCCCACTGCATATGGACATGATGATTTGTTTTGTATATTGGGCGTAAGCCAATTGTTGATGATACCTATGGATATATATGCTAGTTATGTTAGGCGTGGACCCTGAAGCACATGATCAATGAAATGTTTTTTGTTGGGCATGGACCCTGAAGCACATGATCGATGAGATATTTTGTCTTGAGAGAGAGGATCTAGAGCACATGAGTACTTACATTTGTGTTGAGCATAAAGATTTGGAACACATGAAAAATATAATTGGAAATGTTGGGCATAAGCTCTGGAGCATTCCATTTTGATGTTGAGCATAAGCTCTAGAGCATCCGATCTTTGGCCATTGTATCCCTAGGTGTATCGTACAAGTACATCCTAGCATTTAGTGTTGAGCGAGAGCTCTGGAATTGCACTATGTTTGTAACTCCCTGTTATAAGCATTGAGTATGGGCTATAGTAAGCGCTAGGGGTTAGTGAAAAGAATTTAATAACTTTTGAGTGAAAACCACTCGAGAAAAATATTGATCTCATCATACTTATTTATAAGTGATTAAATGAAATTTCAAATTTATGTATTCTCATCAAGTACTAAAGAGCTACCATGTTATACGAGGGAAATCCAACAGCAAGGATGTTTAGAGTTCCCTATCCTAGTAGACCTGAACCATCGATCTACTTGACCTTCATAAAGAAGTGTCGTTAAGTCTAGGGATCACGATACATGATGCCTGAGGACAAATGTTAACAAGTATTTTAATAGTATGTATTTTATACATAGTATGTATAAAGAATTAATTATGATTAATTATATAATTGAATAAAGAAAGGAGAGAAGCTCCACCAATTATTATTTATTATTAAAGGATTAATAAATAGTGAAATATCTATGAAAGACTAACTAGGAACTAGTTAAAAGTTCCTAGGTTAAGAATTGAAAATTACTCCAGTAAAGGGTTAGCTCAAGAAATCAAGTATTTATTGATTTAACTACCCATTTGACTGAAAAGTATTTCTATAAAGACTCAAGCCAAGAAAAGGCTTGGGGTTCTGATTTTTCTAGGAGAATTATTATCCTCCCTGTTTTTTCTCTCAAGTGTTTTCTTGGAGAACTTTTCTTGCAAGGAAAAGAGGATTGATTCAGAATTGAATATCAGTTAGGAATACCTACCTTAGGAGCTCTAAGCTACTTGCATGTTGGAGTCCAGCTCAGGGGGATACAGATTAGAACCAAGAACGGTTTTGGGTCATGGTTGGGAGGAGCTTGGTAGTTTCCAAGTGATTTGGTCATCAAATTCAGAGGTCGGATCTGTCTTAAATTGATAATGCTGGTTATTTAAAAAGTGTGTAGGTTCATCCATTAAAGGAGCTTCAGGAAGATAAATTACAGGTATGAGTTCTTAGTATGTCAAAATTCATTTCTAGGGTAAATGTTGGTTTCCTATGTAAGAGATTTTATATATATTATTAACCCTAGAATTGATTGGTTCTGTCCCTATCTCCTAGGGTTACATTTCTTAAAATATAACCCTAGAATGTCTATGCTATCTTCTAAATTATATAATCAATATGTTATATGGATGTTTCCAATGAATCTACTAACCCTATGTAATTGATGTTCTACCTAGATTCTGATACGGTTTTTATTGTCTTCAAGATTAACTAGGATGGTAAATATTATCATAGGCTGCATATAGCTAGGTTTCCATCTCTAAAGTTTGTTTTTTGTATTCATTTAATATTTGGAAATTAATACTATAAACTAGGTAAGTCTAGACCTGCTATTTAATGTTCACCTATTATTTATATCTCTACTTTCATATTACATTTGTGATTAGAGACATGTTTATGATTATAGTAGATTTAATCATAGGAGTAAGTTAAAACACATAAATATACTATATAGATACCTTAGTGTATTATTTACAAACATATATTTAAATTATCTATAAATTTATTTCCATAATTAAATAACTCATATAAGACCTTCCAAGGTGTGTATCCATATTAAAAATTTACATTAAAAATAATCCACATAAATGAAAAAACATTATAAATAATTAGAGGAGTCATCGTGACCATCCATGTGGTCCTTTACAATTATTTGATCATAACCATAAATAAAATTGCATAAGTCAATAAACATTACCATAGCCAAATTAAATAATATATATATTATATAGTAAATCATATCATAGTAAAACAACACTCAAATCATATCATAAATTCATATATTGCAAATAGTAACATGAATCGAATCCTGTGGGCATGCAAGCCTAGGTTGCTTTTATTTAAAATACACTCTTTACATTACATTAAAACCATGTTTCCAATAGAGGTCGCAACATCGATTCCCATGCATGTCAAGACCCAAGGAAAAGCCATAAAAACCATATCATAACGAATTGAACAAGAATCAATCCTATATATAAATCCATTGTTTATATTGTTACACATGCCGCGAGTTACAGTAAGCATACGAGCTGTAAGTTACAAACACATCAAATTCCATATAAAAATGATGCATACGCTAGCAGTGAGGTCGTGAGACCCTAGCTACAGCACGACATCAGCCAAATAACCTTTTTAATAGACATTCCATCAATTTATAAACCTACTATAAGCGTTTGCTACCATGGCTTCCAACCCATGGATTTGCACAAACCATTTTACATAAGAATCCAAATACCATAAAAAATAATATGCAAGCTATCATAGTACTATGGGAAAGGCTCATGCCATTTACAGCATGGTATTTACCCATGCTGTCAAAATATTACATTATCCAAGCTAATCAATGAATATAAAAAGAGCATCCGACTAGGTGAAATTCCTCTACTGTTAAAACCCCAACTCCTTTTAATATAGAGCTCAATAAAAATTCATAAGGAAATTGCATACACAAAGCATCAAAGTTAACCATTACCATTTTATAAAAACCATACATAAATATTATTACACATAGATACCAATTTGAATACACAGTCGCCATTAAAGGCTGAGAATGAGGCTTACACGGGCTTTCCAATGGGCTATGGCACCATTTCAAGCAATGGTGCAGCCCATGGCTATAAATCCCAAAAACAAAAATTAATTATTTACATAACTGAAATTGAAATTACACAGAGTCGAATGGAATACAAATCAATTCATGGCATAACACCTCAACATTTAAAAAAAACAAGTTAGTAATCATAAGTCCGAAGTCAAAATCGAAATCGCTACAATATAAAACCCCAATCAACAACCAGTCGAAACTCGGCTCTGCCCATAGGGATGAAAGGTGACAAGCATAATCTTTAAGAGTAGGCTTACCATGGCCTCAATTGCATTACACTGGAGATATAGTGAATATGGAGCCACCCCACCATCGTTACCCTGCTACCTGCAACCACAATCAAACAAGATAGGGTGAGAAGCATAACAACGAAGGAGGCACAAAACCTAGCATAGAATGTAGACATGAAACAGAAGAAGCTTATCTTCATCTCCTTCGTAGCACAGAGCCAAGACCCCATTTTCCCCACAGACCATAGTGAACTGGCCCAAACTGAATCATGAACCAAGCCCTAATCTTGGGGCTACCATGATTTCCAAGAATGGTAAATGCACCAGCTAGTAACCACTATGGAATTTCCAAACCAACTTTTCCATAGTTCAACAACGTTTCAAATATCATGGGTTTCATTCACTATGATAATAGCTTAAAACCCTGCTATGGTATGGTTATACCATATGTTATGTCGCCACCCAAACGTTATCATGCGATACCATGTTACAAAGTTTTCCTATGACAGTATTACAATAATACTATTCCATAGGTTGCACTAGTCCAAAGTTAAGGAACCATTCTTAGGTAGTGAGATAGGGTTTAGACCATAGGATTAGAGCTTAGGGTTTAATCCCTTAGTAAAAAGGTGTTTACGCTCAAGAATCATGGCAGACAAAGTATGCCATGATAACATCTTGGACTATAAAATCCAAAGCTCTGCTTTTATATCAATATATTAACATGTCAATAAAATAACATGAGAGATGTTAATAGGTATAGTGAGAACATACATAGAATGTAAAAACGTATTAATGACATATAGACTAACGAATTCAAAACATAATGAAGAATAATTGAGAGTACAAGAAATTTATCTGTAGTAGCTACATTGACGATAAAAACAGTTACCAATTTAAAACCAAGTTGACAGGTAGCATAACAACTAGTGGCGGGTCCTGTAGAATCAAGACGGTCAAACACACTTTACATCCGATCCCATTGCACAGTAATGAACTACATAAGTAAAAGAGAGAGGTGCATTAGTTCGATTGAACTAAGTAAGCCTACGTAACCAAGTAATACCTTACCTCTCAGATCGTCACGAGAGAACTAGTCACGCCACTCCATCAATTTATTCCTATCAACAAAGTTAAGTTAGTTTTTATTAAATACACAAAGTACACATGTGCAGTAGTAAAACAATGATCTATACAATTCATTAATTTATTGACAGTAATAACTAAGATGTAAAAATAGTTTAATTAATAGAATTAAGACATAAGAATTAACTGAGCTAATAATCACTGAATGGATAAGAGATCAATAAGACAGTAAGGGCAGTTTCTGAAGAGATTGAAAGTATAAGTAGCGCATGTAATTCCGCATGAGTAATAATGATCCCCTTTGTGTAGTTTTCACTAGCCTATAATTTTTATTTTTTTTTCAATTTTTGGGGACATTAAAAAACTACCAGTAGAGAAATTTGCAAAGTCATGGCTGGTTCAATTAAGTACATGAGCAAAAATGAAAGTAATTGATTTTGTGAAAGATTGTACATTAATGATGAACCTGTTTGAAACTTCCTTAAAGCTAAATGTACTTCTGTTAGGTTCCTATGATGTATTAATTGGAATAGATTGGTTGGAATAACATTGAGTAGTGTTAAATTATTTTGATAGATTTTTACTTGTTTAAATGACAAAGGAGAAATAGTAATAGTAAAAGGAATTCCTGGGAAAACATCAATCAAATAAATCTCTTCCTTACAACTAAAAAGGGTTGTTCGATATGGGTGTAAAGATTTTGTTGTAACTATAACTAATGAAGAACACATTAATAAAGAAGACAAACTAAAATTGGAATATATACCAATTATGGGAGGTTATTCGTATGTACTTTCAGAGGAGATTCTGGGATTGCCTCCGAAAAGGGAGATGGATTTCACTATTGATCTAGTACCTAATGTGGTGCCCAACTCAAAATCTCCTTACTAGATGAACATCCTGGAGCTTAATGAACTTAAATCAGAACTAAAAGAACTGATAAATAAAAAGTATATAATACCAAGTGTGTCTCCTTAGGGAGCACTAGTAATAGTTGATAAAAAGAAGGATGGTACTCTGCACTTATGCATAGACTACTGTCATCTTAATAAGATGACAATTAAAAATAGATACTCATTTCCGTGCATAGATGATCTATTCGGTCAGTTACATGGAGAAATAGTATTTTCAAAAATTGACTTAAGATCCGGTTATCATCAAGTCCGGATTAAGATTGAGGATATTTTCAAGACGACTTTTTGGACCCGATATGGTCAATATGAGTTCATTGTCATGTCGTTCAGACTAACTAATGCCCCAACAGTCTTCATGTGTTTAATGAAAAATGTATTACATAAATATCTAGTTAGGTTTTTAGTAGTTTTTATTGATGATATTCTAATATATTCTAAGACTAAACAAGAGCACAAAGAACATTTAAATAACATTTTACAAGTGTTAAGGGAACATCAGTTGTATGCCAAGTTCAGTAAATGCAACTTATTTAAAGATAAAATACAATACTTGGGTCACGTAATAACTAAAGATGGGATCTCGGTTGACCCAGATAAGATAAAAGCAATTAATGAATGGCTCATCCCAAAAGATGTTACTGATGTACGTTCATTCATTGGGATCACCGGGTATTATCGAAGGTCCATTGAGGGTTTCTCAAGGATTGCAAATCCCATAATTTCATTACAAAAGAAGGGGAAGAAATTTGTATGGGATAAAAAATGTGAAGAAAGTTTTAAGAAATTAAAAGAATTGTTATCTACTACACCCATTTTAATAATTGCGTATCCTAACAAGGATTTTGTTGTATGCAATGATGCATGCAACGATGGTCTTGGTGGGCTCTTAACTCAAGAAGGATACATAGTAGGGTATGAGTCCAGGAAACATAAAATTCATGAGAAAAATTACGCTACTTACGATCTAGAATTGGCTTCCATGATACATGCATTAAAGATGTGGTGCCATCATTTGATTGTGGGAAAATTTATCTTAATGACGGATAATAAGGGTTTAAAGTATCTATTGGATCAACCAAATTTAAACGCAAGGCAAGCTAGGTGGCTAGCTTTCCTTAGCAAATATGATTTCGAGATCCAACATATCAAGGGGAAGGAAAAAAAATTAGTTGATGCTTTGAGCATATATGTAAGATTAAATTTTATGGCAGCAATCAGTACTTATAAAACAGATTTAGAAGATCAGCTTGGAGTAAAATTGGATGAAAATTATCGAAAATTGCAAGCTAAAGTGGCAGAAAATGTAACTGAAAGTTCAAATACAGGTTATAGTATAAATGAAAAGTGGTTAATACTTTATAAAAATAGATTGTATGTACCTAATCTACCTAAATTTAAGTTGCTAATTTTAAATAAAATACACAAGAGTCCTTATTCTGGACACCCTGGCTATCAGCAAACAATGACTATGTTATGGAAAGATTACTTTTGGACAAATATGAAGAATGAGTTAGAAGAATATATTGCTATATGTTTTGAATGTCAACAGTTTAAGATTGAGCATCAGCATCCAGCCAATTTATTATAGCCGTTACCAATTCCTAGTTGGAAATCGAAAATAATCAGCATTGATTTCATTATAGGTTTGCCTAAAAATCAAAACCATAATGATTCTATAATGGTAGTTGTTGAAAAAATTAGTATGGAATCCCACTTTGTACCAGTAAAGATGACTCATAACGCTGATAATATTGCTGAAATATTTATGAAACAAATTTTTTCTTTGCATATAATTCCAAAATTTATAATTTCTGACAAGGACTCTAAATTCACAAGAAAGTTTTGGAAATCATTATTTAAAGTCTTAATTACTACTTTGAATTTCAGTACATATTTTCATCCACAAACATATGGATAGACAGAAAGGGTAAATAAAATTTTGGAATATATGTTAAGGATGTACGTTAGAGAACAACCAAGTAAATGGGAGGACTACTTACACTTGGTTGAGTTTGCATACAACAACCATTACCAAGCTTCATCAAAATTCAAACCATTTGAAATTTTGTATGGCAGAAAATGCAATGCTCCCATATCATGGCGTAACCCCATTGATAGGTTAATACTAGGACTTGAGTTATTAAAGGAGATGGAATTAACTATGAAGCAGGTCCAAGGTAATTTAAAGGTTGCACAAGATAGAGAGAAGAGTCAAGGGGATCTTAAATGAACTCAGAAATAGTTCCACATGAGTGAACATGTTTTCATTAAGGTAAAACCTAAAAAAGAGTTCCTTAGAATTAGGGATTTGTGCTAAGCTAGCACCATGGCACTGTGGGCCTTTTGAAATATTTTCCAAATTTGGACCGATGGCATACCGATTGGACTTACCACTAACTCTTAAAGTTCATAATGTTTTTTGTATTTATGTTTTAAAAAGACATGTACATGATGCTACTCATGTTATAAATTGGAATGATGTGCCAGTGGATCCCAAAGGATATTTTCTAGAGGAACCGGACTGTATCCTCGAAAACAAGGAGATATTCCTTCGGAATCACACCATTGGACAAGTGAAGGTGAAATGGAAGCACGTTAGTCTAGAAGAAGCAACCTAGGAATTGGAGATTCATATGCAGAAAACATATCCAATTCTGTTCCAGCCAGCTCTGAGGATGATGAATAAAGAAACATTGAGGATGATGTTGGACTTAAGGGGGGGTGTATGTCATGTACCCAAATTTCAATAACATTTTATGTTTAAGAAAACATTCTATCTTATTTTTATTGCAAATTTTATGAATATTGACCAAGTGGGGTCAAGGAGGACTGTAATTAAATATGTTGAATATTTTATTACTTAATAAATAAAAGATGAGACAAATAGACTAAGGAGACTGTTTAATGAGTGTCCACTGAACCACTAGGAGGAATATACCGAGGCAACAGAAAACTAACACATGGAAGCATCCTCAACCACTTCTATCTGTTGCAGGGGGAAACTTCCCTAATTTTGTGGTCATGTTCCCCAAGAAAGTGGAACAGAGCAAGTGGCTCATTAATTGAAAAACTAACCAAAAATACCTAGGCATGCATATATCTATCCATTGAATTCAGTAGGAGGATGTTCATTCTTTACCTTTTGAAATTTCTAAAGTTGAGAAAAGAGCACAAGAGAATCGATGAGGTGAAAGTTAGAAGTGGTTTGATTGTTAAGGATACTTTAAGAACTAGTGCAGCTTGATATTTGAGTTCTTTACTACTAAGGACAGAAATACTATTGTAAAGTACTTCTGTTGATTTGCAGGTGTATTTAATCCCATTTTTCACACAGTGATTTCATCCTTGTGGATCAATGGACAGGCTTGGGGGTCTAGACAAGAAATTGACCTATCTTCAGAAAAAGGTTGGGTGGAATGGGCTTGTTGGGTTATCTATCTCTTCTACAAATTACCAGGTTCCTTTTTGTTATCTTATTTATCTTTATGCAAGCAAATTACTGGAATGAACTTAGTCATGAGTACTTTTAATATTATTACTTAGATACTTTGCATTTGCAAATAGAATTTTTAAGTCTACATTTTATTCAGGAAGGTTTACTTGTATATGTTTAACATAATAGGTGAGCCTAAAATTAGAGATGATTAGTTAATTAGTAAAATTCCTTTCGGCATTTTTCCACTCATCTTACAATGAATTATTCTAGTACAAAAGGTTTGTTTAGAGGTAAATAGTGTTGGAGACATTTACCACCTACAGACTCTTTTTGGTCAGATTGGCCTCATTAAACCACTATCCTAAGTATAATTGACATTAATTGACATCATTGGAGCATTAATTGGCATCATCCAGTCACACCCATGCCTACCTACAGTCAAGGAGGCTAACTTAGCCTTCTACTACATTCGGGGAGGCTAACTGGAGCACTCTGGGGGTGATATGAGTGATATTAATGCACCTAATTGCTAACTGGTGGTTACAATCAGTTCAACAAGTCAGTTAAGGTGCCTCCTTTCATTAAATATATTATTTAATGATTATTTAATGATATGGAGTCAATAGGGGTGCCTCCACCAACTTCTGATGATCAGTTCAGCTTCAGTTAACCTCATTGGGGTTCATTGAAGTCATTGAAGCACTAGCACTTGATGGTTGGCTTGCTATGACATGTGTCTGATCTCTTTCAGTTGAGACTCAATCATTTATTGCACTCCAACTTCAGTTAGGGTTTGGTGAGTCAATTAGGGTTTTGGTCAGTGGTTAATTGAGTGTGAACCATGGCTTACAGTCCGTTAAGCTAGACTCACTCATTCAATCCAAATGACCTCCTTAGGTATTCAAATTGCTCACTCATTCAAGTTCTTACTTGACATTGTAATTGTAATTATTCATTCTTTATTGAATAAACAGAGTGGCTACTATTTTGTAGACCGATTACACCATTTCATGAGTTATTTGTTGATTATTTCTTGATGAGATTGATTATTTGTTCCTAGATCAATGTGCAAGATTAATATGGTATCAGAGCTTACGGCGGGATAAAGATCTATCTCTCAAAAGCAAGCTTTTTGACAGATTTCTGGATGAAAAGTGAGCAATAGCTCAAAAATCCACCACTGCACTAGAAGCCAAGGATTACCACTTAATACCCCAAGTAAAGAACTTGTTGATCAAGCTTTCTTGATTGACTATGCTAGGTGTAATGAAATCCTATAATGTGTAAGTTGTCTGACCTTACATTGCCCCTTCTATTTTGATTTTCAGGTTTCTACAAGTGAATCATTCGCTCCAGCACATCCAAATGGCCTCCCCATTAGATCTCTTGACTCCACACAATTTCCACTCATGGAAAGGTGATATGGAGATTCAGCTGCGCTCCAGAGGTATTTTTAGAATCACCATGGACACTGAATATGATCTTGGATCCGCCATAGAAAAATCAATATTCTTGAACAAGAAGGATGAAGCCTTTAGTTTCTTGTGCCTCTCTGTTTCCTGAGACCTTCTCTTCCATATCGTGAGATTGAAGACACCGAAAGAAATATGGGACAAATTGGAATCTCTATATGGAAAGCATGATGACTTGAGGGTTTACCAGCTCAAAAATGAACTCATGTCTCTCCAACCATCCAATTTCAAGACTCTGAATGATTTCTTCACAAAGTTCAAGCATATTGTTTTACTCTTGAAGCAATGCAAAGTGGAGAAGGAGGATGATCAGCTCATCCTCACCATAATCTCGAAACTTGGGGCTGATTAGTCAGTTTTTGTTTCTACATTCCGTGTGGGGAAGATCACAACCCCTGGATTGACCATTCCTACACTCAATGCCTTCATTGAGTCCCTAACACGTGAACATGACAAGCTTGTCCAGATGGGGATCATCCGATATTCCCGTGATCAAGCCCTACATGTCTCGGGGCCCAAGATCTGAAGGGTAAAGGTAAGGAGAAAAATAATAAAAAAACTAAGTTTGATGCTCCTAAACCTAGAGTTGAAAATTAGCAGCATGATGAGTCTTCTGGCTTAAGGAAGAAAAAAGGAAAAGGGCACCATGGCAAGGTGAAAGTCAAGTGTTCTTATTGTAGGAAGGGTTTCCACCCTAAACATGCATGCATGAAGAATAATCTTGATGAAGCAAACTCTCTCCTTGAGAGGAATCACATCAATCTTCCGAAGAGATTTCGGAGGAAAGATCAGCAAGATTGAGAACCACAACATGAGAGAGGTCATGCCCTCATGGCAAGCACTTCAAAGTCCAAATCACTGCTGATTGAATCTAGAGCTTTGAGCCACATGATGGCTAAAAGAGACTCCTTTTCATCCTTGGAGACTGGAAAAGCCATTCCCATCCACATGAGAGATGACTCCACCATCATTTCCGAAGGACAAGGTATTGTAGATCTTGAAAATGGTTTTTTTCTCTAATGTTTTGTATGTACCATCTCTAGCAGCAAATCTCCTTAGTGTCTATCAGATGACACATATAGGAGTGCCTAAGAGAGTCTCTTTTATCCCAAATTATGTTGAGATAATAGAAATGGCATCTGGGAAACTCATTGCAAAAAGCTTTGCAAATCATCATGTAAAAGCCTATGAGTTCTCTCACTTTGTTGCGGATGCAAATCCCACCGCTCTGCTAACTCATGGAAATGAGGTTAGTAGGATATGGCCTGAGAGGTTTGGCCATCTTAATTTCAAATATTTGCAGCAATTATAGAAACATTCCATGGTTGAAGGCCTCCCGGTCATCAAGGCAACCATGGGAATTTGCAAGGGTTGTGTGATTGGAAAACACCCTGAGCACAAGTTCGATCGGGGGAAGGCAAACGGAGCTACAAGCATATTGGGGCTGATACATTATGATATCAGCAGTCTGATTCCTATCACATCCATTAATGGATCAAGGTACCTCCTTACTTTTATTGATTATTTTTCAAGATATACATGGGTTTTCTTTCTAAAAAAAACCAGAATTATGTGAAAAAATTTCTGAATTGAAGGCTTTGATTGAAAATGCCTCTAGGATTAAGATCAAGATATTGAGATATAATAATGGAGGGGATTGTGTCAGTAATGATTTTCTGTACATATTCTTCCAAAATGGTATTCAGGTCCAACATTCAATTCCCTACACTCCCTAGCAGAACGAAGTAGCAAAAAGGAAGAACCGGTCTCTCAAGGAGATGACCACCTGTATGTTGGAATCTAAGAAGCTTGCTGCAAATTTGTGGGCTGAATCCATGGATTCTGAAGTATACATTCAGAATAGGGTTCCACATTAATCCTTGAAAGGGAATACCCCTTTTGAAGCATACTTTGGGCACAAGCTGGATGTGTCGAACCTACGGGTGTTTGGGTCCACTGCATGGGCCCGGATTCTGCTTGATAAAAGAAGGGATTTGCAACCGCAAAGCATAGAATGTTTGTTTATTGGTTATACTGATGAATCTAAGGGTTTCAATATTTTGGACATCAATACCAACTGATCATCATCTAGAGAAGTGTCAAGTTCGATGAGCCTCTTCAGGAGGTGGAACTAGTGAAGGAGAAAACTGTTGAATTCCTTTCCTATTCTATTTATTATTTGGATGATGAAATTGGGGGTGATGACCCTGATTTGGATCCTGTGATTTATGATATCAATGTGCAGCAATCATCAGATGCTGAATCAGAACCTGAAGTGAAAAATCATCTTCCGACATGGTCCTGACAGACACTCTTCTTCGCAGGAGACAACATTGGAAATCCGAATGACACAAGGAGAACATGGTCTGATTTCCAAAGAGAAGGTATGGAACTCTCTTGTCCTGATAATTTGTTGTCTAAAACTTGCTATTTGATGATTATTTCAGATCCAAAATCCTACTACCATGCTCTAAAGGATCCAATATGGTAAGTTTCCATGGATGAAGAGATGAATTCTCTTCAGAAAAACACTACTTGAGAGCTAGTTTCTCTTCCTCCGGGAAGGAAATTGGCTCAATGCAAGTGGGTGTTTCAGAAAAATGTTGATGATGATGGAAGAACCTACAAATATAAGGCAATTCTGGTAGAAAATTTTTTCTCTCAGTTCCAAGAAGTGGACTACCATGACACATTTGCACCGGTTGAAAAAATGGACTCCATCCCCCTTGTCTTGGCAATTTCAGCATCCAAGCACTGGGAGGTGCATCACATGGATGTTAAGTCCACCTTTATACATGGATATATTCATGATGAGATATAAATGAAGCAGCCTTATGGATACATCACTAATCCATCTTTGGTTTGCAAGCTAAAGAATTCACTATGCGGGTTAAAACAGGACCCAAGAGAGTGGTATTCCAAGCTGGATGCCTTCCTTCTCTCGAAACAATTTTAGAGATATAGATCAGATCCAAATGTGTATTTACAGAAGCATGATGGTCATATAATTATCATTTTTTTATATTTTTATGACTTACTAATCACAGGTATCACAGTTGCCTCCATTTCAACCATCAAAACTGCTCTCCACTATTCCTTTGAAATGAGTGATTTGGGGCTTCTAAAACAATTTTTGGGGCTCGAAATCGAGCAAACTTCTGATGGGATTATGGTAAATCATTCCAAATACACTTCAGATATGTTAATAAAGTTTAATATCGATGAATTTAGGCATGCACCATTCCCTTTCTTTTCAGGGATCAACCTTGAAGAAGGAAAAAGCACACCTCCCATGGACTGCACTATCTATCTACGGCTGATTGGTAGCTTGTTGTACTTGAAACATTTTAGGAATGATATTTGTTATTTCATGAATGATGCATAAAGATACATGCAGTAGCCTCATGATCCTCATTGGAAGGAATCCAAGAGGATCCTCCAGTATATTCAGGGAACCAGGACCTACGTCATTCACTATGCTGCAGACTCCGAGCTAGAGCTAGTTGGATACATAGATTCCGATTGGGTGGGTGATTCTATCGATCAGAATTCAAATTCTAGATATTTATTCATGTTTGTTGGTGGACCCATTCGCTGGTCAAGCAAAAAACAAGCTGCCATAGCACTATCTTCACCAGAGGTCGAGTATCGAGGAGCGGTGAATGCATGCATCCAAGCAGTTTGGTTGCAAGGCATTCTTTCAGAGTTTGATATTGGTAGTAATTTTTCCACTATCCTCTTTTGGGAAAATAAAATTGCTATTAAGATATCCACAGATCCAGTTACCATGCAGAGGACCAAGCATGTAGAGATTCACATGCACTACATCAGGGAGCTAGTGCATGACTGGACCATCATTTTGCAATACTGCCCGACTGATGAGCAAATTGTAGACATCTTCACCAAGAGATTTTTAGAAAATAATTTCACTTACCTCCATTCACTGTTGGGGGTGAGTTCACCAAGGTGATTCAGACTACTTTCAGTGTTTAGCTTGAGGGAGGGTTTTTCCCACTGGGTTTTCCCTCTTTTCCTCACTTAGTTTATTTTGAGCATTGTTTCAGTTTCAGCATTGTATAGGGAGACCTATGGCCTTATTTTCCATGGCCCTAGCATTTTTATGCATTTGTGTTTTCTAACTCCTCCTGAGTATAGCTTAAGGGGGGATGTTGGAGACATTTACCACCTACACACTCTTTTTGGTCAAATTGGCCTAGTTAAACCACTATCCTAAGTATAATTGACATTAATTGAAATCAGTGGAGCATTAATTGACATCATCCAGTCACAACCATGCCTACTTACAGTCAAGGAGGCTAACTTGGCCTTCTCCTACATTCAGGGAGGCTAACTGGAGCACTTCAGGGGTGATATGAGTGATATTAATGCACCTAATTGCTAACTAGTGGTTACAATCAATTCAACAAGTAAGTTAAGGCACCTCCTCTCATTAAATATATTATTTAATGATTATTTAATGATATGGAGTCAACAGGGGTGCCTCCACCAACTTCTGATGATCGGTTCAGCTTCAGTTAACCTCATCGGGGTTCATTGAAGTCATTGAAGCACTAGCACTTGATGGTTGGCTTGCTATGACATGTGTTTGATCTCTTTCACTTGAGACCCAGTCATCTATTGCACTCTGAGTTCAATTAGGGTTTGGTGAGTCAATTAGGGTTTTGGTTAGTGGTTAACTGAGTGTGAACCATGGCTTACAGTCAGTTAAGCTAGAATCACTCATTCAATTCGAATGGCCTCCATAGGTATTCGAATTTCTCACTCATTCAAGCTGTTGCTTGACATTGTAATTGTAATTATTCATTATTTATTGAATATACAGAGTGGCTACTATTCTGTAGACTGATTGCACCATTTCATGAGTTATTTGTTGATTATTTCTTGATGAGATTGATTATTTGTTCCTAGATCAATGTGCAAGATTAATAAATATGAATGATTATACATGGATAAAATGATCTAAAAATGTTATCGATTTTAAGAGTTTACATAGAGTTCATTACAGCAAGATTTTGTCACACAGTCATTAAACTATGAATAGTATAACACAATAAATAATTACTGAAATACAAACTATTTATTTACACTTGCAAAGAAAAACCATTCATTATACTAATGATAAATACCCAATTTATAAACAAGTATTCTAGATATGTTATAGTAAATAATTGCACACTAAACCTCCAACTGTTCTTTGAAGTCATCTAACAATGTAAGTCCATGATGACCAGTTAATAGAATGAAATTGTAATACCTATTGTATTATAGTACCTTCGGTACTTAGGAAACAAACTGTAAACTTTCAATATAACATTAATATTATTATTTATTTTTGGAAACTATTCTTTCTAATCCCTACTCATTATTACAACCATTCATAATCATCTATAGAACCTATTTATGAAATAGGATAAATTTTTCCAACTCTTCAAATCAAAAGGAATAATTTTACATTTTAACTATTGTTTATACCAAACAAATCTAATATCTGTATGTAACCTAATTATTATACAAATAATGAAAATCAAAAGATGATCAACTAACCTAAACCTCAAAACTGTTTAATAAAAACTAAACCCTAGGTTCATCCTTACAATATTGTTGGCGTAATTAAAATTTCAAACCATTAATTTTACCAATGGCTTTAACCATTTACAGCCGTATCATAATTTCTGCAACTACACTAACACTAACATGTATTTACAATCAGGCCCATAGGCTCTGTCTCTTTAAAAAGAAAAGAACCATAAACAAAGTTATAAATGATCAAATATTTAAGCAATTCAGTAGCCACTTTGTTTCAACACCAAAAACCTTTACCAATTTATATCCTAAAACATATTTCAGTGGTTGAGCAAGACAACCGAGGAGGATTCACATGCATAATCAAAGTATTTTGTCATGATGTCAAAACCTTAAAACATTATTATAATCACCCTAAACATGGTTTACAATAGCCGTAGCTCACTGGTGAAACCCTAATAGTTTTTCACTAAAGATGGCCTTATGGCCTCCACATTCTTCGTTCCCAAACAAAAACAATGAGCTACTGCAAGTATTATAAACACTACATTAACAAAATTGAAATACCACTAGTGTCATCACAAATTCATCATGATGAATGGTACCCTAGGGATGGGACCAAGTCTTACCGAGCCTATGGAGCTCAAACCCTTCAACTTCAGAAAAAAAACGCCTTCACATTTGACTGTGCATTGTCAAGTTTTCCACCTACAAACTGCATGTGCTTTAACTGTTAGTATTTTACCTTATCATATAGTTTGAACCTGTGATATATGATAAGTGTAATACTATCACTATGTAAAAATAATCATAATAAACATCTGTATGTTATGCATCAAATACGCCTAGGTTAGTTTATATGATATGCGTTGAATATATGGTTAGGTTAGTGTATATGTTCTATACCAAATATATAAATATATAGGATAGGTTTGTTTTATTTGTAGTTAGTATCTAACTGCTAAATAAAAATAGTAATGGTAATTTTGGGAATTAGGAAAGTTCTAGGATTTACATAGTAAAAATTCAAAATTATAAACCAATTGGAAATATATTCACATTTCTAGTTTTACAAACAACTGAAAACATGGTTTATAATTATATAGAATCATTTATATAATTTATTTGTTATAACCAATAATCACGCATTCAACTCAAATTGTTACCTAGGCAGAGAAATCTTTGCTATAGCCCTGGGAACTCTTCCAAATTGATAATATAGACAGTAAATAGAGTCAAAGGTTTTTCTTCCTAACTTGCTCATTTATTCTTTAGAGCTTTAATATCCTACATGGTAACCTGGAAGAAAGTTTTACCTGTGAATCATGTACAAGAATCGGATCTACGTTATCCTTGAAAAAGATAAGTAAGCCTCGAGATAACCTCAATCCCCCTTCAGTAAGAAAAGAAAAAAAAACATAAAAAACTTACACATTCTTACAAACAAACCAATGATATGAACTCGACATTTTTGAAACTCTTTAACTTTGATCACCATCGTATTCAAGTCTAAGATTCAATACAGATTTAGTATGATTAGTGGCATGTGACTTACAAGTTAGTAAGTATAATTATGTAGCTTTTAGTTACAGTTAACCAAGAAATATTAATAACTAAGTTTTTTTTTTATGTTTTTTCTTTATAAACTATCTGTTAACTGGCCTAAAATTTAATCATTAAACTAGTGTTTTGGCTGAGTTAGCATTTATTATCACATAGAAAAATTTTAAATTTTTGTGAAATTATGGAGATGTTACACATGCTTAGAATATTTAATATGGAATACTCCAAACCTTTAAGTACTCCTATTATCATAGGATGTAAATTAAGTAAGCACGATGGCTCTCTGGAATTGCATCATACCATGTATAGATCCATGATAGGTAGCTTGTTATATGTGACAGCTACAAGACCAGATGTGATGCAAGCTATAGGTTTGGTTGCTAGGTTCCAGTCAAGCCCAAAAGAAACACATGTAACAATAGTAAAAATAATTTTCAAATATTTGCAAGGTACTATGGAGTATGGGTTATGGTACACAAAAATTCAAAACTTCATCTTAAAAGAATTTATTGATGCATATTGGGAAGGAAATTTTGATGATAGAAAAGGTATGAGTGGAGTAGAATTCTTCCTATCAAATCATTTGGTTTCATGGTTAAGTAAAAAACAATCCTCCATTTCACTCTCCAGAGCAGAGGCCGAATATATTGTTGTTGTGTTGTCTTGCACCCAGGTCATTTGGATGAACCAGACACTAGAAAAATTACTTGTGAAGTATGAGCACCCAATAATAATAAATTGTGATAATAAAATTTCCATTAATATTTCAAAAAACCCATCCATGCACTCCAATACAAAACACATACCAATAAAGTATCACTTCCTAAGATAACAAGTATATGAGAAGGTTTTCAAACTAGAGTATGTTGACACAAAAGAACAGATTGTTGATATATTTACCAAGCCACTACCCAAGAAATATTTTGAGAATCTTAGATAGAAGTAGGGATTAATGTCCTTACAACAGTTGTAGAAGACAAAGCACAATCTCCAGGGAAGATATGATGACAAGGGGAGTTGTTAGAAGGAACCTTTTGTCATTGATGTCAAAAGGGGAGAAAATTGACTAAGAATAAAATGTTTCCATCAGTGCCAAAGGGAGAGAATGTTGAAAATAAGTTGTCAATTTATGTCAAAGGAGTTCAGTAATGAAAAAAAACTAAACATGATGCAATACGAAGAGAATCGTTATGAGTTCAACAATCATATTAGAGGAAATTTCAACTCAAAATGGGCCTTTCAACCCTAAGTCAAACTCCATGGCATCATGTGTTAGCCAATGAAATTTATTTAAATTTGAAATACCATATAGGTATTAACAATTTTTTAATATAAATTTAGGGATAGGTATAGTAATAAAAATACTTTTTTGTTCGTATTTTCGAGATATCTCCCTTTGTTTTTACTCAAGTTTCAATCGAGAGAGCTCATTGGATGCAGAATTAAATTTCGACATATCATCACATTTTTTCAGGTATTTCTTATTTTTGGGGTAGCAGGGTCCGTCAAAAGTATGTAGAGTGCATACTCGTTGGATGCAGAATTTAATTCTACATCCAATGAGCTCACTCCATCGAAATTTCAGTAAAAACATAGGGAGATATGTCGAAAATACGAACAAAATATTAATTTTTTTCTTTTCTTCCTCCAAAATTAATAAAAACTATTTTATTATTTTATTATTTTCCTTAGAAGGACGATTTTGAGTTGAAATTTCCTAAAATGGGAAAAAATGATTGATCATGATGCAAGAGGCAATGATCATGTATCAGCGGTTAGGATTTAATTCGAAAAGAGATCAACGACTATAGAATGATCCACAATACTATAGAGAAAATTTGCATTTGATTGCAAATCAATGGTCAAGAGAGAATCCTCAAAAAATCGACAGAAGGAGGAAGGGAGAAGGCAAAAAAGAAAACATAAAGTAATATGGGTTTCCACAACCTAGAGTCCACCTTGCATAAGGAAGAAGGAGAAAGGTGGAAGGAACAACGTGTAAAATAAAATATAAAGTAATATGGGTTTCCACAAACTGGATGCTGTCCTGTGGAACGCGGAATGAAGAAGGAGGAAATCGAAAAATAAAATATAAATTAATATGGGTCTCCACAACCTGGAGTACACCCTGTGGAATGCAGAAGGCGAAAGACAGAAGACGAAAAAAAAAATATAAAGTAATATGGGTTTCCACAACCCACAGTCCACCCTGTAGAATGCGGAAGGTGGAATATGAAAGGAGGAAGGAGAAATACAAACACGAAAATATAAAGTAATATGGGTTTCCGCAACCCGAAGTCTGCCCTATGCAATGTGGAAGGTAAAAAGGAAAATTCAGAAGAATTTATGGTGAAGAATTACAATTCTGGAGAGGCAATTACGGTAAAATTGCTTTGCAGAAAGGTATGGCTGATAATAGAGTTAAAGAATTGTTAGAATTAATATTTGAGTCTTCATGAAGAGGAACGATCTAAGAATGAAAAGGTGCAATGGTGAAGAGATGCACTCAAAGAAAACGTGTTAGAGGGTATTTATATACAGAATGATGAGTGAGAGAAATGATCTTAGTGATACAGTTTAATGCAGCTGTAGGATTTAGAGACCAATGTAAAATCAGAGAGTGAGATCGTAAATCAGATCTGAGGATCATACAAAAATAGTGGGTTGTAGGGTGGAGATAGAGAAAGAATCAAGTCTACAGGGGGTTGTAGCCTCCTTCTTGGAATAGCTAGTAAATAGGATGTAGTAGAATCCTATCAGTGGTAGCTAACAAAATAGGGCTTGTAGCCTTCTTCCATTAGTTTCTGGTAAATAGGGTGTGGTACCTTCCTTGTCTGTTGTAGTAGGAATAAACTATTTGTAAAATAATTCTGCAAGAATGGGATGTATTTCTGGTTTTTCCCAATTTGGTTCCATGATATAATCTGTGTTCGATATTTTGTTGATTTTGTGTGTTAAAAGTCAATTGTGGTTTTTATGTTATAAAATTTGACAATAATGATCCCTCCCGCCTCAGTATTGTCCAATATTCTAACACATCATAAGGTGATAATGCTACTATTTTTCCATCACCAAATTGGAAAATATCATAATTTGAATGCAAATTTGAAGAGATGTGAGGAATAAGTAGATCAATATTGAAGCACCCATCATATAATTTCACAATGCTTGATCCTAAGAAACCTAGTTGTTTAGAGTCCCAATTGCAATATGAGAAATGTCACAATTCTATGTAGAAAGAAGCAACTCATTGGAATGAGTAATATGTTGAGATGCACCTAAATCAAATATCCATCCATCTAAATATCCATCTAATTCTCAAGAAGATAAAGCATTTCCTTTACTTGTTGAAAAAATTTTGGAAACTAAAATATTATGGTGATACATAACTCCATTCAATGCTTCCATATTCTAGAAACATTTATATTTAGGATTCCCTTAGCCACCACAAAAAGTACATGGCTCAGTTGAATTCTTATTCTTTGTATTGGAGGAATACTCACCAGCCATGGAAGGTGGAGATGTTTTTTTTGTTTTTATTTTTATTTTTTTCTTCTGAGGTTTGGAAGGAGTCTCTCCACCTTCAATAGAAGCATCATTCGTTATATATTTAGTTGTGTTCTTACCTTAGATGTGTGGTCCATGAGAAATTATTTTTTTAGGGATTCAAAGAGACTCATGGCTACATAAGAATGGATTATTCCTTAGTGAGGTTCTCACACAAAATATAAGAATAAGGAATTTTAAATTCATCTCCAACTGAATCCATTGTAGGTAAAATGTATAATAAAATACCATATACGAACCTTTTAGATTGGATAGAATCAATAAATGCACTCATCATAAAAAAAAAATCTAAAAAATTTTAGTTGGTATAACATTGACCTAAATTTTCCAAGATAGCCTTCAATGGATGTATGCTCATCAAGCACAAGTGATGCTAATTTTTCTTACAAATTGCAAGGCTTAATTACCTAGGATTTATCAATTAAGGAATCCAAATTTATCAAACATGCTTTTAGAATTCTATGATCAACAATATGGAAAAAAAACTATATAAAATATAGAATCCAATAAAACCCATTTCCTCAATATCATTTTTATGATATGCATATTTCTCGATTACCTTCGTATACCTTGGTGAATCCTCAACCAATGTTTTCCAAGTCCCTATAGAGTGGGGAAACTATTACATCTTAAGTTTCCATGTGTGATTATTATTGGGGGTTAGGATGTTAACATTTATAACTTATAATTCAAACATATTATTAATATAAAAAAAAAAAACAAAAAAAAAAAACTAGATACATCTACAGNGACCTATTAAAAAAAGGTTGGTTGACAAACTTTACATAATAGATCTAAGCAAGAAAGCCATTATTTGGATGCTTGTCAAACTATAGAAATTTTTATTTATGGACTAATAAAGGCCCTAAAACTATGTTACTTCACCAAATATTACAACCATTTGAAGGAAATATAGATCTAAGACAAACGATATACCTCCGTCGGTTGAGAAAGTTGCTAGATATAGACATGTTCAAGAAAACAAGGGCTGCAATTACAAAAGTGGATATAAGATTGTCCTCTAGCTAGTAGCCCTTGGTGTTGACCCTCCACTTAATCCAATATTTCATCACGTTCCCCTGTACAATAAATCACAAGTAGACGACTGTAGTTATTTAATATGGATCTTGGAAGGTATTGACATCATTTTCCTTTAAGTTGAATTAATTCTTGATGTCACCATATTCAGAACCTTGTCTCATATCCAATGCACATATTTTTATGGAGTTAAAAATAAATATTTTCTTGAATTTGGCATATATAAGAGCCTATTCCCTTCACGAGTTGGATTAAATCGAAATCGAAATCCAAAATATAAATCCAATGTAAAAAAAGACACAAAGAAAACAAAACTTATGCAACAGTCTACAATGAAGAAATGGATAAAAGATACTAAAGGGGACATAAATGAAATAAATTATGGAGAGTGTTTGTTGACCCACAAGAGGAAAAAACAAGTGGTTGTAGCTCCTAAGTGAGAAATCAAGGTGTAGGAGGAATCTTCCTCAAAATCATGTCACAATTCTTTGTTGAGTGCTAAAGAGAAGGAGGATCGTAAATGACCAAGTCCTAGGAAAAATAATATATAATAGTATGTCCATTGGCAAGAAAGAGGATAGAATTGGACGAGGATTGAGTCTAATAATGCAAGAGATGGCACCTTAAGTGGATTTTTCTCTTGTGGTTCAGAGAACAGGCTCGTGGGTTCTAGAGCAAGTGATTTGGATACTCTTGGAGTTGTTTGGGAAAAACAACTATTCCATTTATGTTTTCCCAGTAGTAGTTCCACATTCTTATTCTATTACTTATTATTAAATCTAGTTACATTAGGATGCTCATCTTAACCTTGAATTGCATCTATATTCTTTAGGCGGAAATGTTTTATGCATAAGTATAGGACAAATATCTATTATGTTATCAAATCTAGATCTTCGTTTATGTATGTTATTAATACCTATAAAATGATAGATCTAGTTATTAAGGCATATCCGATCAGGAATCCATACCTGAATCAAATATTGCTAGACAATCATGTTCTACCGTGGGTTCGAATCTCAACACACGTTTCTTTAATTCTTTGAATATATATAATTTATTCCTGCTAAACTATTTCTCATAATGTACTTTAATATAGTTCTAGTTAACTTATTGTTAAGGTAGGCAAAGTATAAAAATAAATAAGATCAAATGTTATGTAAACTAATTCTCTGTGTAAAACAATTAATAATTTTTTTTGCAAAACTAGATGGTTTCCCTATCAGGCTAATAACCGAAGCTTTCTACAGAGATATTATTTTATTAAATAAGCCTCATCTCATAAACTCTTGTACCAAATCAAGACTATTC
>LPNX011210388.1:0-86448 GCA_001517045.1 Pseudotsuga menziesii
AGAGGAATTTTGGACATTTTTGGAGGAAAAAGGGGTTTTTTGGCCTTTTGGAGGCATTTTAGGCCTTTTGGAGGCTTTTTAGATGGTTTTATGGCCTTTTAGAGGATTTTTAGTGGGATTTTCAGGGAAATATGGTAGGCAGATAGACAAATGAGTCATGTAATGGGGTAAATGAGGTAGTTAACCTTTTTTTGGTGTTAACAAGAGTCTCTCCACATGGTTTGTCTCGACTGCTAGGACTCCCTCGTCTTACTAGCACCTTTTTCATTACCGCTCAACCCGAGCTTTCCAGGACAGTCACATGTCCACATGCACCCCTATGATGCTCTCATAGTCCTCGCTTCCAGCGATACCTATATCCAAACATTGAATAAATTCACATGTTTAGTTTATTCTCATCGGTTTTATCTCTAGAACAAGAGCTTAAAACATCCTAACCAAATCATATACACATGTATATTCATAAGCAAAATAATCCAATACTTATTTGTATTGTGCGTTTCCTTGTTCGTCCATAGGATCCTACTTCGCTTTGCAAGCCTTGGGATCGCCTATGGACTTAGATGTTAGGTCAGCACGCAGGCTTCTCCTCAACATCAAATAATTAATGTCCAGCTAGTACATCCTCATGTCAACTGGGCTTGGAACTTTAACACGACCATTTCCAGGTCTAGGATCTACTATGGATCCTCAGGCATATCACAACCCATCATACCCTTATACCAACACATACTTATATCAACATACACTTATATCAACAATAACCCTTACTCCGCAACGACTCACAACAACCATTTACCATTTTACCTTTTTCTTGCCAACACAAGCAACACAAGCAATACAAGCAAACTCATCAGCATTATTGCTCAAAAACTGTAATCACATTTCTCATCATTCACTATCAAGTATTGAGACACCAGGAGTGCGTCCACTCCCTAGAGTGTAATCAATATTGACAACCCTTTCATGACTCAACATCGGAAAAGTGTGCACCCATTCTCGGTGTGTGCCATGCAGGCCCTATTCATACTCAAGCAATCGGTCATCATGGAAATAAAATCAAACATGTTCTGCATATGGAATTTAATAATTAAACATGCATATCCTTAGCAAGGGTTACAGAACACTTATCCATTTGCCGTCGCCGTATGACTTTGTTGAGGAGGAATGGAGGCTCCTTCTCTGAGTTAATAGTCCCTCAGTTAACCACCCCAACTCCTTTTACATTTCACATTCACACATGTCTTACCGACATAACCCATACCATCTCACTCATGTTATCACCAAACATGCAGTGCAGATGAGACATTTTCAAAATGTCTAATGGCGTTTCACCCGAAACCCATTTCCAAGATAAGGGAAAACCTTCCCATGAAGTTTGGATTTTGTAGGCCATCACACATGGTCTTCCTGCAGTGTGTACCCCATGCGTCCCTTCTGACACAATCTCATACAAGCCAACAATGATTAGTAGTCGTCAGCAATTCTTAAATCCGAAATTCACAATTCAAATTTGACAATCCATTATGCATACCAACTACTTTTACAACTACGAGACTCTTCTCATGAAGTTTGGTTCTTTCACATGGTAGATTCTGGCATTGTTCAGGGTCTTACCTCTCACTGCCATGCTCGAATAATCTACCTGAAACATGAGTTTCAATCAACCAAACACAATCTTATGCAAGCCAACAGTGGCTAGTGGTTGTCAGCAATTTCTCAAATCTGAAATTCACAATTCGAATTTTAACAACCTATTATGCATATCATATGGTATATTCTAGCATTGTTCAGGATCTTACCTCTCACTGCCATGCCCAAAATAATCTACCTTAAACATAAGTTTCAAACATCCAAACACAAGCTTATGCAAGCCAGTAGTGACTAGTAGTTTTTAGCAATTTCCTAAATTTGAAATTCACAATTCAAATTTAATAAGCTTTTTCACATGGTAGATTCTGGCATTGGTCAGGGTCTTACCTCTCACTGCCATGCCCGAAATAATATACCTGAAACATAAGCTTCAAACATCCAAACACAAGCTTATGCAAGTCAGTAGTGACTAGTAGTTGTCAGCAATTTCCTAAATTTGAAATTCACAATTCAAATTTAATAAGCTTTTTCACATGGTAGATTCTGGCATTGGTCAGGGTCTTACCTCTCACTGCCATGCCCGAAATAATATACCTGAAACATAAGCTTCAATCAACCAACACTTGGTAAGTCTGGATGCATATAACCATTTCATTGCTACAACCATCACTGAAGCATTTTCAGAATTTATAAAATTCAAATACTTCCAGCTGTTAGTCACATCAATATTACCAAAACTCATTTACTTCATGCAATCATTATCATACTAACATTGCAAGGTATAGTCATATCATTCATACAATTTAAAGGAAAAGTTTAGATACTCCTTACTTCACAGGCGTATCATTCATACCACCTTGCTCTTTAATAGAGAATTTCTGGCAGCCAACTGATCATGACTATCCTGCATTCTTAACAACATCTGAAATGATTCCAGAATTATCATCAATTCACCATTTCAGTCATTAGTTAGTCCGCATATCACATGCATTCATCTCAATGCATTCATGCAATACATCACAACATTGCACCTACACTTATGCATTCAGTCATTCACACCCTTCATAGGCATACATCCATTGCATAACTACAAGGTTCATAAAATCTTTCCAATGCCTATCCATTCATGCTATCTTGCATCCAATATACCGTGCATGGCCTAACCATGACTAATTCATATAGGATGCATTATTATAATCAATATCATCAACATATATAGGCATGACACCTTTTTATATTCCAACATCCACATGGTATGAGGTCTCTTACCTTTACCACTCCATGGAATTTGTCATAAGCAAACTCTTACTTGCATGGTTCGTACTTACACCCTTAACATGACCAATTTGGCTGGTCCTTGCAGGAGATT
Organism: Pseudotsuga menziesii; assembly: GCA_001517045.1. Lineage (NCBI taxonomy): Eukaryota > Viridiplantae > Streptophyta > Pinopsida > Pinales > Pinaceae > Pseudotsuga > Pseudotsuga menziesii. Next base: position 2,963 of record LPNX011210388.1, read on the forward strand.
ACCGAATTTGCTCACCAACTTTTGTTATGGACTTGTTGCCTTATCCCTTTGTCCACAGGGTTGCTGGTCTCATTCATCAGCATCAGCAACATATTCATCTGGGTCCATGTCATCATTGGTTTTTCCACTAATGCCAACATCAAAGCAATGATTATCATTAGTGGTTCATTATAAATATATAATTCCCAATATTTTTACCAACATGCAATATCCTATGCATGCAATACATATCCTCATGCGTTTTATGCATAAAACTTAGGAAATGCAACACATTTAGCAAGACAGGGGTTTAAGGAAAACTTCCCTTTTCAAGTCTTTCATCCTGGCATGGAACTCCTTGTCCATCCAACAGCTGGTTGACTTCATAGTCCTTGCTACTTCTGGCATGCAATTGTCTAGATTTTTCCATTTGATAACAACGGCCATCATTAGCACTTCGCTGCTTCATGCTCAGATTCTGGTGACTTACCCTTTTTTCCTACTGGATAAGCTTTCCAACGCCTATCTGCATGCTCCATTCCGACCTCAGGTGTGAAAACCACACCACTTCTAAAAATGAAGACTTTCACCAAATCTTTGCATTTTACACACAGCTGTATTTTGGTTGCCAACTTCAGCCACCTCACTTCCGTTGCACCATTCATATTTTATGAACTTTGGGTCTTACTAATTTTCCCAAAACATAGGATTCTCTTTTCACAAGAGCGACTGTCTCAAGGGACGATGGGGGTCAAGGGGGGCTTGCCCCCTTTTTCTTTTTTTAAAAATCGGTTTTCGCGTAATCTGGCGCATTAAATCGTTGCCTCTTTCTCCTTTTCAGCCCATGAAAATCCACTGAAAAAGCTCAAAATTCCACTGATAGATAGCTCAAAATTCCGCTGAAAACCGTCAAAATTCGCTGAGAAATCCCACGGAAAACTCAAATTTTCCTTGTGCAGAATCAACTCTTGGAACCACTAATTCTTCCGCAATGGCGGCTCTCGGAACACTTTCTCTTCCGTAATGGCGTCGGCAGTCTTTCTCATCGGAATACTTAACGCTTTGGCTTCCGCAACAGCGGCACTCCAAACAACTATTTCTTCCAATAGCCGATTTGCTCCCGGACTTAGAAAAATTTCCAAATTTCTCCCTTCTTCACCGTTTGATCGGCTCCATCCATTCTTTCTGTCGGCAACTTAGTCCTTTTCATAGCCGCAATGGTGGCCCACCAACTCCATTCATCTTCCGATCGGCGGCCCAACCTGATCGGCATCGAAAGACTTTTACATCGAAAGCCTAATGGCTTTGGCTTTCGCAACGGCGGCGCACAAACCATTTTTCCTTCCGATTGGTCGTTCTTTTCTCAAAAAAATTTTAACTTCGGGCGTTGGCGGTCTTTTCCCTTCGGAAGGCTTCGTGCTTTCACTTCTGCAACGGTGGACGCTCAATCACTTCTTCTTCCGACTTCGGGCCTTAGACAAATTTTTAACTTTCTTTCTTTACGTCGGAGGCCTCACCCGTTCGCCGTGAAGTTGTTTCTCCATCTGCAACGGCAGCTCACGAACCACTTTCCCTTCCGAAACTGCGGCTTGCGAATCGCTAACTCCTTCCGCCAGTCAACGATTTCTACCTTAGGAGAATTTCAACTTCCGGCGTCAGCGGCCTTTCCACATTGGAAGCTTAGTGCCTTTGGCTTCCGCAATGGCGGAAGTTTACTTTGTCAACTCTTCCGATTGGTGAACTAACTTCGAGCCTTAACCTTTTTGACGTGTTGGTGATCGGAGGACTTTCCTGTCAGAAGACTTAACAGTTTGGACTTCCGCAACAGCGAACGAGAAACCTCTAACTCTTCCGCCACAGCGGAAGCCCACTTCACCAACTCTTCTGCAACGGCGGAAGTCAACTTCGTTGATTGTTTCGATGGGGGACACTTAAACAAAATTTTCAAAATTCCTTTCACCGGCAATCGAATCCATTGTTGCATTGGCGGTTTAGTCCCTTCAGCAGCCGCAACGGCAGACCGGAAACCGCTAAACCTTCCGCCTGTCCAACACTTAGGCGATTTTCTTGAAGTTTCCAATCTGTTTTCTGCTGGTCAGGAAGAGGTTCTGCGTCTGTCACTGCACCTTCTTGGCCCATAGAGGCCCATTGTTGCAACCTTGAGCTCTGATACCACTCTGTCACATCCCCATCCCTAGGACCGGCGAAGAGGATGCGACAAACTCCAAGGCAACTGGGAAAACATCCCCATGAACATAAACAAGGATAAATCAATACTGAAATTAAAAGCTTAACATGATGCATAACAGGATGCACAATCCATCATTTTACATGCACAGTTACTCAATACATAATTCTTTCATCATACAGCGGAAGCAAACATACATTCCAGCATTAATCATGCTCATCATTTCTCACGAACAGTACATAAATTGCAGAGATGAAGTAACCAACAACACTTATATTTCAATGAAGAACTCGCCCGCAACCAGCTACGTCACTGCAACGTTCCACCCAACCATAGGCCAGTGTGCTCATCAATATCTTAGCAACGGTGCCACCCCCAAGCTGGGCATGATTTCTCCAATGATAAGGGTCAACACAGGCTTACACATAGCCGAGGGACACAATCAGCCAAACCAACACCACTGGGTTTATTAGGCCATCAACAACCAGCCAAGCCAGCACAGTCCGAAGACCAACCAATGCATACCAGCAGCCAAACAACCCTTCACAGCCCTGTGAAGAAGCAAAGACAACCAGGGATAATCCCAACAACAATGAGCACAGCTCAATTCCACCAGACCACACAGAGTTGTTCTTGGACCTCACGTGGCCAAAAAAACTCAGCCACTGCACCCAAACCAGGGTATATCAGCAGCCCAAACTCACAATGAAACTATGGAGACCTTACATAGTCCCAAACATATCAGCGAATAGGGGGAAGAAGCAACAGCCCCAAAATGAAAACCAGTGAGCACAACTCCACTAAGAATGCATAGTGGCCCAAAACGTAATTGGACACCACAGCCAATTAAAGGCAGGGAGGATGATAGCTCCCATCCCACAATGAAATAGCGGAAAAATACACAGTCCGACAATGGAGAGAAACAGACTCTCGGCGTGGACGGAAGGAAAGAACAACCGCGGACCACTGTTGACAGCACATACGGCCATAATCGATAGGGGAAACATATACTTACCACCGATCTGGTGTGAAACACACAGGCATTCAGCCCAGAGCGTGAAGAAAATGAGCAAGACTTCTGCCCCTGCATGAGAGTGAACAACTCTACTCATGCGCGCGGATGAATGACCCCATGAGGAAAGAGCAGACCGTCTCTATACATGCCCTTGCGTGAGAGTGAACCGACCTCTGCATGAGGAAGAACCGAACCTTCTCTGCGTGAGTGTGAGCAGAATAATAGGAGGAACGCGCAGTGGAGAGAATGGGAGAGTGGAGACCAGGTGTGAAAGAAACGATGGTTCTCCACTAGGCATGTGTACCGTTCGAACTGACAACAGCCTGCCAAAACCAACGCCTCCCCATGCCCACGTTTCCTCATGCAATAACTGCCCCAACTAACAAAATCAAGACATTGAAGAGGTTGGATGAGACAAGGGAAGGTGGAAAACGCACAAGGTGGAAACACATGGGTTTTTCCCCCATAACCAAGGTTTGACATCCCCCACCCCTTATCCTTCGGAACCATGCCCTTTTCATTCAACGTTGCACTGCCGTAGCTGGTTGTGGTTTATTTTAATTGATGTGCGTGTTTACATGATGCCAACCATAATGTGCCGGATAGCACGATATACCATTAGAAACTACCCCTATTGCTGAAACATACACAACCAAATCGATGGTGGGGATTTTTCCTTGAGCTCCTCACCATGATTAATTACAATATATACATCATGCAAACGGGGTCAAAACCGGGACATTACAAGAAAGATGATCAATCATGCAATCAATCTCAGCATGTGGAAAAACCAACAGTTTATGATGAAGAATTGAATCACAAATAAGGAGATGAGGAATCACAATGGAATGCTTCTTGAAATATTTCAAATTCAAAAATTTCATCTCAAGAAAAAGGATTTTGTTCACTTGATTTTATTGAAGAAAAGAATGATATTTCCTTCGAGACATTTAGAAGCAATCAAAATTTAAATTCTGATATTTTGAATGAAGTAATTGTTGTCTTGTTTGAAAATTGTCATGAGAATTCCCTTCGTGGTTCTTTTGAAGATCAGTTTGACAGGGTACTAGAGGAGTTTCATTTTGGGCAGTATGATTATGGCAAGCAAATGATAGAAACATTTGAAGGCTGTCATGATATTTATGATCCTGTGATTGAATATATGGAAATACTTTTCAGTCATAATGGTTGGTTATGTGTTTGTAGTAAGGATCAAGTATTTTATCATAGCCTAATACCATTATGTTCCTATGTTCTAATTTCAATCAACCATGAAGAAAAAGCTAAATTTTTGGATTAGTTGCTTAATTAGATTTACTGGAAGTCAGAGTTTAGTTGACTAGGAATTTGTGTTGGATCAAGTAGGGTAAGTAAGTAGGTGTGAATAAGCTTGACATGGTGAGCATTTATTTCAACTAGTTTTTTAGTTTGTTTATGGTTTTAGTTTCATTTTCAAAGTTCAGGTTTGCAGTTACAACTTTTCAGTTTTCACTGAGATAGATGGGTGATAGGTCATAGGTTACAAAGTGGAATTTTTTGCAAAATGTTTAATTGATGGTTACAAGTCAAAGCAGGTTGAGGATTTTCAGAAAAAGGTTGGGAGAATTCTAATGGATTTGGAACCTGGTCTATGGGGTTCTTTGCTATCTCGCAGGGAGGATAGCATCCCTAGTTGGAGCCAACTGTTAGCACTATTTTTAGGCTAAATAGTTGGCAAGGAATTAGATCAATGAAAGAAAGGATAAGGCATGTAAATTTTTATATCATAAAACCTTAAATAATGTAAATGAGGTTCTGTAGGGAATGGACATCCTGGATGCACAGGAGAGAAGATCAAAGGCCACAAATCATTTTCTCCAAAGAGAAATCAGGAGCGGAAGAGTGGAAAGACAAAACTCAGTGGTGAAAAATGGTAAAACCTAACTTCTGCTTTCCACAACCAAAGATTTGATAGTCACAGAAAAATTCCGCATAAATCAATGGCCCATAAAAAGTGGGAAGTTAAAAGGAGGAAGTAGAAAGGGCCAAAATTTGGTTGAAAAATTTGGTATTTCCGTCTTCCACTATTTTGAGAAAAGGAAGAAAGCAGGAAAACATAATAATTCGGTTGTAAAGGTTTGAACTTCTACCTTTTGCGATCTGTAGGATCGATGATCTAGAAAGTTCCCGCATAGATCAACAGTGCGGAAAGAAAAGGGCGGAAAGGAAAATATCGGAAAGCAGAAATACATAAATTTGGCCATATAAAAGGTTAGAACTCCGCTTTCCACGATCCACAAGGTCTACGGTTCAGAGAGATCCCACATAGATCAATGGTGCAAAAATAAAAAGGAGAAAAGGGAAAAAATAGGAAAGCATAAGACACTGGATTTTAGTCGAGGAAAGTCAGAGGCCCGCTTTTTGCTTTCCGCAGACCCCAAATCGATGGCCCAGAATGAATATTGTGGAAATCAACGATTAAAGAGTGATTTCGTAGGTGGAAGATAAACGATGAATGAAAACCGTTGAAGACCACTGAAGGTGTTTTGAAACTATCATTTTCATCTTGCAGGCCTGCTTCCAGATGTCAAAATTTCCTATTTGATCCACCACGCACATCCCAGCGTGTTTTCTTGTTTTGGTTTTATAATCATGGTGAATCTGCGAGATCAAAATTTGTTGAGATTTTGTGTGTGTTGTTTTGATTCTCATGCTGTAACTGAATTTGGCTCTATTTAGAGGTTGTTCTTGAGATCCCATTACACTATAAATGTAACCTCTACGAAGGAAGAAAGAGTTGGATTTTCAAAAGCAGAGAGGCTTTTCAATGTAAGAGATTTTCAGTTTTTCCAGAATGAATAAAAATTGTAGAGGAGGAATGTTGAAGCTTCCATGGCAGAGATTTTGTTCCATTACTTTTCTTAGTAAGTGATTTCCTTATGTGACTCTTTATCCTTTGTTTCCCACTCCATTTTGTCTTGCTTTCATGTTTGAACAGTAGTGTATGCGCTATAATTCATCTTGCATGCTCTAGGTTCATTTGTTCAAGAATTTCAAAACAATTTTCTTCTAAAATCTTGTAGAGCTCACCCAAGATAGGTGCTCTGTTTGATGGGTTGTCTCCCTCTATCTTCTAATCAACCTACAAATACCTTAAGACTAAGTAAATGGTGTCTACCTTGCCTCTGTCCATGAACCTTTAAAACCCCTACCTCTTGCAACCAAATTTAGATATGATTGTTGAATCCATTTGCCCAATGGCCTCCTCCATGACTGTCCTACCAAATATTTTATAAAAACAATTTTTCATATCAGAAATATGACCTTCTGTGTTTTATTGATTGAATATTTTGAGTAAGAAAACCTTGTAAATAGTGAGAGATCCATCTTTGACTGTATTGGGTCAGAAATATAGTCTAAATTTCTTTTGTTGTTACTTTGGGATTTAACTTCTACAACATGGGTACATTATGAGTGCTAACACCTATGTATGCTTGTGAGAATTATCTTTGTAGAAAGATCTATTTCCAGTGCTTCTTCTTAGGGTCTTTACTCATAGAATTAGAGCTGTTATTTCTATAGGTTCAAACCCATGGGATTCCCACCTCCCCATTTGTTCAATCCACCCAATAGAACCTTAAATACAACTTTCCCCATATTCCTATTAAGGCTCACTAGTGGTTTGGTCGATGAAGGTGTTGGATTTTTCTATAGGATTTCGTAGGTTCGATCCCCATGGAGACGGTTTTTTTCTCCTTCAACAAATATTGGCGGCTTTCCCAAGAGGATACGTGTCATGCCTATATTGGGCCATGTGTCATCCTAGGATTGGCGCACCTTCTCACCATGAAATCACCTAGTCAAGTGCCACGTACTTGCCACATCGATGCCATGCCCACTGCCATGTTGGATGTGACATCAACCTAGTATTCCACATGGCTCCTTATGAGGGTACCACATCAGCGTCCACACAATACCGATGCCATGTGTCACCCTTGTAGTAGTTCCATGTGGCCTCCTTTTTTCCCAAATATAATGATGTTTAGCTGAAAAATGATGTTTAGCTGAAAATTTAGAACAGTCTAACTTTTCCATATGGAGTTCATTTTGAGTGAAACAAACACCATCGTATTTGGCTCAATGAGCTCTACACTCTGATGCTAGTTCCACTATATTTTTCCTAGTTTGAAAATTGACCCATTTGGAAATCATCCTAGATCACTAGGAAAGTTTCTTAACATTATCTAACATCATCAAACCTTCAATACAAGCGTTATCATAGATGATAACCATTTCTAAAGGATGATTATTCTTAATCATGATTAGCTAGTAATTGAGGTGTTAATTATGACGCTTAACGACACTTGTGCGCAAATGATGACACTTATCACAAATCCAATTGTTTAAAAAATAACCATATATTATCAATATAAATTCCTTAATAACATCTAATTGCATGTAAATAAGGCATACTATACCAAAATTACAATAATTAATCATGGTAATCACAAAAGAGAGTCCACAAGACTAGTTAGCTTATTTTCCAATATAAGTAGCTAGTCTTGCACAAAATCAACTTGCAAACATTCCATTAAACAAAAAATAAATCCTACATATTTTAACAACATATTTAATTGTGCACCTACAACCATTAAAGGTATATTTCCATACCATTCCAATTCCACATAAGGTGGTCTTTTCCAGCAATTCCAGTGAAACTAGTTAACATTCACCGCAAGGACTCTGGTCTAAATAACTGAACCAAAATGAAATGCATATGTAAATAAAATAACACACATCATAATTTTTCACCTATATAACATTAACATGTTAGAAACATTCACATGGATGTAGCATTCCATTTTTACAAAAACGAAGATTTCAATCCACAACTTGTTATTAATTTTCACCACAATGTACCTAGTTTCCAATTCAACCTTCCAAATGCCAAATAAAGATAAATATATGAATAATATAACTCATGGAAATTGTATCATGGGTCACCTATATTCATATGGATGTATTGTTATTACCATATACATTCCATTAAATAACTCACAAAACTAGCTAATTCTGCTCATTTGAATTTACTAGTAATTGTAGGAATCGCTAGAATAATTAAATACATAGATCGTAAAATAATTAAAATTCCATTAAAAATATAAATAAAATGCTTTATAATTAATAATATATGTATATATAAATCTAAAATTTCTTCAAACATTTAATATGCAAAGTCACAAATCTACTCAAAACAATTCCATTAAAGGAGCTAGAAATTGGAAATTGATCTAGAATTTCAGAAGAAATTTATCAAACACTATAAATAATATTTAGAATCAAATTATCACACACATTTAAAGTGTGTTTATAATATATAAGCATAAAAATAACAATCCGTAATTTTTGCAAACACTTCATGTGACAAGTCTCCAAACTATGCAAAATAATCCAATCACAGAACTAGTTTTTGAATAAAAGGTAGAAGCATCAAAGAGAAATGTCTTATACCATTATGAGGATATTGTACCATAAAAATACACATTATATAATTAATATGTTAATAAATATAATTTCTATAGAAATTTTTTTGAAGAATCGTTTCCTCAAACAATTTGTGCACAAAATCCTGAAAACTAGTTTCCAATTCCTTCACAAAATTTATTTGCATAAATAGATTGAATTCCATGAGATATTTCATGTGAATCCATAAATAAATCATATCATATCTAAATAAATCAAATAAAAATGATATACATAACTTATATTTTCCAAATATGCAACCGAAATCGATCATGCCATGCTCCACCCAGTCGTAGACACAATGCAAGCTGAAAATCACATTGTAATGGTCACTCTCAAGACAGAACCATGATGCCACAAGAAAGGGCACACTCAAGTAAAAATTCTCTCAATAAATCATTCCAACCAAAATACAGTGGCAATTATGACCTCTTCTTCCACTCCAGTTAATTTCAAGTGGCTCCAAGACAAAATTCCAACCACAACCCAATGGAAAGTAGCACTTCCAATCTAGGGAGATTCCAGTGGCTCCAGAAAAAATACTAGTGGCTCTAGAGTAACTCAGCTTGGGAACATGCTCAATAATAATATCATACCAAGAGAATCAAACTCAAACCACAAGTTCTAAACATAAGAACAAGAGAAAAAGCATGAACCAACACACAAGATTAACTTCCAAAACAAGCAAATCAAATTACTTCATGAGCAATTCAAATTGGGAGAGAGAGGGACACAAGCATGAGAATTACATTCCAAAAATAGAAAATAGGAGTTACACATCAAGTGGTTGCACCAAGAGGCACACTAATCTAACTCATGAGGGCACACTAGGTGAGAGAGTGACTCCAATCCTCAAATAAAAATTAATTTCAAGGTAAATAAAACCAAGGAGTAACATAATACATGAGGGTATATAACTAAGAGGGTCCATCAAGTACATAAAAAGGGTATACAACATCAAAATAGGCTAAAAAAACATAGGTAAACACATTTCCACAACCCCTTTCTTGTAACATCATGGTTCCTCATTCTCTCTTTCGTGGTATCGGTCATCTGATTTTTTTATTTTATTAATTGTTTTAGAAGTTCAGCATAATAAAAATAATAACAATGTGCAAACCATAGTCCAAGAACATTGTGGCAGTATGTAAACAATAACAACAATAATAATATGTCCATGGGATAAACCAAAGGGTATTACATCCCTCCCCCTTAAACCATGCATCATCCTCGATGCATACACATACATGCCACAAAATATCAAAATAGATGAGGGTATGCCTCCCTCATCACATATTCCAATTCCCAAGTCGCATCCTTAGGAGTATAGTGGCTCCACTAAACCCTAACCTGATGGATTTATTTGTTCCTGGGCGGCTTGGTCTTCTTTCCTACAATGGCAATAGTCTCTACTGGAAAGTCTCCTTCTAGTTCCACCTATTCATATCAAATATATATACAAAACATAATCAACATCATGTATACATGTTGACATGAAATCATATATATACCAGCATGCTAACAAATACCATATGTCAATATCAAAATAATCTAAGCAACAATATATCATAGCATATGCATCATGATCTAATGTAAAATAAAAGCATCTACTCTACAATTTACCTGTATCATATTCCAGTCAATTATATGCCTAGGATCATGCACATACTTTTTCAACAAAGAGACATGAAACACATTATGCACTTTTATGCTACGAGGAAAAGCTAGTTCATAAGAAATTGGTATCTTTTCCAAAATATCAAAGGGACCACAATATCTAGCTACAAGTTTAGAACAATTCCCCAAATTTAAAGTAATATTTTTTTGTTTCACTTTCAAAAACACATTATCCCCAACCTAAAACTGTCTGTCAATCATATTCTGGTCTGCATAATTTTTTTTCTATCTTGTTTTCAAATTCTATTTAATCTTGACCATTTTATCTTCCATTTCCTTTAATAATTACAACCCAATGACAACTCTATCTGTCAGATTGTCCCAACTAGTAGGTGTCTTGCATTTTCTTCCATACATTTCTTCAAAAGGACTTACTTTCAAAGAAGAGTGATAACCATCATTATAAGAAAATTACATGAGATGCAAATAATTTTCCCATTTAGTAGGATGATCCATTACATACATTCTTAACATGTCTTCAATTATAACCTGATTAACCCTTTCTATCTGTCCATTTTTCTAAGGATGATGTGAAGTACTCATATTCAAATCTATTCCAAAACTTTTAAACAAACCTTTCCAAAAATGACCTGTTAATTTTGAAACCCTATCGGACACAATTGCTTTCAAAATATCATGCAATCTATCTGCCTCTTTCGTATAAATATGTACTATTTCAGTTGCTTTATGTGTAGTCTTAACTAGTATAAAATGAGATGATTTATTTAATTTGTCTACCACTACCATAATAGCATCATGCCATGGCCTTGTCTTAAGTAATTTCATGATATAACCATACTAACTACATCCCATTTCCATTTTGGTATCTGTAAAGGTTGTAGCAAACCGACAGGGTGTCTATGTTCAAATTTGATTTTCTGACATTCTAAGCATCTAGCTATGTAATCTGCAATTTCGTTTTTTATTCCTTGCTAGTAATAATCCTTCTTAGTTTCTACTATTGTCTTTTGATAACCATAGTGACATGCATATGGTACATCAGACATTTCTTTTAAAACCAATTTCTTTATGTTTTCTGAGTTAGGAATGTAGACCCTGTTTTTATACTTAAGTATTCAACATTCCAGTTTATAGTGTTCAAACTTATGTGTTGTTCTCTATTGCTGAAACCTGCTTTTACCTATTGAAAGAATTCATCTATATTGTTTTCCTCTTTTATTCTATCCTTTAAATTTGAAGTGTTAGTACTGATAGCTACATGCATCACATGCATTTCCCTATTGAGTGCATCCACCACTTTATTTTCTTTTCCTTTTATATGTCTAATGTCAAAATCGTATTCACATAGTAGTTCCATCCATCTTTATCGTGCATTTAGATCAATTTGTTCGAACAAGTATTTTAGTCCATGGTGACCAGTTCTTAATTCAAATTTATTTCCCATTAAGTAGTGTCTCCATATCTTTAAATCATGTGTACTACTACTACTAATTCCAAGTCATGTTTAGCATAATTTTTCTCGTGTTCATTTAACTTCCTAGACTCATAAAAAATAACCTATCCATTCTAAGTTAACACACCACCTATACCCTGCTAACATGCATATCTACATACCACGAAATTTTCATCTAGATTCACAAATTTCAAAACTGGTGCACTAGTAAGCATCTCTTAAATATTTTAAAAACTTGCTTCACATTTAAATGTTCAATAAAACTTTATACCTTTCTTTTGTAAGGAAGTTATCAGATGTGCAATATTTGAAAGTCCTTCTCTAATACTACGATAGTAACCTGCTAATCCCATAAAAAGATATAATTTTTTACACATTCTTAGGTGTTGTCCAATTCATAATTTCTTCTATCTTTTTGGGGTCAGCTGGGATTCCTTCTTTTGATACAATGTGTCCTAAGTAATGAATCATGTTCTGATGAAAAGAGAACTTACTTAACTTTGCATAAAGTTGATTCTCTTTGAGTACCTACATTACCAGTCTCAATTGTTCTTCATGTTCTTTATTTTTCTTAGAGTAAAATAGTATGTCAGCTAAGAAACAATCACAAACTTGTCCAAATATTTTTGAAAAATCCCATTCATCAAGCACATAAAGGTAGCGGTGCAGTCGTCAAACCAAATGGAACAACTGTAAAATCATAGTGACCATATATTATTCTAAAAGTTGTCTTACTGATGTCCTCTTCCTTAATTCTGACCTGATGATAACTCAACCCGAGGTCTATCTTTAAAAATACTATGGAACCCCTTAAATAATCAAATAAGTCATAAATTCTCGGTAAATTATACATGTTCTTGATAGTTTCTTTATTTAATTGTCTGAAATCTATGCAAAGTCTCAAGATACCATCTTTATTTCTTACAAACAAAATCGATGCTCGCCAAGGTGAAACACTAGGCCTGATATAGCCTTTATTTAATAACTCCTCTACCTACATATGTAACTATTTTAATTCAGGTGTACTCATCCTATAAGGGACTTTAGATGAAGGAACTGTACCGGGAACTAGATCAATAGTGAAGTCTATATCTCTTCTAGGAATAATTCTAGTTATCTCATGAAATATATCTACAATTTCCTGTAGTACCAGGGTTTCCTATAATTGAGGTTCCTTTTCCTTAGATTCTTCTAGCTGAGCTGCATAAATATGACACCCTTTTCTAAAACACTTATTTAACTATAAGGTAGTAACATGTATTAAATATATCGATCTATGTATTCCTTTAACTGTTAATTTGTTTCCGTGCTCATATAAATATGTGCAAGTATTATTGTAACAATCCAAGATAGCTCGGTATGCATTCAACCAGTCCATACCCATGAAAAAAACATAAGAACCTAAGGGGATAGCATTTAAATCTACTAAAGTCTTTAAACCATTTATTTTCAATGGAGTTTATCTTACTATTTCTGTGACTTTTATTTTAGTTTCAGTTGCTAACTGTACAAGGCTTGCTACCACAAGGTTACTTTTCTTAAGAGAAAAATTCAAAACTACACTAGGTGCAACATAACTGTTACTAGATCTTGAATCAATTAAAATAGACAGTTATATTAACAATATTACTTGCCATTTATATCATGTGAGACTGATGATCTACCTACCTACCTTCCAAATCTACATAAATCCTTTGATTCTTACCAACATCACCGATTGTTGCTTCCTGAATGTGATGCATTTTTTCTCCTTTCTTATGTGACAATCATTTTGCACGGTGATTCTCATTACAATTCCAACATCTAACAAATGTTGCTTATGAAAATTACCACTTCTATTGACATGAGGCTTGGTTCCTTTCTTTCTTTGGTCTCATGTAACACTCTTCTAATCCTTCAAGTTCTTATTTTCCTTATTCTTATCCAACTTATATAAATGTTTTGTCTTCCTGGTCGCTTATTTAAGGGTTTTGGGCATATCATATTGAATCTTACCCCTGTAAAAAGTTAGCAGTCCATTTATAAATCTTTGAATCTTAACTTTGTCATCTTTTATATAGTTTGCACAAGTTAACAGTTCAAGAAATCTATTCTCGTATGCATCCATGGTTAAATTGCATAGCTTAAGTTCAAATAATTCTTCAATCTTATTATGATAGTATTTATCTAAGATATATTCTTGTTGAAAGTACTTTTAAAATTTTATCCAAGTGATATTTTCTTCATCAATATATTTCAGTTTAACCAAATGTCCCCAGCAAAGAGAGGTTCTTCTGTACAAATGATAGATAGTTATTCTTGCTTCCATGGTTGATGAATAATTATTTGGAAAAAAGTTAAGATCCCTAATAATGATGTTTCTACTTCTTCACTCTGTTTAAGGTTGGAGGTTTAATCTTTCTTAATTCTCCCATCAACTAATCATGTTCATACCTTCTCTTTATACTATTATGGTCATCTGAAAATATGGTTGGACTAGTCTCATAACTTCTATCTTTGTTACTCAAGGGAGGTGTACGGTAACTGTCTGGTGGAAGATCCATCCTACTGTATTTTTTCTTTCTTTTCCTTTCTTTCCTGCATACTTGTCTTCAAGGCCATACAGGGTTGTTTATTTATCTTCCATTCTCTACTATTTTTCTCTACGAGGTCATCTTGGGTTAAATTATCTACCATGATTTGCAACATGTTCATTCTAAGTTTTGTTAACACATTATCAGATTTATTTATTTTCTCAAATAATAATTAATTTTCTAGTTAAGAAGAAACAAAGCATACTATACTACTCTTCAATTTTTGAAATAAATAACTAAGAAAGATGCATAAAAGGATATGATTATTTCCAAACATATTCCAAATATTCAAAATAACAAATAATTTTTCATCTTTCACAAAGATAGCACGTGTTTCATAATTAACTTTCATATAGGCAACATTTAACTTGTATTCAAACAAACAAATTTAAAGCGACCAATAGGCCCAGCATCCACATTCTTGCAACTTGGCTCTGATACCTGTCCCCCGGGGATATAAAAGGGTCTCAAGGACATATAATTATATCTATAATGTTAATTATATGATTTTAGCACAATGGATTAGTGAAACAAATACTTAATTCTATTTTTTGTGATTTAATTTAGACAAAATCCTTACCAATAAATTAAAATAAATTCAATAACTATTCCAACAAACAATTCAAGGATTGGGAAAGTTTGTTAAAATCATATAACATCATAAAACCTTCAATCCAATCCATATAATTTATGGTAACCACTTCTAAAGGCTAATTATTCTTAATCATAATTAACTAACAATTAAGGTGTTAATTACAACGATTAACGACATTTAGTGCACAAATGACGACACTTATCACAAATCCAATTGTTTAACAAATAACCGTAAATTATCAATACCGATTGCTTAATAACATCTAGTTACATGTAAATAAGACCTGATTACAAAAATTATAATAATTAATCATGGCAATTAAGAAAGGTCCACAAGACTACTGAACTAGTTTTCTAATATAAGCAACTACTCTTACACAAAACCAACTTGTAACCATGCCATTAAACCCAAAAGAAATAGTATAACCATTAACAACATATTTAAGCATGCATATACAACTAATTAAATGTGTATTTGCAAATAATTCCAATTTCACTTAAGAAGATATTTTCCATCAATTCCAATGAAACTACTTAACATTCACCGCAAGGACTTGAGTCTAAATGAATGAAAAAAAATGAAATGCGTCCATAAGTAATGGATGAAACCTGAAATGTAGCCACATACATCACATTAACATGTTATAAATAGAGCACATGACTGTAGCTTTTTGTTTTTACAAAAAAAAAAAGATTTCAATCCACAACTAGTTATCAATTTTCACTATAATTACCTAGTTTCCAATTCAACCTTCCAAATTCCAAATAAAGAGAAATATATGAATATTGTAACTCATGAAAGTGTATTGGGTTTCACTGGCAATCATATGGATGTATTTTCCCACCCATATACAATCCATTAAATAACTCACAAAACTAGCTAATTCTACTAATTCGAATTGACTAGTAATCACTAGAATAATTAAATACATGTCTCATAGAATCATTCAAATTCAATTCAAACTCTAAATAACATGTTTTATCAGTCATAGCAAAGGTATATATAATTTTTTCAAACACTTCATATGCAAAGTCACAAGTATACTCAAAACAATTCCATTAAAGAAGCTAGAAATTGGAAATTGATTTAGAATTAATTCGGAAGACATTTACCAAACACTATCAAGAATATTCGCCCTCGCATTCTCACACACATTTCACTTATATTTATCATACATACGCATAAAAATAACCCTCAATAATTTTTTCAAACACTTCATGTGCCAAGTCTCCAAACTATGCAAAAAAATCCAATTGAAGAACAATTTTTCGAATGGAAGGTAGAATCATCAAAGAGAAGTGTATTAAACCATTTTGGGGCTACTGCACCATCAAAACACACATTATATAATGAAAAAGTGAATAAATATCAGTTCTATATCAGATATTCTGAATAATCATTTCCTCAAACAATTTGTGCACAAAAACACTAACACTAGTTTCCAATTCCTTCACAAAATTTACTTGCATAAATACATTCAATTACATGAGAAATTTCTTCCACAAATAGCTCATACATTTCATCAAATATTTCATGTGAATCCATAAATAAATAATATTAGAGCCAAATAAATTAAATAAACATGATATAAAGCACTTATCTTTTCCAAATATGCAATTATAATCAACCAAGACATGCTCCACCCAGTCATAGACACAATGCAAGACAAAACTTACTTTGCAATGGTCACCACCAAGCCGGAACCATGATTCCACAAGAAATGTAAAATCAACCACAAATTCTTTCAATAAATCAGTCCAACCACAACCCAATGGAAAGTATGACCTCTACTTCCACTACAGAGCAATTCAAGTGGCTCTAGGACAACAGTCCAACCACAACCCAATGGCAAGTAGCACTTCCAATCAAGGAAAATTCCATTGGCTCCAGGACAAATACCAGTGGCTCTAGATTAACTCAGCT
This sequence comes from Pseudotsuga menziesii, assembly GCA_001517045.1. Lineage (NCBI taxonomy): Eukaryota > Viridiplantae > Streptophyta > Pinopsida > Pinales > Pinaceae > Pseudotsuga > Pseudotsuga menziesii. Next base: position 19,829 of record LPNX011210388.1, read on the forward strand.
CTAGCATAGGATCAACAAGGATCTAATACCAATATCATCTAAATCAAACCACAAGTTCCAAACACAAGCACAAGAGAAAAAGCATGAAGCAACACACAAGAGTGACTTCCAACCCAAGCAATTCAAGTTCCTTCCTAAGAAATTCAAATTGGGAGAGAGAGGGACACAAGCATAAGAGTTGTATTCTAAAATAATAAATAGGAGTTACACATCAAGTGGCTACACCAAAGGAACACTAATCCAACTCATGAGGGTGCACTAGGTGAGAGGGATTGTTATCCTCAAATACAAATTAATATAAAGGTAAATAAAACCAAGGCGTAACATAATACACGAGGGTACATAAACAAGAGTGCCCATCAAGTACCTAAGAATGGTGTACAACATCAACATAGGATCAACACATATAGGTAAACACTTTTCCACAACCCCTTGCTTGTAACATCACGGTTCCTCATACTTTATTTCGTTGCATCGGTCATCCAATTGTTTTTATTTTATTAATTATTTCATAAGTTCAACATAATAAAAATAATAATAATGTGCAAACCATAGTTGAGGCACCTTGTGCCACTATTTCCAACATTGAAAAAATGTCCAGGGGATAAACCAGAGGGTATTACACTACTCTAGGAACTTTATCAAATTTTAGAGACACATGGATATATATCAAAGCTTTCCTTGATTTTCCTTGCAAATACCTAGAAGAGATCAAAGATCCATGGGAAATATTAGATAGAGAGAGGGCATTGGAACCTGATATTGAATAATTTCTTACAAGTTTGTGTCTAGATCCTTTGTGCAAGAGCCAAATATTTGAATATATATAGGGTATGGAAAGGGAGGACATGCAAACCAGTGCCAATAAACAAGTGAACCAAGGAATGAGTGACTACATTGAAGAATGGTTCTAGAGAATCATCAGGCCAATGAAATACTTCATTCTACAACATCTCTTGGCATCAAATCAACTAGATCATCTGGTTCCTCATATTCTGGTATCCATCAAAGCTTATCCTTCATATTTGAATATGAGTTCATTTGTAATCCTGTTATGCACATGCTTCACTAAAAACATTCCTACACTTGAGAAGAGGTTTTTCTATTCCAAGTAGGGAAGGAAATTGTAATACTAATAAATAAATAAAAGAGAAAAGAGAAAAATAATTCCAACTATCAAAACCAAGATATTGGCATAGTTAGACATGAGATTTGCTTGAAAACCAGGTTACTAGCGACCACAAGTTCTCAATAATTTTTCATCTTATTGTTGGTTGTTCAAATCATTATTATTTACAAATTATTTTGTACTTGTGTTAGTTGATGAGGGATACGTTAATTCCCTCTTGCTAACAAGTATTGAACCATCGACCTTGTCACATTATTTAGTTCAAGACTAGAGATTTTTTTTAGTACCTTGAGGATTACATGCATCAATGGCATATTTTCTTGTTGATGATAGAGAGAATGCATCAATTTCCATTTGATTGTCAGATATTGTAGGTGAATCAAATTAATTTACTTTATTTTTACCTAGAAGTATGTATTAAGGTACATTGATGCTCATTAACATCAATGGTGAGTTTTCTTGCATTGGTTAACGGAATACATCAATGGCCGGTAGTCCAAATATTTCTTCCCATGCTCAACTTCAACACATTCATGTGCATGGAAATAATTTTACCAGAGGTCCATACTGTTTCAAGACTTTATGATTTCATCTTTCATACAAAAATTGCATATTTCTTTGGTTTTGGAAATACAAAGGGGATTCCATTCTTATTGCAGTATCTTTCCCTATAGTATAGTTTCTATTTCACTGTACAAGTTATCATGGTTATATTTAGTATGGGTTTCAATAGTATTTTCTTATTTTATATGTCTAATAAGTACCCGAGTAGAGTTTCAGATTCAAAAGCAACTCTGGGTGTTTTAGTTTAGTAACCTAGTTCAAAAATAAGAAGGAGTCAATTCTGGAGATCACCATCAGATGTTTTGTAGCCTATATCTCCTTAATTCAACCTCTTCATTCTACCAAGCAACAATATATAAAAAAAGGTCAAGAATACAACCCATTAGCCCCATTCAACATGATCAGTATGAGGTATTCAATTTTTAGTACCTGCACATCAATCTCAACATGTATTGCATAAAAGATGGCCAATTTGGAGGAAAGGTAAAAGTTCAAGAGTTGATTTCGGTGCTTTTCAAGACTTCCAATAGTACATCACTGTTATCAATAGACTATTTTACTACCAACATTCCCGATTCCAGTAGTCTGCCAGTGTTATCAAAAGACCAAATTACTACCGAAATTCCTAGGTTTAGTAGTCCACCAATGTTAGGAGAAGATCAACCTACTACAAAAATTATAGGTTTCTACTACCAGAATTCCAGAATTCTGGTAGTAACACAGTGTTACCAAAATCCATTTTTTTCTCCTGGATCTCCTGTAGGTGAAATCTATTATTGTATTAATTAGTTTGGGTGTTTTCGCCTCTCCAGAACATGAACAAAGACATGGTTAGTGTTTAAAAATGAGTCAACATGGACACCTTCCTATTTTTTGGCTCTAGTATCATCCTTCAACATGAAAATCTATGGTCAAATTGGAAGTTGACCACTAGATTTCATGATAGAGATCTGAATGTTTAGCAATGATTTCATGCTTCCAAACATGAAATCGCTTGATGACTGAGAAAAGTAGATTCTTATGAGTAATGTATTCCATTTCAGATAACAATATTCTCTTTGAGTTGAAGTGCCGAAAGTTTTGGTTTTCCATTCTTTTGGGTCGCTCGTGTTTTTTTGGGAATAGGGTTGTGGTTTTGAAGTGCACCTCGTTCTGAATGAGATTAGGAATATGACGATTTATTTTGGAATCATAGCGCCAATGGTGTAGTTTTGAGACTGTTTTCCTTGACTGGGGGGGAATTCTTCATTGTTAACAAAGCCACGATGTATTTGGTTGATCACTCCAATTTTTAGTCGTAGGCAAGATTTAGTTTTTTGCAGATTTGTTTTTGTGCAGGAATACTTGGTAGTGAAATCTGTTTATGTATTTCACCTAGATTCCATCATGACTAGCATGACCGAGGTAAATGCTCATGTAGTTTGTCTTCATTTTTTGAATATTGGGTGAATGGCTCAACAGGACCTAAAAGATTTTTGTGTATGACAGGGCAATCTTTCTGAGTACGAGATGTCTAAAAGGTAGAAAAAGAAATCCCCTATGGTGGAAGAGGAACCCGAGGTAGACGCTGTCACGAGGGTTGAGTATAATTATGAAGATACTAGATGCACCACAGGAGTGGAGCCTAAGTACAAGTGGGGGGGAATTTACAGGTTGATATCACACCATGAAGTACCTGACACTGGTTTTGAAGAAGAAACCATATATGCAAATATTGAGAGATCGACTTTAATGAAGATTTCTACCAGACCTAAGCTTTTTCCATGCTCAGAGGTAATTGGATGGATTCTGCCCAGGGCAAATGTAACTACCATGATTTTGGCCAACATTGACAAACAGGGTTATGCTACTTATATCCTTCGTTATGTATCATTAGCCGACCACCTACCAGAATCCCAGTTTTACTTGACTGAGGATTGGCTAAAGGAGATTAATATCGGCCTAATTGAGACATTGAAAATAATTCTAGTACCTAGCAAGAGTTTCAGAACTAGACCATCAAGGGAATATGACACAGCCACCTTAAGGACCCCTTATAGGTTCATTGCCTTAATGCTGAACAGGATCTTCGGGAGAGGCCACGGTAAAATTTTTAAGTTGGGGTGGGTTCCTATCATTTTCTGTGTTGCCACCCAAGGGACTATGTTCAATTGGGTGAACATTGTATCAAACAGTCTCTCGGCTTGCATTGATTCAGCCTTGGTAGGGGTGTCCCAAAAAAAATTGAAGTTTTACATGAGCTCCATACTGATTGATTGCATACTGTGCAACCAGCCATTCCCAAACCTGAGGTGTATTTGGGACCGAGATAGAACAACAGTATACTCAGCCTACAAGCCATTGTGGGCGCATAAGTACTACAGTCACTACACAAAAGTGTGTGAACACTTCATTATGCCGTTATATACAATGATTTTCTTAAAAGAATGCAATTGCATGTTTGAAGAAGCGTTGTAGGTCATTGAAGAGTATGTTGATTATTACTTAACTGAGGAGTGACTGTATATTAGAATGTATGGCTGCTCTAGAGCACCTTCACTACTTCCAAAATATGCCACTGATTATGTGGTACACAAGGATGCAATAAGGAAGGTCTTCTTGGATGGCATAGGGAGTTTTTTATTTGAGCATAAGAAGGCTACTTATCGTCCCATACCATTCAGATTGGGAAGTTATAAGTTCTCAAGAGTTAAGAAAGCAGATGAGTTTGTAAAAGAATTAGAGAAATTTCATTTTGGAGAAATAAACTTTCATAGGAATGATTCCCGGAATAAAGTGGCAGAACACTACAGGGTAGCAAATGCACATTTTGAGAATACAAGCCATTGGGATAAAGATGAATCAATTTTCCGAAATTGACAAAACATAACTGCATTAAAAAGAAGATTAAAAAAGAAGATCACTACTAAAGGTGGGAAAGGACAAGATGAGCAGAAGAAAGCAGAGTAAGAGGAGGCTAGGAAAAGAGATGAAGATGCTAGGAGACTAGCACAGGAGGCTGAAAGTTGGCTTAGAAGTGAGGAAGAGGAAAAGAGGAAAGCTGAACAAGAAGCAGCTAGAATTGCAGAAGAAGCTGCCAGGAGTGAAGAAGAGGAAAAGAAAAGGAAAGAGGATGAGGAACTCATGAAACAGGAAGCAGAAAGACTCAAACTAATAGTGTCCATGAAAGAGCAACAAGCTTCCGATCCTGTAGACATTCATGTTCAAGATCTGGGTATTCCTGATTCTCAAGAGCCCGAGGCAACTGCTAGCAGAACCTTAGGACAGGTTGTTGTTTCTAGCCTAAGACTTATCCCTTTTGAACAAAAGAAAGGGGAAGAAGTTCCAGACTTCAATACTGTTTTTTATGACAAGGAAACGAAAAGGATTGTGAAGAGGAGCGAGAGGAAAGTCGAGACTGGGGGGCAGTCAGGGAAAATGATAAATGATACAACCATGGTGCATGGAACCGACAAGGACCCAATATTCACCATCCAAGCTGGAGTATCATTGATCCATGCTTCTGAGTACAATGTGGATCGGATAATGACTAAACTTGAACAGTCAAGGAAATATGCTGCCCAACTAAAAGATACGCTACGAAGGGAGAGAGAGGAAATTAATAATTGAAAAGGAAGTTTGAAGACGTGCAACATGAAATAAAGTCTTCAAAAGAAAAAATCCAACTCCTCCAAGTAGAGAAGAGGTCTTTGGAGATTTCCTAGGAAAGTCTAGCAAAATTGCAGCAGGAAGGTCAAGGGCTAATGACAGAAAAGGATGGGTTGAAAACGGTATGTGAAAGTCTTCATACAGAAAAGGATCAGCTGCTAAGTAAGATAGGGGAGCTGGAGTTATAGAAGGATACCTTGGAGGAGTTAGAGAGACAATATCAGGTGCAAGCAGCAGAGCTTAAAGAACAAGTTGCTTCATTAGCAGCAGTTTTAGAAGAAGCCAGGGAACATCAAGCCGACATTCATCCTTTCAAAGAACATGTTTTAGCAAAAAAAAGCAAAATGTACAAGCTGAAAGTATCCATAGAAGAAGAGAGGTGCAAGGTTTTGCAGGTAGATAATAGACTAGAAGAAATTTTGGAAACTTCTTCATATTTCGTGGATAGATCGTAGGACATTTTAGAAGTCCTGACGGGAAGAATAGCAAGATTAGAGGCCAATTAGGAGATCCCTGTAGAACTGCCAGCAAAATATCAACAAGGCTTGAAATAAGACTATGACTTATTAGAGTTTTCCATAAACACAGCCGAAGAATTTAAGAAGGCTGTAAAGAAGACAGAGGGATCTTGTATAGAGTTCTGTAGGAGACTTTTGATCACTTACAACCATTGCCAAGTTGATGCTGAGCAGAGAATGGACACATTTCCAGACCATGACCTGTTTATAGAGACGTTGTAGAATAGATATCAGGAGGATGAACAAAGAATTCAGTAGATCAAGGCCCTAGACGAGCAGATATTGAGAAATGAGGTAGCTCATTCAGCGGCCAGTGTACAGTTGCTAGAAGATCAACCACGCTTGAGCTCAGCCAGGATCGAAGTAAAAAGAAATCAGGCTGCTAAATTTGAAATCAATATTCATTTTCTCGAACCTTTTGAGTTCGAAAACATTGCCTCAGAAGCTTTAGCATGGAAGAAGTTCTTGAAATATCAAGCGGGGCCCTCCACCTAAGTGCTTTATTAGTTTGTTTTATTGTAATATATTGTAAATTATATAAGCACTTAATGTGAGAAAACTGTGGGAGGTGAAGCGTTGGGGAAGCCCAAGAGTCATTTGTGGGTAGCCCAACAGTTTTGCTTTTGTATAAATATAGGAGAATTAGATAGAAGGAGGGGCTTTTTCTCAGTGAGACTTGTGAACTACTTGTTGTAAGAGGAACTATTTTGTTTTGCAATAATAAAATTACAATTTTTCCTGTTGGAGAAAGTGTTGTGTGGAATGTTCAAATGTGATGAAATGAATAATGTTGAAGGGGAACTATTTCATTTTTAGCTGTGTTTCATTAACTATGAGATCGTTCTAACTTTCTGAACCTATTTTCTTGTTTGAATGTTCTCTAGTTTATTTTGTGATAATTTCCACTATGAGTAATGAATGTTCTAACAAATGACGAGCCATCTTGTTGTGTATATCTCTATTCATATTTATGTGTTTTGCTTCTAAGAACAACTATCTGTGATTTATATTAACATATGAGCAGTAATACATTACTCATTAATTGATAATATTGCTCCCTAGGGACAACTTAGTTAATCTTGTTTTCATTTGTGTGTGATTTAGAAGCAAGAGAGTCTAAGACGGGAGGTAAGAACCTGCGCATCACATTGTGACCACTCCCTATATTATTTATCAATCTGCATGTTAGATAGGCACTTGCATATCATACTTAAAGTAAAAATTACAAAATATACACGGTGGACCGGGCTACAACCGGTAAAACCCTTTGTTTTTGTTACTTGACCTACAGTAGCCGGACCGCAAACCGAACGGATTCCCCATTCCAAACAGTCACGGGATAGTTGGGAACGTTGACTAGGGATAATCCCTTGATGTTTCTACCTGCGAATTTCCAAGCCTCAACAGTTTCTGGTGCTCGAAGGAGGGTCACCAGTGCATGGCTAGCCGGGGAAATCCATTTCCTCAAAATTACTCCACCAGTGATAGTTTTGAAAGCAGTTTATTTCCTGATCCAAATACCGAAGAGAATAGAGAACATTTGTATTTTGTAGACAATGAAGTTGTTAATAATATGAGGAGACACACTAGAGCATATGTAAAGAGTATTGGAGGATTACCCACTATCCTCGATTTACCCCGAAGAGAATACAAGAAGAAAGATCGTCCCATCTTGGAAGATTCAGTGTTGGTTGGAGATTTGGAAGAATTAGTAGAAGTAGCATTACAGGAAGTTGTTCAGCCTTTGAATCAAGTAGGCCCAAACACACCTTACTATTCTCCGGTGCATACTCTTGTTCTCTCACCTCCTCACTCTCCACCTAGATTAATGGCAGGTGTAAATGCAAATCAGCCACTTAACCCACCAAATCCACCACCTGCTTGGAAAGCCAGATCACCCCTGAACTTAACGCCACCGTTGCATGACTTACCTCAAGAGTTTGAGAAGATGCTGCCCAAGTTTGATCCAAATGAGAATATTTTAGTAAATGACCATTTGCAAAGTTTCTATTTGGAAATAGAAGGATTAAGGGCTGGGGAACACGAGGATGTAGTTTGCAAACTTTTTCTGCATACCCTTAAAGGAGCAGCAGCATCATGGTATTTTGGATTGCCTGCAAACTCTATCCTAGACTGGGATACCTTTGAGAGGATTTTCAAAAGTAAATATGCAACCCAGAAGACACATGCAGCACTAATGAAAGGTTTAGGTGCTCTAAAAAAAGAAAGAAAGGAAAAGGTACATAATTTTACCTAAAGATTTTCTGCTTACCTTAATAACTTCTCTGCAACTGATAAGCCCTCTGACAAGGTTTTGATTGAGTATTATACCTCAACTTTAGGTCCTGACTTGGCTATGTTCACAAAAGCTCAGGTTAAGCCTACGTTATTAGAGAATTATAAAGAAGCTGGAAGAGTAGAGGCTGAAAAGGAAAGTATAGAAGATTATCCTGAGCAGTCTGGAGAAAAACCTTCCAGGAAGAAAGCCTTATTGCTGTCTAAACCTAAAGAGGAGCAATCACATGATTTTGAGGGGATGTTAAAAATGATGCAAAATATTTCCAACAGAATAATAGATTTTGAGAAAGAAAAGGAAGCTCAGAAAGCATATAAGCCGTATTTCAAGAAAAGAGAGGATAACAACCAATCCAAACCTCCTCCATGCAGTCCGACATTGATGAATTGAATAGAAGTGGGGATGGATAACTTTTTCACTTTCCATCAACAACCCCATTCTGAAAAGAATTGTCCTCAATGGATAAACTCGATGACATTGGTGATGAATCAGCTGTTGGATTCTAAATTAATTGAGGACACTGATGAAGAGGAAAAGGGTGGTAAGACCTTAGGAAGACAAGATAATGATACCATGTTTTTATGGGATTGTGTCTCACTTTTTGATACAAAAAGAAGTACTCTGAAACCTGAGGGTATACCATAAATTAAAATGACAACAAAAGGCCTAGATTTGGTGATTAAAGACAATTCAATGCTCTCGAAGATTAAGAATTTGCAAGAGAATGTCAGGAAACAACCAAAGAACAATGTTGATGGTGAAGTACCTAAAATCACCATTATCAGCCAAGATCTGAAGCAAATCAACATGCTTGTTAATCCTATGGAGGAACAAGTAGGTAATGAAAAGGAAAATATTAAAAATCCTGAAGAACCAGAAGAAGAATTACCCATAGAAAACCAACCTATGGAGGAATATGTCGAAGCAATTGGAGAAGGGAAAACTAGGTTTAAAACCCCACCTTTCCTTTTGACTTTGGAAATTTTGATTCTCAACGTGCATAATTGTTTGGTAGACTCTGGATCGTCAGTGAATGTTATGCCACTCACATTTTGTAAAATTTAATGGACAGCCAAAACCTACTGCTTGGGAAGTTACTCAATTAGACAGAACTAATGTGAAAGTAGTGGGGGAAATGGAGAATGTTCTCATCCGTTTATCCGCAAGTGAAAAGATATGTCAATATATTGATATTGTTGTGGCAGACATACCTGATGGTTATGGAATTATTTTGAACCGATATTGGTCCGCTAGGTTAAAGGGGTATTTCCCTTCAAATTGGTCACATTTATGGCTGCCTCATAAAGGAGTCCTAAATCAGATCAAAATTTTAAGGGAACCCTACATGAAACACACTATCACTAAGTTGGAAGAAGAAAATGTATCATCAAATTATGTTTTGGGGAATTATCTAATTGAGCTTGAACTAAGACATCCTGCATCAGAAGAAGCCAGCAATATAACAAACACTCAGCCCGATCTCCTTCAATGTTCACAGGTTGATGAGATTGATTGTAAAGTGGTAGATGTAGTTTTGGTTTCAAAAATAGCATAATTAGATAATGGTTAGGTATTTCACATCTATAATCGATCCTAGCCCCTTGACTTACAAGTTGATAGATCTATAGGGGTGGGCAGAGAACTAATCAAGTGGTGGCTTAGTTCTCAAATTTTTACTTTTTCTTTTGGCTTTTATGGCTTTGTACATAAATAATTTGACGCAGTTTTCACTTTGATTTGCCACTGTTGTTTCTAGTTATTTTTGTTTTGGTTTTGAATAAAAGAGGCAAGCTTTGGTTGCATGGAAAGCATCAAGGTTCTCGATCCGGACTTTGAGATTTTGGTGCTCCCATTTCCAAAATGGACTGTCATCAATGATTTAAATGCATGTGTTTGCCATTATAGGAATACAAGCATCTAGAAGAATTCAACCTATGAGTTTAATGACTAAACAGTCTTTTACTGAGAAAAGAGTTGATTCAGAAATTTGGGGTTCACCAGGTAGTCGCCAATTGTTGCATCTTGTTGTAAAGGATTATACACCTAATAACCATAGGTCTGGGGTTACCAACATACTCAATCAACTTGCAGACAATTGACTCTAAAGTGCAGTAAAGGAAATAGGAGGATTAGAAATACTTAGTCAATTAACGAAGGTTGATCCTTGCTAGTCCTCTTCCGCTCTGCTTCACCTTCAAAGTCTTCAAGGTTGCTCCTCTTTCACCTGTCAAGAGTCAATCTTCCAGATACAAGATGATTCATATACATATAAGCAGGTTAGATAAATCACATATAAGATGCAGAAACATAAACATTTATCAAACCAAGAAGGATTCTCTTTATTATCAATAATGGAAAGAGTTCAGATTACAACCCAACGCCTGAGACAAGGACTCCTCTGCAACCAAAGGATTCTGAGTTCCACTGCTCCAAAGACTTCTGTATACAATCCACCAGCATAAATTTGCTCTCCAAAAGTATATCTCAACACCCTCCCCAAGGCCTGTATTTATATGGAGGAAATAAGGCAGTTTCAAAGGTTGAGGAGGTTGAGACAGTTAAGGTAATTAAGGTAACAATGCTTAACTAATCTCAAATCAGTGCATGTTTTTATTTTTAAATGTCAAGGGGCAAATTCGCAGGTATGGAGAAGGACAACCTGTGAATGATCCGCGAGTTGCTATAAGAGCAACCCACGAATACATCCATTCGCGACTTGCAGCAACCGACACTCGCGAATGATCCGTGAGTTGTACATATGGAGAGTCGCGAATACAACTTGACATAGTAAAATGGCAAAGTAACCAGCTGAATGGAGGAGGAATGTATTATAGTAAGCCAATCTATAGTGTTATTGGAAAACCTCAATCCATAGATGTCCTTTTGTGTGCCAACATGAGGGATGTCGGCACTCGGACAGAGAGGTGCCATTCAGATGGATAACAGATGCCCCCTAATGTGTGAGGTCAGAGGGAAGCGATGGCCGAAATACATTATAATCATCATCTTTGGAGAACTCAGAAATCCAATGGAGCAGAGAGAGTACCTGAAACAAATACATAGTAATGTCATATACAAAGTTACATCTGAGGATGCTATGTTCAATTTACTGGAACACTAGCTCCTTTACAATATTTGAGTACATCATATAATACGGGTATAAAACCACGTATATTACAAAAGTGGATCGAAGCCACAATATACAATAATGATTCTTCAAAGATCTGGAATCTGTGTATAGGAATAGAACATAATCTTGCGCAACTTAGTCCATAGGTGAGGAACTAAGGTCTTCATAAAGGATCCCAAAGAACAAGTACAATCCAAGCCATGTGAATAAGGGAAGCTGAAGTCGAACATGGAAAGGATTCAACAGTTTGTCAATCAATAGATGATAATCGACAACTGAAGCAAAGGAATTCACCAATGAGGAAAGTGAATCCTGAGGTACCATCATCAAAACTCTAGGCCGTCGTCATCAGGAAGTGCTGAAACGGAACCATGCTGTGATAAGGAAGGAAATAGATCCTCCAACGGATCACAAGAGTGACTAGGAATTGGGAAAAAGAAGGGAGACACAAATAGATAACAGATATAACAATGATGGGATCAGGCTATAGAGCAGACATTGGGAAGAGTCCTTGAACAGTGAGCACAACACAGAGATGAACCAAGGCAGCGTATAACTTATAAAGAGAACAACTAGACTTATCTGTCATGTAGGAGACATGATCAGATTCCCCAGGTATAACGGACAAGAGGAGGAGTAAGAAACTCAGAGTGATAGCTGAACACAAGTGGACACTGAAACATGGATATCGGAAAACAAAGAGTGCTATGTTCAAGGATGACATGCTGCCATTACTGAAAACAAGAGAAAACTTCTTCCTTACCTTCCCTATTAAATTTTAACGAGTCCAGGAAAGTAAACTCGGGACCATCTTCATTTTTGGCAAGCTCGAAGAAAAGAAAGAAGAATGCTTGATAAAGCACTAATTCATGGATTTTACGAGACCGAACTAGTACATGCTCGATGGTGTTTTCATAGTTTAGAGAGTCTAAAAACTCCAAAGAAGACTCCAGGGGGGTCCTTTTTTGTACAATTTAGTCTCTTGAGGCCGAAAAAGTATAAAACAAACCAAAGAAGAACTCTGTTAACTTCCGAAGAAGAAAAGGTGCACCTTTTTTGTACTTAGTCAGGAAGGTCCGAAAAAGGTTAAATTACCACCTACCCAACGCTCCTTCAAAAGCAGCATATAGCCTGAGTTTTACGAGTGTGAAGGAAGGTAAGATCACTCGGAAAGATCCATTTGATTACGAGAAATGGGGCTTACAACAATAAACTCGATGCTTTGTTCTTTAGGGTTTAACGAGCATGACAAAGACATAAAGTACACTTGGAATCTTTTCCATGTTTTGGTCCAGAGCACGAAAAAGAGAAAACTAAGCTCATACCGGGGGTTCATTTTCCGTAAGTTTAGTCCCTCAGGTCCAGAAAAGAGATAAACCTATACCTAAGAATACTCTTCTCAATTCCGAAGAAAAGAGAGTGATCCTTTCTCGTCTTATTCCACATGGTCCGAGAAAGAGATAACCTACCACCAATGTGGATGCCCATTCACATATTCTTAACAAACTCGAAGGAGAGCAGAAGGAATGCTCTAAATGCGAGGAGACGAGTGTCATAGACAGGTGAAACTAGTTCTAAGCGCAAGGAACAAACCTATGCATAATGCAAGGAAAGTGAGCAAGATAAGGACACTCGAGGAACGTCTCCTCAAGGTAAAGGGTGTCAAGTTGTAAAGGCAAAATGATACAAGGCTTAGCGATGATGAGAACAAAGATGAGGGCTTATACAACGAGCTAAAAGTGTGGAAGCCGGCATCAGGCTCATAAGCGCAAGCAGGGCACATGCAGATGCAATTATGACTTGAACAACAAGGTGAGGCCAGTAAACAGTTGTGAATCCAACTAAAAATCATGTCTCCAAGAAACAACAACATCAGAACCATATTCAAAAGAAACGATCCGATGCGGGTCACTTTGGCAAAAACACATGTGACTTTGCGATCTTCTACAAAAGTTAAAGTCAAGGTAGAATCAACCGAAGAAAATTCTATAGAAAAAATACAAGAGGGTTTATAATCTTCAAGATTAACCTCAGAAGGAGAGCAAAGATGAACAAGGGAGATAGAGTCTGCAGGAACAAACTCAGTATCACAGAAGTTGAAAAATTCATAAGAAAAATCAAACTCATCAGGATCACTGACTTGCTTTTCGAAGGAAGAGTGAAAAGACTCAACAAGACCAACACAAGAAGAAAGGTCAGGCCTACTAGGAAAATCAGGGTTAGACTTAGTCACAACTGAACCAACATCCAAAAGAAGGTCAGACTGTATCAAAGACTCTAGGAAGACTTCATCCAAAGGAAGGAGATCATCCGAGATAGGACACATGTCTAAACTTTCAAATGGATCGATAGAGTGGAGAGAAGGCTCTACAGTCTATATAGGATGACTCACCCAGTCAACTGCTGGGACCAAGTCTTGAGAAGGTAAGCATGAAAACAGAGGCTGCTTCTCAGTAGCAATTGAGCATAAAGGACAAGAGGCCACATAGTTCACCTGTGGCGAGGTAGTGTCTATAGAAACACTGGGAACCAATAAAGGAAAGACCTGGTCTCTAGTTGGGTCAGGAGACGGATCAAGAAAATCCAACTGATCAATAGTGACAATTTCTTCGCCATGATTAAAGTACATCACACGAAAGAATGTTGACACCACAGCTTGCATGCCATAGACATAATCACGTCCAAGGAGCATATTGAAGTCCAAGGGGTCTTCTATCACCATGAAGTCAACTAAGACGGTCTTCCCACCCAAATTAACAGGTGTTTGAGTAAGAATTCCCAAGGCTATACAAGTTCTTCTATCAAACGCCAGTAACTGACTAGCAGTCAACGTAAGGCTAGGAGATTCCATGCCTCGCCAAGCACGAGCAGACAAAATACTAACTGAGGCTCCTTCATCAACAATACAATGAGCAATTGTATATGGTTCAACTTTGACCTTTATCTGGAAAGGTTCATTGGAAGGAAGGCGCGGCTCAACTAGGCTATTCCAATCAAAGGAAGCAATCCGAGAGCTTGGTGGGGGTTGATCCGAAACAATTTCAGTGCCCCCTTGTTCAGTAAGTTCTGAACTGGCAGTGAAGAAAATGTGACTAGTAGACACTTCACTCTCCAAAGGAAGAGTGGGATTGATCGACAATGGAATTGATTCAACCGCTTCGTGAAAGTCACTCTCATAAGGGAGAGTGGGATTGACCAAATATGACATTGGTTCAATCACATCAGGATCACTCTACGAAAGAAGAGTGGGATCAACCAAATCTAAGATTAGTTCGACCACTTGATCAACCAAAGGCTGAGTAGGTTGTTGAGAAACTATAGGTTGTTCAGGAGAAGGAAATTCTTGAGTCTTGGACCACACTCTTTGCACTTCCGCGATAGCAGGGTACTTGTGAGTAAGATGATCTCCCTCGCATAGCATACAAGGGAACTTAAGTTTGCACTTCGAGCGACCAGTTTTCTCAACGGTGTCAACATGACTAGTAGTGGATGACTGTTTTCTCTTAGCATGACCTGCAGAGGCTAAGAGTTTGCCCCCAGCATGAACAACAGAGGCTGGGTGACTAGGTCCAACCTGACTAAGAGAGGTTGGATTTTGAGAGACTTCAAGATGTTCAAAAACGGGATGACCATGAAACCAAACTCTTCGCACCTCCGCAATAGAAGGGAATTTTTAAGTAAGGTGGTCTCCCTCACAAAGCTTACAAGGAAACTTGGGCTTGTGTTTTGAACGGGTAGTCTTTTCAACAGTGTCAACATGACTCGCAGTGGCTGACGGATTGTCTTCAGCATGAACCATAGAGGCTGAGAGACTGCCCCCAGCATGCCTTATAGAGGCTGAGAGACTGGATCCAACATGGCCTACAGAGGTTGGATGGGCACCACCAACATGAACAACAGAGGTTGAATGGTTAGGATCAATCTGCTTTGTAGCAATTGAGTGTGTGCCCCCAGCATGAACAACAGAGACTGGGTGGATGAATCCAACATGAACAATAGAGGTTGGATGGGGAGGTTCAACTTGAACAACAAAGGTTGAATGGGTTCCCTTAGCATGAACCACAGAGGCTGAGAGACTGGATCCAACATGACCCAGAAAGGTTGGAAGGATCCCACTAGCATGATCAACAGAGGCTGGATGGTGAAGATCAACTTGACTTGCAGAGGTTGAGTGCTTAGATCCAACATGACCTGCAGAGGTTGGATAGGTTCCCCCAGCATGAACTACAAAGGCTGGGTGGTGAGGTTCAACTTGAATTACTGAGGTTGAATGGGTGCCCCCTTGCTTATGTGCCTCCTTCCTATTCCTCTTTCTTTTACTCATTTTAGACTACCGGTTACTAGTATCAGTACTTTCACCACATGAGGTAGAAGGAGGAGGAGAATCAACTACAGGTGAAGTGGAAGCAGTGTTTTGATGCCCTTGATATAAGGAGCTTACTTGGGAAGCATCAGGAGCATTCAGGATAGTTGGAGTGGAAAACAACCACACCGGTAGCCCTAGGGTGAATCCATGTAGATTCAGGGTGGCCATCAAGGGAACACCAACATTCCCTGTGAGAGGAATATTACAAGGAGTTCCCATCATGGGGATCTATTGGTTGTTGTTCAAAGGGGTGCTAGCCATAGTTTCAAACTAGGAGACAAAGTATGAGGTTGATAAGCAACCAAAATTACAAAGCACACACCTAAAGGCACACTAAGTATAGACAAACCACACAGCATTCACTAAAAATTCCTAAAGCCAAACAAACAAACAGGTATAAGATATACTTTCCAGAAGAAAGATGATAGACAGTTACTTGGCGTCCCTGTAGATGTTCTTAGGCACAAGCGGAGGAATCACCCACCGCCCTCCCACACTTTCTACCGGGGTTACCTTCCAAGCCCGTCCAAGGTCAACTAGAAATAACCTTTCGGTGTACCTGTGTATGAACCCTAGATGTCAAGAGACTAAAGGCTACCTTGGCTATACCAACATTCTGGGGGGGACAGTTGCAAGCTGGACTCATATGCATGGGTAGGGTAGCTAAGCCTGAAACTCTGTCTAGGACAGAATTCCCAGATGTGTAAAAGTCTTGAGTTACGTTTTGATAAGTATTCGGAGGGTTATCTCCTCTATCCAAGCCTCCACGGGGCCTCATGCTTAACTCCCGTTTGAGAGGAGCTTCCCAGATACAGTCGATAAAATCAAGGATTTACCTAGTGATTGGCCAACTACGTCTGAAATTAACACTTGTGGAGAGTTGAAACTCCCTATCCCACAAGTCTAGCCTAAGCTAGTTGGTGTATGACCCTATAAAATAAAACTTACTAGTAATTTTTAAATTATATCATTTATTTTAAGGGTTGTTTTTTAGTCAGAGGGTAAATGGCATGAAACTTATGTGGTGTTTTGACTCAAAATTGAAACAAAATGACTAAGCAAAGAGATATGAAATGCAAAAAGCAAAAAATATTCTCTTTATTTTTCAAATAGAAACTTGAAAACCACAAAAGAACAAATTCTTTTTATATTTTCAAAAACAATGATATGCTATGCAATCTAGACTAAAAACCTAATCTACATGCATATAAAGCAACATGTGTTTTTGTCTTTTTCTTTTATAAATGCAAAAGAAAAACTACAATGCACTGTACTTGAGAAAACTTGAATCAAATAAACTGTCTAAAGGCAACAAATTGAAGCAAACAGGCTGACAGAACCAAAAGACAACCAACAAAGGAAGGCTAGGAACCCTATCTTGGGTGCACACAATGACAAAAATCATTGTAGACTTACAAAGGAAAATGACAACTAGCCACTGTCGGAAGACAGTCTTGAAAAACAGAGCCTATGACCCTGATCACAGATCTGGACAAAGACACTTTAACCCACAACCCAAACAAGCCAACCACGTCAGCATGCAAACAGAAAATAATTAAAGTAAAAGAGACTCAAGAGCTTTCGAAAAAGCACAAAGTGTGATCAACAGAGGCACTCAGACAAGCCAAACAACATTCTTAAAGAAAATCAACTCACCAAAAAGGGATTACACAAAGAAAGGAACAAGCAAACCTTAACTTAAAAAATCCCTATTCCCAGGCAGATTCGCGACTCTATATAAGAGCAACCCGCGGATGATCCGCGACTGTCCAGTACAACAACCCGCGAATGCAAACTTGTATTCACGACTGTTCAGAAGAGCAACTCGCGAATAGATACAAGATTTTTCTCAAAAATCAAGAAAAATTCCCAAGACTTTCAAATACTGAGGCAAGTATGAACCAGGATGTAAGATCACATACAGACTTCAAGCAAAGACTGGTCAAGGGTGACAGAAACAACCTACAACAGTCTAGGCGTCCCCAGTAGAGTCGCCAATTCTGTTGTACAGGATTATACACCTAATAACCATAGGTCTGGGGTTACCAACATACTCAATCAACTTGCAGACAATTGACTCTAAAGTGCAGTAAAGGAAATAGGAGGATTAGAAAGACTTACTCAATTAACGAAGGTCAATCCTTGCTAGTCCTCTTCCACTTTGCTTCACCTTCAAAGTCTTCAAGGTTTCTCCTCTTTCACCTGTCAAGAGTCAATCTTCCAGATACAAGATGATTCATATACATATAAGCAGGTTAGATAAATCACATATTAGATGCAGAAACATAAACATTTATCAAACCAAGATACATGAAACACATATGGAAGAAGGATTCTCTTTATTATCAATAATGGAAAGAGTTCAGATTACAACCCAATGCCTGAGACAAGGACTCCTCTGCAACGAAAGGATTCTGAGTTCCACTGCTCCAAAGACTTCTGTATACAATCCACCAGCATAACTTTGCTCTCCAAAAGTATATCTCAACACCCTCCCCAAGGCCTGTATTTATATGGAGGAAATAAGGCAGTTTCGAAGGTTGAGGAGGTTGAGACAGTTAAGGTAATTAAGGTAACAATGCTTAACTAATCTCAAATCAGCGCGTGTTTTTATTTTTAAATGTCAAGGGACAAATTCGCAGGTATGGAGAAGGACAACCCACAAATGATCTGTGAGTTTCTATAAGAGCAACCCGTGAATACATCCATTCGCGACTTGCAACAACTGACACTCGCGAATGATCCGCGAGTTTTACATATGGAGAGTCGCGAATACAACTTGACATAGTAAAATGGAAAAGTAACCAGCTGAATGGAGGAGGAATGTATTATAGTAAGACAATATATAGTGTTATGGGCAAACCTCAATCCATAGATGTCCTTTTGCGTGCCAACATGAGGGATGTCGGCACTCAGACGGAGAGGTGCCATTCAAATGGATAACACAGCTGCAACAATTTCCCTAAATTCTAAAAAATTTCAGGACCCTCCTTTTAATTTTGTTTTGCTCAGCTTGTTTGGGTTTGCTTGATTTTACTGATGATTGTTAAAGGAATATATTTATGCCGATGTTTTTTTATGACTTACATTGATTTCTCACCCCGCTGTCGGAAGTTGTTGGGGCTATGAATCGGAACTGCAGTTAACTACTCATCTGTTGTTGCGAAGATGTAGTTGAATGACGATCTGATCCAAAGTGTGCTTTCCTTCGATGCGTTTTTTTTTATTATAGGCGGCCTTATTGGAATACCATCGGAACTCTTTGTCTCTATAGCTTCCGCCATTGTGGATGACATATTGCGAGCACAGTGATGGTTGTTTTGATATTTTTCGATTCCCGTCAGTTTTGATTCGCAAGACCTTAGTATTTTTAGCTTCCGCCATTGCGGCTCTAGAAGGGACTATTCTTTAGATTTAGTTTGTTTTATGTTTGCCGCTTTGCTGATTTTTTTCGCTTAAGTCATGTTTGTTTTCTCTTTGATTTTGACTGGTCTACGAAACTCATTGTTTTTACAGTTTTCGTCGTTGCGGCATTCCAACCAACTATTGGTCTGAGGTTTCAGTCTAGTTGAGCTCCGACACGGAATTATTTTCTATTTTTCTCATCGATGCTTCGCTTGGCACTACAAAACTCACAGTTGTTTCACCTTCTGCCGTTGCAAAGATGCAGTTGACTTGATCGCCGATCCCTTAGTCACTCCGCCACCCGATAGTCATGTTTTCCCGTCGAGTGTTTGTTTTACCAGGATGTATATATTGGGGGTTTGGGGCATATTTTCTATTATTTTACCTGCGAAGCTATGCCTGCGCTGTCGTTGTCATTTTCAATGGGACATTGTACTTGATGTTAGTAGCTCATTCGTAGGTGGTGTCGCTGTGGAAGTTTGCATATTCTTCTTGTCAGCTGCACAGCTCCTTGCCAGGTAGGCCATTCTTCTCGTTTCTAGCCTTCCTTTCGAATTGTTGAACTAGGGTTGTCATCCTTGGTTAGTTTCCACCTCCGTGGTTAATGAACACTTAGGTTCATTTTTTTTTTTAGAATATATCTAGTTCATCTCGACAGTATGGTCGTCCGATGGGGGGTTTTTGTTTTCTTAATGATTAATTTCTGTGCCATTATGAGTTTGAAAACCTTACCCAGCTGTTTGGGAAAATGATGCAGACGAGCATTACGCTGTCTGCACCGGTTCTCTCCATTTTGTGTATGGCCGTCCTAGGGGGGTGGTTTCCTGTTCATTTGCAGAGGAGGGCATTTTTCCTATTTGATTCGAAGTGCCGAAAGTTTTGGTTTTCCAGTCTTTTGGGTCGCTCTCATTTTTTTGGGACTAGGGTCGCGGTTTTGAAGTGCACCTCATTTCGAATGAGATTGGGAATAGGATGATTTATTTTGGAATCATAGCACTGAGGGTGTAGTTTTGAGACTGTTTTCCTTGACCGAGGGGAAATTCTTCATTGTTAACAAAGCCACGAAGTATTTGGTCGATCACTCCAATTTTTAGTCGTAGGCAGGATTTAGTTTTTTGCAGATTTGTTTTTGGGTAGGAATACTTGGTAGTTAAATCTATTTATGTATTTTACCTAGATTCCATCATGACTAGCATGACCGAGGTAAATGCTCATGTAGTTTGTCTTTATTCTTTGAATATTGGGTGAATGGCTCAACAGGACCTAAAATATTTTTGTGTATGATAGGGCAATCTTTCCAAGTACGAGATGTCTAAAAGGAAGAAAAAGAAAGCCCCTATGGTGGAAGAGGAACCCGAGGTAGAAGTTGTCATGAGGGTTGAGTATACTTACAAAGATACTAGATGCACCACAGGAGTGGAGCCTGCGTACAAGTGGGGGAAATTTACAGGATGATATCACACCATGAAGTACCTGACATTGGTTTTGAAGAAGAAACCATATATGCAAATATTGAGAGATCGGATTTAATGAATATTGCTACCAGACCTGAGCTTTTTCCATGCTCAGAGGTAATTGGATGGATTATGCCCAAGGCAGACGTAACTACCATGATTTTGGCCAACACTGACAAACATTGTTATGCTACTTATAGCCCTGGTTATGTATCATTAGCCTACCACTTACCAGAATCCCAGGTTTACTTGACCAAGGATTGGCTAAAGGAGATTAATATCGACCTAATTGAGACATTGAAAAGAATGCTAGGACTTGGAAAGAGTTTCAGAACTAGATCATCAGGGGAATACGACATAGCCACCTTAAGGACCCCTTGTAGGTTCATTTCCTTAATGTTGAACAGGATCTTCGGGAGAGCCCACGGTAAAAGTTTTGAGTTGGGGTGGGTTCCTATCATTTTCTATGTTGCCACCCAAGGGACTGTGTTCAATTGGGTGAACATTGTATCAAACAGTCTCTCGGCTTGCATTGATTCAGCCTTGGGAGGAGTGTCCCTGAAAAAATCAGAGTTTTACATGAGCTCCATACTGATTGATTGCATACTGTGCAACCAACCATTCCCAAACCTGAGGTGTATTTGGGACCGACATAGAACACCGGTATACTCAGCCTACAAGCCACTGTGGGTGCATAAGTACTACAGTCACTACAGAGAAGTGTGTGAACACTTCATTATGTCGTTATATACAATGATTTTCTTAAAAGAATGCAATTGCATGTTTGAAGAAGCGTTGTTGGTCATTGAAGAGTATGCTGATTATTACTTAACCGAGGAAGGACTATATATTAGAATGTATGGCTGCTCCAGAGCACCTTCACTACTTCCAAAATATGCCACTGATTATGTGGTACACAAGGAGGCAGTCAGGCAGGTCTTCTTGGATGGCATAGGGAGTTTTTTATTTGAGCATAAGAAGGCTACTTATCCTCCCATACCATTCAGATTGGGAAGTTATAAGTTCTCAAGGGTTAAGAAAATGGATGAGTTTGTAGAAGAATTAGAGAAATTTCATTTTGGAGAAATAAACTTTCATAGGAATGATTCCCGGAATAAAGTGGCAGAACACTGCAGGGAAGCAAATGTACATTTTGAGTATACAAGCCATTGGGATAAAGATGAATCAATTTTCTGAAATGCAGAAAACATAACTGCATTAAAAAGAAGATTCAAAAAGAAGATCACTACTAAAGGCGGGAAAGGACAAGATGAGCAGAAGAAAGCAGAGGAAGAGGAGGCTAGGAAAAGAGATGAAGATGCTAGGAGACTAGCACAGGAGGCCGAAAGTTGGCTTAGAAGTGAGGAAGAGTAAAAGAGGAAAGCTAAACAAGAAGCAGCTAGAATTGCAAAAGAAGTTGCCAGGAGTGAAGAAGAAGAAAAGAAAACGAAAGAGGATGAGGAACTCAGGAAGTAGGAAGCAGAAAGACTAAAACTAACAGGGTCCATGACAGAGCAACAAGCTTCCAATCTTGTAGACATTCATGTTCAGGATCTGGGTATTCTTGATTCTCAAGACCCTAAGGCAACTGCTAGTAGCACCTTAGGACAGGTTGTTGTTTCTAGCCTAAGACTGGTCCCTTTCGAACAAAAGAAAGGGGAAGAAGTTCCAGACTTCAATACTATTTTTTATGACAAGGAAATGAAAAGGATTGTGAAGAGGACTAAGATGAAAGCCGATACTGGGGGGAAGTCAGGGAAAATGATAAATGATACAACCATGGTGCATGAAACCAACAAGGACCCAAGATTCACTATCCAAGCTGGAGCGGCATTGATCCATGCTTCTGAGGAAAATGTGGATCGGATAATGACTGACCTTGAACAGTCAAGGAAATATGTTTCCCAACTAAAAGATACGCTACAAAGGGAGAGAGAGGAATGTAATAAATTGAAAAGGAAGTTTGAAGAGATGAAACATGAAATAAATTATTCAAAAGCTGAACTCCAGTTCCTCCAAGTAGAGAAGAGGTCTTTGGAGGTTTCCCAGGAAAGTCTAGCAAAATTGCGGCAGGAATGTTAGGGGCTAATGACAGAAAAGGATGGGTTGAAAATAGTATGTGAAAGTCTTCATACAGAAAAGGATCAGCTGCTAAGTAAGATAGGGGAGCTGGAGTTACAGAAGGCTACCTTGGAGGAGTCAGAGAGACAATCTTAGGTGCAAGAAGCAGAGCTTAAAGAACAAGTTGCTTCATTAGCAGCAGCTTTAGAAGAAGCCAGGGAACAACAAGCCAGCATTCAGCCTTTCAAAGAACATGTTTTAGCACAAAGAAGCAAAATGCACAAGCTGCAAGTATCCATGGAAGAAGAGAGGTGCAAGGTTTTGCAGGTAGATAATAGACTAGAATAAATTTTGGAAACTTCTTCATATTTCGTGGACAGATCGCAGGACATTTTAGAAGTCCTGACGGGAAGAATAGCAAGATTAGAGGCCAATGAGGAGATCCCTGCATACCTGCCAGCAAAAGATCAACAAGGCCTAAAACAAGACTATGACTTATTAGATTTTGCCATAAACATAGCCGAAGAATTTAAGAAGGCTATAAAGAAGGCAGAGGGAGCTTGTACAGAGTTCTGTAGGAGACTTTTGATCACTTACAACCGTTGCTAGGTTGCTGCTGAGCAGAGAATGGAGACATTTCTAGACCATAGCCTGTTTATAGAGACATTGCAGAATAGATATCAGGAGGATGAACAAAGAATTCAGCATATCAAGGCCCTAAACAAGAAGATCTTGAGAAATGAGGTAGCTCATTCAGCGATCAATGTACAGTTGCTAGAAGATCAACTACGCTTGAGATCAGCCAGGATTGAAGTAATAAGAAATCAGCCTGCTAAATTTGAAATCAATATTCATTTTCTCGAACCTTCTGAGTTTGAAAACATTTCTTTAGAAGCTTTAACATGGAAGAAGTTCTTGAACAATCAAGCGGGGCCCTCCACCTAAGTGCTTTATTAGTTTTTTTTATTGTAATATATTGTAAATTATATAACCACTTAATGTCAGAAAATTGTGGGAGGTGAAGCATTGGGGAAGCCCAAGAGTCATTTGTGGGCAGCCCAACAGTTTTGCTTTTGTATAACTATAGGAGAATTAGATAGAAGGATGGGCTTTTTCCCAGTGAGACTTGTGAACTACTTGTTGTAAGAGGAACTAATTCATTTTGCAATAATAAAATTACAATTTTGCTTGTTGGAGAAAGTGTTGTGTGGAATGTTCAAATGTGATGAAATGAACAATGTTGAAGGGGAACTATTTCATTTTCAGCTGTGTTTTATTAACTGTGAGATCATTCTAACTTTCTGAACCTATGTTCTTGTTTGAATGTTCTCTGGTTTATTTTGTGATAATTTCCACTATGAGTAATGAATGTTCTAACAGACGACGAGCTATCTTGTTCTGTATATCTCTATTCATGTTTATGTGTTTTGCTTCTAAGAACAACTATTTGTGATTTATCTTAACATATGAGCAGTAATACATTACTCATTAATTGATAATATTTCTCCCTAGGGACAGCTTAGTTAATCTTGTTCTCATTTGTGTGTGATTTAGAAGCGAGAGAGTCTAAGACAAGAGGTAAGAACCTGCACATCACATTGTGACCACTCCTCGTATTCTTTATCAATCTACATGTTAGATAGGCACTTGCATGTCATACTTAAAGTCAAAAATACAAAAATATACACGGTGGACCAGGCTACAACTGGTAAAACCCTTTGTTTTTGTTACTTGACCTACGGTAGCCAGACCACAAACCGGACAGATTCCCCATTCCAAACAGTCATGGGCTAGTTGGGAATGTTGACTGGGGAGAATCCCTTATTGCTGCTGCCTACGAATTTCTAGGCCTCCACAGATCCATATATTCAAGATTAATGGTTTTAAAGGTTTATCTTTTTCTTTGTAAATCCTATAAAATGATTTGTATGGACATCAACTGCATATTCTATTTGCATGAGGACATGCAAGGTCTTGAATGTGGGGGAGTTGGATATGTCCCTTCCATTCAATGTTCATATAAACAACAGGATTTGTAACACTAACAATGTGCCAAAGTTCTATTTTATGACCTCTTACTTATTTGGGATGATATACCTTAGCACCAATGAGTTCACAGCTAAATTGAATCTCCTTCTTCATCATTGATCTAGCATATCATAAACATTCAAGTCAAGAAAATTCCAAGGTTGCATTGTTTGTGTGATCCATCTATTTAGGGGATAGATTTTTAATTACTTCTACATGGAGGTAAACTTGAGATTATGAGGAAAAATTACAAATATTTTCTACTAAGATCTATTTCCCATGTTGTTTTGAAGTGATTTTCAATTTTCCATGTTTATTGTTTATAGATTCTAGCTAGTGGTATGGAACCCTTTTTTATTCAAATATAATTTTATGTTCCCATTATGTTTGAATCTTTGATAACAAAACTACTTGGATCAACATGAATCCAAGCCTCCTACTAGATGAGAAATGGCGGCCACAGTTTCATCCTTTTAAGGGAAGAACGATTTTGATTGTGAATCTACACATGATGATAAATCAAGTGTCATTAAAGGATATTTGTACTTAGACATTAGATATGAGAAATTGTTCTAATGTACAAACTTATGGAGAAACCAAATTGATAGATGTTGCCATCTAGAAATGAAAAAGGAAAAATATTCCTTCAATAAGTTCAAGAATGTAAATGGAAGTAGGATTCGTTGTATCATAAGTGATTTTGAATCATAAGTTGGACATAAATCATCATTAACTGATTGTACCTAGAATATATAATCATTGACATCAGTAAATCAGACCCCATATTTGGCACCAACAATCCTTTATGCAAATTTTCATATTGGCATCATCAACACTCTTGTAGTGGTGTTGTTTAGAAGGACATGGTAGTTCTTACGGAGTCTTCTTGGAGCATATCAACACCTTTTCTTAGCAATGGAATCTATTAGGGAATCCCTGAGGCTATTATGGTTGATCTTACCTTCATAATTTTTTTCTTTCAAATATGCAATTCAAGATAACATTTTGGGCAACATAAATATCCCTTAAAGGTCACATTTGGACCTTACATGGCTATTGTATCTGAATTCACGGATCTGGAAACAAGGGCACACTTGAGCTTACGTTTTGAATTAATTAATGACAACACTTGACTTTGTTTCAACAATTTCAATAACCTATAGCTACAACAATCAAATGATCCTTGTGGCCGTGATATAATTATTTTGTCTTAGAAAAGTGCAGCAAGTGAGGATTTGATATTCTTGGATGGATATTATAGCAACCTTGAGTTTCCATAGATGATGGCAACACAACCTAAATCAATCCAAGGTATTCATTTGTAGAAAATTGATTTCTTCACAACTACAAGAAATAGGGGGTATGAGGAAGATTTTATTGTTGTTACAATGTGACAATCTAGTGGCCTTAATCCTCATCCATATTCTACCACAAAAATACTGTAAACCTTCTCCATAATGGAAAGAGGTCAACATCAATGAATTTGTTTCAATTATCCACAAATTTTGTATAGACTCCTATATCAAATTTGTTTTGGACATTCATGTTCCTACAAGAAACCCATGTCAATAAGAATTAGTCGTAGGCCTTCCAAAAATTAATTTCTCTCATTATCTCAAATTCCTTCCTTTAGAATGACACAAAATAAATGGTCTTGTAAATCAAAGGGTAATTAAATATATACATTCATCTCAAACAATAAACATACATGGTTAAACTTGTGGAAGGCAGAATGAGAAGAATGAGAAGGGAAGAAGGATAATCATTCAACATCAGCATCTGCAACAACAAAACTACAATAGTAACAATCAAAGAATATTCCACTTAATCCATTCACTATGATCAAATGCATCATTTAAATTTTGTGGCGGCAATAGGTCACCATTGGTAGAATTGATCTTCAACAACTTTCTCTTCACACATCAGACGAGCCAAAGTCTAGGAAAGTCAAAATATGTAAAGTTGGGTAAGAAGTTTCTATTATAAGTAGTCATCTAACTTTAGGATTTACACCATTAAAATTTTAAATCTCTTCCATACACTTTTAACCCTATACATTACCCCTTCTTATTCATCTTATAGTTTGATGTAATCCTCATTAGTCTGATCACGCATGTCTTACATAAATTTAATCACTACAAGGATTTAAATTAACTTTCCAATTTCTTTTTGGCCATTAATTATATTCATCAATATCCTTCCTTTTTGGGCATTATCTAAACTTAAGGTAAAATCAAGCTTATGCACTCAAATTCCTGCATCTTGAGATTGTATTCCAGATCCTATGGTAAATGAAAATGTCTAGTACTCTCTGTCTTTTACTTGCAATAAATAATATTAGAACATGAAAATTTCAAGACCTTATAACTTAGTTAAGAGTGCATTTCATCACAACTATGTTCATATGATGTTCAAACTTGTAAAAATAAGACTAAGGGACTGAACATTCCTAGAAAGAAACATTCATTCACAGGCCTTGTTGCATGGGGACATGTAATGACTAGAGTGTGGGAAAGTTGTTGAGTCTGTTGAGGCCCCGGAATTCGCAGGAAACAACAATATGGGATTCTCCCCAATCAACGTTCCCAACTAGCCCGTTGACTATTTGGTATAGGGAATCCATCCGGTTTACGGTCTGGCTACCGTAGGTCAAGTACAAAACAAAGGCTTTACCGGTTACGACCCGGTCCACCGTGAGTTTTGCATTTTTTTTTTTTTTGACTTCATGTATGATATGCAAGTGCCTAATTAACCATGCAAGGTGATAAGATGCAAGGAGCAGTCACAATGTGATGCGCAGGTTCTTACCTCTCATCTTAGACTCACTGGCATCCCAATCACAGTTGACAAGAAAAAGAAACTAACTACCTAAACTATCCCTAGGGAGCAGGATTATCACTTGTAAGTGAGTAATACATTGTCTACATGCATTATGAAGAGTTATAGTTAGTTGAAAATTTTTTCAAGACACATGAACGATTACAGATATTTAAACAACCAGATAGCCGATTATTTTATGAACAACATTTATTACTCACAGTGGAAAACATCCAAAAAAAATACTGAAGAACATTCAACAAGAACATAGGTTCAGGAAGTTAAATACTCTCACAGTAAATGAAACACAGCTGAAAATGAAATAGTTCCTCTTCAACATTATTCATTTAGTCGCATTGATACATTCCACATTTCGCTCTCTCCAGCAGGCCAAAAGCTGCACTTTCTGACTGTAAAACGAAGTAGTTCCTCTTACAAGCAAAAGAGTTTACAATTTTTTTCCATGGAAAAAGCCCTTTCTCAGTTCTACTTTCAAATATTTAAACTACCCTTGCATACCGCTTGGGAAGCCCCCCAAACGCTTGACCCTTCAGTTCCTCAACGCTTCATATTCCTCTATCTCGCATGCTCATGATTGGTTGAATAACTGCCGGAATTTTCAGAGCTGCTCCTCTATCACCGTTCATTTTGTCCTTTTCCTGTGATCCAGCTAGTTTCGGCCTTGCTTCTACCAAACTGTCCATCTTCCTCCACGCCACGGTAGTTTGACCGATCTCCCAAACCAACCTGCAACCAATCGACAAGCATCATTCATTGGAATGGCGTTTCAAAACACAGCATCAGATTCGACCAATTGAGCGACTATTCCACAAGAAAATGGCCCGTGGCACCAAGGCGGAAGTCGGAAGGATACAGACGTCGGAAGTCAAAGGCTTCGACCAGCCGCAACAGCAGATGAGGAAAGGCTACAAGCACTCGACGGTGGGCGGGAAAACCTTGAATCGGAAGTCAGACGACTTTCCCTTTCGGAAGCTCAATGACTTTGAGAGCCACAATGGCAGAATGGAAGGCTGAAGATACGCGACGCTGGCAGGAGAACTTTAGATCGGAAGTCGGCCAGGTTTAGACATCAGAAGGTAAAAGGCTTTCCCAGCCGCAACGACGGAAGAGAGAAGGCTTCGGACATGTGACAGAAAAGTTAACGCACATCGGCAGTCGGGGAAATTCCCACTTCAGATGGCAAATCGGATTGGGAGACGCAACGACGGATGGGAAAAGGCTATCAGCTACCGATTTAACATAAAAATGACGCCCGATCATAAGAAAACTTAAGTGTTTAGAAAACTCAAAATCAGCAAAGGTCAAACTGTTTCACCTCAGAGACAATGGTTTGCTCAAAGGGCAATTGATCTGACGATTTTCAAGCTAGCAATCCAAATTCAATCCTACGACCCACAACAAAAAATCTTAACACAAGCATTCTCTAAAAACAAGTCGCAAATTCATCTTCAGAATCAACCAAAGTCAGAACGAGACCAAACATTTATGGATCAAATGAAACCAACGCAATTCTAAATGATGAGGAGGGGCCCAAAGTTTAAAACTTTGGGAAGAACAGTTGCAGCTGCAACAATTGGTGATTACCTGGTGAACCTATATCTCTGGGCGATTAACCTTTGAGTGACAGACTATTTAACAACAAAAGCATCATATTGAATTCTTCCAGCTATCTGGATTTCTCGAATGCCGGCAGTGTGTACCTTCAATCATTGATAATAGTCCAATTTGGGAAAATGGAAACCAAGGTTTTCAAGTCCAGATAACTCTATCAAGGCCAGAAGATGAGTTTCATTTATACCTTCATCTTCAGGTGGCTGATAACTTTGGACCCCACAGGATTGTAGCATATGGTAAACAGAAATATTCATTTGTTCCTCATTCCCATGCCATTCTAGTACTTTTGTGCTTTTGGACTTTTGTTCCTTTTAAATGAGTCCTCCTGCATGCCTTTCTTACTGAATTTTAATTCAGGACCCTCTATCCCATAGTGTCCTTTTCTGTGAGTGGTGTACTTCAGGTTTCAGCTCACGGACGGAGAGGATCTTTCGGCAATTTAGTACTTATGATTCAACATTTGCTTTAATGTATGATGTTTTTAGAGGAGTTTTTGACTCTTATTTGCCTTTTGGTATTCGTTTCTTGGCATGGGATCATTTATATTTAATATACTGTCCACCTTGCTCCTTTTCGTGGATCCTTTGTTGTCGCCCCTTAGGACATTTTAAATGTGACGTGGATGGAGCCTCAACATAGTACTCTAGACTCTTTGAATCCGGTTTATTTCACATGGGTTAAGCAGGACTTCAATGCACACAGAGTTTATTCAAGAAAACGACTAAACTGGAAGAAATTCTTTTATATAAACAACAACCCACATTCTGATCACCAAATTGTTCATCATTCCCAAAAAATTTGATGTTCCTCATGCAACTGCGGGTTCGTTCCCTTTATTGAAAATAAGAAAACTCAAACGACAGCAAACTGGAAAAATGACTCAAAAGACAGACAGACGAATTATTTATATACAAGAAAGAAGAAATCAAACAAACTCAGGAAAAATAAGGCTTGAGAACCAAACCATTTACTGGTAGGTTCTCCTCCCACCCCTGCAGATCTTGCAACTTGTAAGTAGAAGGACCAAGCTTGGCTGCAATCTGAAAAGGGCCTACCCACAACTGCTGGAACTTGGTATGCTTTCCTTTTTCATCATGGGGGTGGTCCCATTTGAGGACTAAGTCTCCTACTTCAAAGTCTTTTGTCCCAGCTTTATGCTTGTCAAACCATCTCTTAACTGACTCTTGTTGTAGCTTAAAGCGTTCTTTGGCTTTAGATCTGGCCTCCTCTGCTTTTAGGAGATTATATATTCTTATTTGTAAAACTTCATCATTCGACCCCCTAGACTCTTGAGCTAGCATGGAATATGGTAGCATGATATTGGGAGGAAGGATGGCTTCTTTACCATAGACAAGGGTATATGGAGACACTCCAATCGTAGACTTGGGGGTGACTCTATCAGCCCAAAGGGCATTTGGTAACGCTGAGTGCCAACTCCTCTGGTTTTCTACCACAGTTTTCTTTAAAATTCTAATCAAATTTTTGTTAGAGGATTCAGCTAGGCCATTTCCTTGTGGATAGTAATTAGCAGAATAATGCAATTTTATCCCTTTATCATGAGCAAAAGCAGTCAATTTAATTGATGAAAAGTATTTAGCATTATCAAATACTAACGAAACTAGAACTCCAAACCTGGTCATGATATGATCTTGTAGGAAGCTGATGACTTCGCCTTCATTTATCTTGTGCAGTGGGATAGCTTCGAACCAGCGAGTGAAATAATCAGTCGCAGTAAGAATGTACTTGTGCTGCAGGAAGGAATTCGGTTTTATTTCTCCAATAATATCTATCCCCCATTGCTCGAATGGTTCCGTGATCATCACAGGCTTTAGGGGTGCTGCTGCTTTAGGCTGTCTCCCACCACACCTTTGGCAAATATCACATTTCTTGACATGTGCGTGTGCATCTCTAAAGAGCGTAGGCCAGTAGTAACCTGCCCTGAGGATTTTGTGGGCCATAGTGTCTCCTGAATAATGTCCCCCACCAGGACCGTCATGTAATTCTGACATTACTTTCTTCGCATCTTCTTTCTCTAGACATCTGTGGAGAACCCCGTCATAATTCTTTCTGAATAATACTCCTTGAACAAGTTGATAGGAGGCCGATTTAAGACCCAGATCTCTTCTTTGTTTGGAATTCCAATGTTCTGGAAACAGCCCTGACTGCAGGTAATGCACAAGGTCTCTATACCAAGACTCAGGAGCTATAAACAAAGGACATACATCCATTACATGTAATTCAGCCTCATCCTCCCATGCTTGTTCTTCGTTGTTCCCGCTTTCGGTCATCAATTTGCACAACCCTTGACCTTTTACTATAGAGGCTAGCTTGAATTCAAGGTCGTACTCTTGAAGAGTTGTTACCCAGTTGCCCCTTCTTTCTCCTAACTCTTTCTGTATGAGAAGGGATCTTACAGCTAGGTAGGGGACTATTACCTTGGTTCGATTTTTTAATATATAAGGCTTGAATTGCTTCACTGCCTTAAATACTGTGTAAGCTTTCTTATCAATGGCTGGGTAGTTTAATTCAGCCCCTTGTAGACCAGTACTCATAAAGGAGATTGGGAATTCATCCCCCCATTCTTCCTTTTGGGTGAGCACAGCTACCAATGAATCATTGGATGCAAATGTATATATAATAAAGTCTTTATCAAAGTCTGGGATTTTCAGGGAGGGTGCATGTGCAACAACAGTCTTTATTTTACTGAAAGCATTCTTTTCAATTTCAGTCCACTTAAATTGTGCATTTTGTTTCACCATCTGCTGCAATGGCTTAACAATCTGAGCAAAATCAGGGACAAATATTTGCACGAAGTTTATAGTTCCCATAAAAGACCGCATCCCTTTCTTATTGTGGGGCAAGGGGATTTGTTCAATGGCCCTGATTCTTTTTGGATCTATAGAGATTCCTCTCTTCGAAACTATGTGACCCAGCAACTTGCCTTTCGTGACAGCGAACACACATTTCTTAGGATTGAGGGAGATGCCATATTTTTGGCATCGTTCGAAAATATGCTTTAAGTGAAATGCATGCTCTTCTCTTTTCTTCGAGAATATTGTAATGTCGTCAAGGTACACTACAGCACTTCGTCCAATCAATCCGTGGAAAGCTATGTCCATAGCCCTCTGGAATGTCGCTCCGGCATTGATCAGCCCAAAAGGCATCCTTCTATAGGAAAAGGTTCCCCATTGAGTCCTGAACGTTGTCTTTAATTTGTCTTCTTCAGCTACTAATACTTGATTGTAGCCAGAGAAACCATCTAATAATGAAAACAGTTTAGAACCTGAAACCGTCTGTAGCAGCTGCTCCATGGGTGGCACAGGATAGTTATCTTTATCTGATGCATGGTTTAAGTTCCTGAAATCCACACAGAGTCTGATTTCTCCTTACTGGTACCCGATTTGATACCCACTTAGAGTGTCTAACTTTGAAGATGATTCTTGCGTCCAATAACTTCTTCACTTCACTTTGAATCAACAGTTCCAATTTTAGATGCATTTTCCTCAAAGGTTGCTGATATGGCTTGATGCATGCTTTAATGGGAACGACATGCTTGATGATGCTGGTGTCATACGTTTTCAAATCTTCATACATCCATGCGAAAACATCTTTATATTGTTTAAATAGACTGATGAATTTGTCTCTTTCTGTTGGCGGACAACATTTGCCGAGATTCACGAACTTAGGAGCCGTTTCAGTCCCCAAATTTATCAGCTCGAACTGTAGCGATGAGCTGTGGGTCTTTACGTTGGGTGGTCTTCTGAATTTTTCATTTAAATTGAACATTTTTTCCAACGTTCTGACTCCTTTAGGAATGAAATTATCGTATTTCATCTCAGCCTGATGCTCTTCATCGTCTATGATCACTCCTTTAAACACCTCATCATTCGTTAAACATTCTATGATCTGTTGGTCATCATCGAACACTCGTAGGTTCGTAATCATATCAAGTACAGAGGGCCTGAAAAGCAGTTCGACAGAACATCGATTATTAGTGGGTACGAGTCTAGAGGCTGATGTGTCCAATAGATCAGCAGCTGTGTTTTTTATTCTTGGAATTGAAATAATGTTACATGCATTAAAATATTTCAGCAAATCCCATACCTCATTCTGGTAAGCTTTTAAGTGGGGGGAAATACAATGTATCTGATTTCGGATTTGTTTCACAATAATTTCAGAATCCCCAAAAACTTTTAGATTACTTACCTTTAATTCAATTGCCTTCTTTAGTCCCTGCACCAGTGCTTCGTACTCAGCTGTATTATTAGTACACTGAAACTCTAATCTACATGAAAGGAAATGTTTATCCTTCTGTGGGTCAATCAGGACACAGTCATCCCCTGACCCTTCTAATGTCTTAGAGCCATCGAAAAATAAAGTCCAAAAATCATTAACTACTAAAAATGAATCTACTCCCATTGCTAAGTCTACTATTTTACAATCAATATCATCAGCCTGTGAGAATCGAAGGAGATCAGGCTGGGTGTCAGATGTGTTGCTGGTTTCTTCTGCTTGATAATTCCCAGGTTCTAGCTCAATAAAATAGTTTCCCAAGACAGAATCCACTGGTACATTCTTCTCATCCAGCTGGGTGACGTTATATTTCATATGAGTCTCTCTTAAAATGTTAATCTGATTTGGGCTTCCTTTGTATGGCAACCACAGATGCGACCAATCAGAGGCAAAATATCCATTAAGTTTGGCCGACCAATCTCAGCTCAGGACCAGACTGTAAGCGTCGGGTATATCAGCCACCACGATGTTAATAACTTGGCAAACTTTGTCATTAGATGCCAGACGGACTAGGACATCTTCCAGCTCACCAATTACCTTTACATCCGTTCTGTCCAATTGAACCACTCTCCACGTGGATGGCTTAGGTTGCCCATTGATCTTTTTACAGACTGATATGGGAATAACATTTACTGACGCCCCTGAGTCTACCAAGAAGTTATGTACATTATGATTGAAAATTTCAAACGTGAGGAGGAAAGGTGGATGTTTGCTTTTAGACTTACCTCCCACGTTGATTTTCCCAATTTCTTCCTCTTCTTGGGGTTAATTGTTAGCGGGCAACTTCTCATCCGATGCTTCAAGTGCTTTCAACAGTCTTTCCTTTTGCTGCGGCACTTTACACATTTTTAATAGTGGAACAGTTGCCTTTATCTTCTTTAAATCCTCCACAATGTCATAATCCATCGGCTGCTCAATGGGATGGGGTTTTCCAGCATTTTCTTCACTGGGCTTGGCCTGCGTGTCACTCTGTCTAGGATCTTGGCTAGTGATAGTGAACTCTGGAATTTTATCAGCCAAAGATTTGTCTTGAAATTTCTTCTTAACATTTCTCTGCAACCTCTTAATCTTTGGGAGTATAATATTATCTTCCTTAACCGTCCCTTGGCTCCTCATGGCTACGTTGGTTTCCATAACGTCCTTGCACCCCTGAGTCTTTTCTTCTTCAGCATCAAATAGTGAGACAGAATTCCATAAAGCCATGGTTTCCTCTTCCTGTTCTTTAGTAGACGTAGAAGCAGAATCTTCTTTTCTTTCTTCATTTCCCTCTTCTGTCAATCTAGAATCTAACAGCTGATTGATGACCAACGTCATCGAATTTATCCACTGCGGACAATTCTTCTCAGAGTGTGGCTGTTGGTGGAATGTGCAAAAATTATCCAAGCCTACCTCTATTAAATTCATAGATGCAGTATTGTGTAGAGGGGGTTGAGACTGGTGGTTATCCTCTCTTTTCTTATAATATGGCTTATAAAACTTTTGTGCTTCCTTTTCTTTCTCCATATCTATGATTTTATTGGAAAGCTTCTGCATCATTTTGGCCATATTTTCCAAATCTGGAGACTTTTCTTCCTTAGGCTTAGTAAACAATAAGGCTTTTCTTCCTGTGCCCTTCTCTCCAGACTGTTCTGGATAGTCTTGAATGCTTTCTCTTTCAGCTTCTACCACTTCTGCTTCTTCATAGGTTTCTGTCAAAGTAGGCTTGGCCCTACCTTTGGCAAACATGGCCAAATAAGGGCCTAAAGCCGAAGTATAGTATTCAATAAGAACTTTGTCTGAAGGCTTATCTGTTTCAGAGAAGTTCTTGAGATATGTTGCAAACCTTTGTGTGAAATTGTGCACCTTTTATTTTCTTTCTTTCTTTAAGGCACATAGCCCTTTCATGAGGGCTGCATGAGTTTTCTGAGTTGCATACTTACTTCTGAAAATTCTCTCGAAGGTATCCCAATCAGGGATAGAGTTAGCAGGCAACCCAAAGTACCATGATACTGCAACTCCTTTAAGGGTATGGGAAAACAACCTGCAGACCATGTCTTCATGCTCCCCGGCTCTTAACCCTTCAATTGCCAAGTAGAAACTTTGCAGGTGATCATCTACTAATATTTTCTCATTTGGGTCGAACTTGGGCAACATTTTGTCAAAGGCTTGAGGTAAGTAGTGTAACGGAGGGATCAGGTTTAATGGTGATCTGGCTCTCCATGCAGGTGGTGGATTTGGTGGGTTAGGTGGTTGATTAGAATTTACTCCTGCCATGAGTCTTGGTGGAGAGTGAGGAGGTGAGACAACTGGAGTGCGAGCGGGAGAACTGCGAGGGGTATCTGGGCCTCTTGATTCAAAGGTAGCACAACTTCCTGCAGGGATGTTTCTACAAGCTCTTCCCAGTCTCCAACCAACACTGAGCCTTTCGCTTCAGGACGATCCTTATTTTTATACTCTCTTCTGGGAAGTTCAGGGATGATTGGCAATCCTCCAATCTTCTTTACA
Organism: Pseudotsuga menziesii; assembly: GCA_001517045.1. Lineage (NCBI taxonomy): Eukaryota > Viridiplantae > Streptophyta > Pinopsida > Pinales > Pinaceae > Pseudotsuga > Pseudotsuga menziesii. Next base: position 55,657 of record LPNX011210388.1, read on the forward strand.
TATGCCCTGGTGTGTCTTCTCAGATCATTAACAATTTCGTTACCAACAGAATATAGATGTTCTCTATTCACTTCTTCTGGAAGCGGATTATGAAACCTGCTGCTTCCAGGACTATTACTGGTGGAATATTCTCAGGAAAACAGGTTTCCTCGGCCAGCCATGCACTGGCAGCCCTCCTTCTAGTGCCAAAACTGTTGAGGCCCCAGAATTCGCAAGCAACAACAATATGGGATTCTCCCCAATCAATGTTCCCAACTAGCCCGTTGACTGTTAGGTATAGGGAATCCATCCGGTTTGTGGTCCGGCTACCGTAGGTCAAGAACAAAACAAAGGCTTTACTGGTTACGGCTCGGTCCACCATGAGTTTTGCATTTTTATTTTTTTTGAATTGATGTATGATATGCAAGTGCATAATTAACCATGCAGGGTGATAAGATGCGAGGAGCAGTCACAATGTGATGCACAGGTTCTTACCTCTCGTCTTAGACTCACTGGCATCCCAATCACAGACGACAAGAAAAAGAAACTAAGTACCTAAACTATCCCTAGGGAGCAGGATTATCACTTGTAAGTGAGTAATACATTGTGTACATGCATTATGAAGAGTTACAGTTAGCTGACACTTCTTTCAAGACACATGAACGATTACAGATATTTAAACAACTAGATTGCCGATTATTTTATGAACAACATTTATTACTGACAGTGGAAAACATCCAAAAAAAATACTGAAGAACATTCAACAAGAACATAGGTTCAGGAAGTTAAATACTCTCACAGTAAATGAAACACAGCTGAAAACGAAATAGTTTCTCTTCAACATTATTCATTTAGTCGCATTGATACATTCCACATTTCACTCTCTCCAGTAGGCCAAAAGCTGCACTTTCTGACTGTAAAACGAAGTAGTTCCTCTTACAAGAAAAAGAGTTTACAATTTTTTTCCAGGGAAAAAGCCCTTTCTCAGTTCTACTTTCAAATATTTAAACTACCCTTGCAGACCGCTTGGGCAGCCCCCCAAACGCCTAACCCTTCAGTTCCTCAAAGCTTCATATTCCTCTATCTCGCATGCTTGTGATTGGCTGAATAACTGCCGGAATTTTCAGAGCTGCTCCTCTATCACCATTCATTTTGTCCTTTTCCTGCGATCCGGCTGGTTTCGGCCTTGCTTCTACCAAACTGTCCATCTTCCTCCACGCCACGGTAGTTTGACCGATCTCCCGAACCAACCTACAACCAATCGACAAGCATCATTCATTGGAATGGCGTTTCAAAACACAGCATCAGATTCGACCGATTGAGTGACTATTCCACAAGAAAACGGCCCGTGGCACCAAGGCGGAAGTCGAAAGGATACGGACGTCGGACTTCAAAGGATTTGACCAGCCGCAACGGTGGACGAGGAAAGGCTACAAGCACTCGACGGTGGGCAGGAAAACCTTGAATAGGAAGTCGGATGGCTTTCCCTTTCGGAAGCTCAATGACTTTGAGAGCCGCAATGGCGGAAGGGAAGGCTAAAGATACGCGACGCTGGTGGGAGAACTTTAGATCGGAAGTCAGGAAGGTTTATACATTGGAAGGTAAAAGGTTTTCCCAGCCACAACGGCGGTAGAGAGAAGGCTTCGGAAATGTGACGGAAAAGTTAACGCACATCGACAGTCGGGGAAATTCCCACTTCGGATGGCAAATCGGATTGGGAGCCGCAACGGCGGATGGGAAAAGGCTATCATCCACCGATTTAACATAAAAATGACGCCCGATCATAAGAAAACTTAAGTGTTTAGAAAACTCAAAATCAGCAAAGGTCAAACTGTTTCACCTTAGAGACAATGGTTTGCTTAAAGGGCAATTGATCTGACGAGTTTCAAGCTAGCAATCCAAATTCAATCCCGCGACCCACAACAAAAAATATTAACACAAGCATTCTCTAAAAACAAGTCACAAATTCATCTTCAGAATCAACCAAAGTCAGAACGAGACCAAACATTTATGGATCAAACGAAACCAACGCAATTCTAAATGATGAGGAGGGGCCCAAAGTTTAAAACTTTGGGAAGAATAGTTGCAGCTGCAACAGAGTCTTGGAAATGAAATTCTTATAATGACCATATATTCCACTTTAACTTGATTTATCCTTCATCTTCACCCATTTATCACTTGCATTCTTGTATTTTCCCATTTTATAAGGCCTTCAACTCATACAAGCTTCATAAGACAATTAATCATTGAATTCTTGTTTATTCCCCATGTTTTGTTGTTTATTTAGAATATATTTTTTGGTTTACTAACATACTTGTGAATTTCAATAGTTTCTACTGGATTCCTCAGTTTTGGTTGTAAACGATTAATGTAGGAACCTATTTTACTACCAAATTTTCTATAGGCTATATTTTTTAGGGTCAACTTGCCATATCATTTCTGAGTAGATGAAGATTATTGTACAAAAATATAAAACATGTATTTTGTGAAGAATAGGGTCATTTAGGTGACATAGGTGGAAAATCCTAAAAAAGCACAAAACAAACAGGTATTTGGACATGATTTCCAAAATTAATCTGTTATGTCATTTCCTGCACTTCTGGTAGTAAACTTGTAGCTCTAGTAATCACATGATTTGACCAAATTGCATCTCTTATCAATGAATTTTGGCATGTGGATATAATTGATTATTATTTTTGTATCCTTTTCAAACAACGTTAGAATAAATCCAAGATTTGATGATTAAGAGATCCACATATTTGTTGGTTGTAGATCCACTTATTTAGGATCTAATATTATCTTTTTGTAACTCCTTTCCTTTTGTGAAGGAAAGATATATGTATAAATATAAGATCATATCAATAAGATGAAGGGGTTGGAGAGCATAAGGAATAACATCTAGAGAGTGAGAATTCATTGTGCTTAATTGGGAAAGATTGTCATATAGAGGACTGTGCCTCTTTATACTTGTTGGGTCATTGATGATAATATAATCTATTGCTGGTGCACATTGTTATCTATTGCTATAAGTATTTCTTGGTAGTGTATTCCAAGAGAGGTAGGGCCCCATTTCTTTGGTTTACACTTCCCAACTAGTTTCTTTCATTAGGCATTCAATTCTGCATTTTCTAGTTTTTATTGTGAGTGTTGTTATTTTATAGTTATGTGTTCTTACATCAATTATATGCTTCATTTATCTTTTCTTTTACTATTCATTTATTTATGCTCTTTAGTGCTTTGAGTTGTGGGATCCCGTTTTATTGGTGTTCTTACTTGTATTACTATAATTTCTCACAAGTTGTGATCACATGAACTCTAGTAATATTGGGAGACTCACAAGAATTGGGATAATAACTCGAAGCATCCTAGAGTTCAATTAATTTTAAGAGTCTTCCTTAATCTAATTATCAAAGTTGTAGGTATTGAATTAGGACATTGAGAAAATCTAACTATAAGTGGATTACTGGGATTTCCTATAGCTAATTGTGTGAGGACTCTTATGCCTATTTATTTATCTCGGGATCAACTGATCTAACTAATTGTGTGTTGAGGATTGACTCAAAGTTGTGGTTTTATTCTTTGTGAATCCACATGAGTTTGTTGAATCAATTAATGAACTAACTAAAAGTGTTGCTTGAATATTCTTCATTAGAGAATAAAAGACTATAACTAAAGCATATTATATAACCTTGTTTCATTCTGATTCCTGGCAATTGATTCACTTGGAAATCTATCTTTTGAATTTAGTAGAAGTAGTTTAGTTTCCTATTCTTGCATATATTTTGCAGGAATATCACAAGTTTACGAACACCCCATATTGATAATTTAAGTCATCAATTTAAGACATTAAGTTGTCTAATAGGAATATGGGCTCCTTTGCGTAAACAAACGATTCATATAGTTACATGTAGATGAAATTAAGGGAACACGAGTAATGTATCTACACTTGTAGAAGCACTTCTATTAATTATACCAATAGAAATCGATAGCATTCAAGATGTAGGATGTAGGAGATGGTGAGGATGTGTTGCAAATTCTCGCATGTTCTCCTTGCTAACTCTTTCTCTTTATTACATCATTTCTATCCCTTTGTGCACTTTTTTTTCTTAAACTTTAGTTTAATTATAATGTGCCAACCTGCATTACGATGATGGTTTTGTGGTTACCTAATTGTTGTGAATTTTTTTATATATCATCTCCTAAGGTCAAAGAAGGTGGCTCTCATGTCTCCTTTGTACTATTTGGCTATTTCAAGCATGACTTTTATTCCTCCATTATGGTGGGTTGTATTTTATCACTAAATCTATAGGTGCATTTATTATGGGTTGGTGAGAAGCATTCATGGTTCTAGCTACTTAAGTTCATTTGGCGTGTTACAAGTTAACCATTAGGATCCTACAGTGATTGCACTTATCGCAAACTAATGGATGATACTAATAAAAACCGAGATACTAATAATTTATCACTATAAAAAGGTATAATACAAATATCAATATTGATGGACAAGTAATTTCCTGAAAGGATCTAGAGCTATTGAAGCACTGATGTGGTGGTTTTACTTGTAATCCTTGCATGAATAAAAACCAACTGGGAATAATTGATCTTGAGAAAATGATACATAAGGGCCCTACTCTCCATGTCCCTTGTGGCAACCTTGATTTAATTCTCATAATAATCCTTATTTACAAGAATGGGAATCTAAATTCATATTCATTTAATTTGTACTTTCCAAAATTATGTTTATTTTTGAAGAGTAAAGACCTGATGCATAATCAACACTTGAGTATAGATGGATGGGAAGGTTGTTTTCTTGTAGGGCTCAACTCTATGAGGCTCTCTAACGCTAATGATTTATAATTCATTCAGTTTCTTAGTTTTCTTTTCCTTTCAACTGCCCCTCCAATGTGATATTCGACTTCTCCTTTTTAGTCATGTACGTTTGTGTATGACCACCCTTTATTAATGGTATAAGTTTCTGTAAACTACTCCTCCTTGAATTATTTTAGTTTTTACTCCCAACGCAGTGAAACATAGACAATTGGGATTGGGGTTGCAGTCGGGGATATGGAAACAACTAGATAGAGTAATTAGGCTGGAACAATCGATGTACTAAAGGGGACATGAATAGGGTTGGGGATAGATTTACTTGTCTTATTTCCTTGTATCAATGTCTTGGATTATATAAATTCTTTCCTAATTAGAGGGGTTTCTTGGCTTGGCTTATGACTCTTAATATGAGATTCTCAACTATGTTTATCTTAACCGGGGTGATGACATAAACTACTATTATATGATCCTCTCTGAACCATCGATCCAACAAATGGAACTTCATGGAGAATACACCAACCAACCTATATAGTAAATTATGAAGATAATGAAATAATTAGATATGGTTGATTGATTTAATTTATGCATCCTTGCAAGGCTATCTTGACCTTCTTTCTCCTTCTTGTTTCCAGGTCATCATGAATTTATGGTGATCTTGGCTACTTATATCTTAGCTATATCAATTTATAGTGATTCAAAATTTATTTTTGTTAGATCATTAATCCACCTTAGTACCATGGTCATACACCTAGGACTCATTTTCATTAGCTTCATGCTTTTGTCCTATGGTACAAAACTAGATTGTATTGGTCAATATTGGTTCCCTTAGTGTTTTGGACTCATATTGCACCCATTCAACCTATTTTGATCATTAAGAATGAACAAAAACCCTAATTAATGGAATACTATACCTTGGTGCACTCCCCATCCCTTAATTCAGGGAAACTGGTTGACTAGAGGTGCTAGTGCATGTATTTGGTGGTTTTTTACTCTCCTTGGGCATTTATTGTTGCCTAGATCCACTCCTACTCACTCATGCACTCATCCACACCTAGAATACCCTAATTTATGTCATATCATGATTTAGCAATGTTCACACTAGAATTCATGATTGTTTGGGATGGTTTGGGAGCTCATTGGTCCACCTAGGGGGGTTTTGAGGTCAAATCTGAGCCTACCCCATGTATGCATCTAAATGGCATCCAAAGGCTAACGATTTATTCCTATTGTAATATAAAAATGTTCCAAACATATTTACATGTTGTATAGTCATAATAAACTTAGTTATTGACTACATTTCTATGTGTTAATTTCACTATTTATATTGTTTTCTACATAATTTGTGAACAATATTGAATTGTGAGGATTCCCTTAGCTTATAGAACTTGTTGTGAATCATGTTTTCACATGGTATCAGAGCTATTTGGAGTTGAAAATCAAAACTAGAGTGTTTCAGTTACTATCTAGGGTATTTTCCAGAAAAAAAAAATCAAGTGTTTGCATTGTAGGTACATCCAGTGTTTCTGTCACTCAGTGCGCAAGAAGTAATGGAGTAGACTCATGTATTTATTACCCCATTCAACTATTTCAAATAGAATTCCAAAACGGTGATCTAGTTGAGGTCAAAATTCGTTTATAGAGTCACCATGGGGACTGATACCGAGCCCAACTCTGTTGTAGAAAAATTGAAGTACTTCAACAGACTAGATGAAGCATTCAAGATGCTTTGTATTATCATTTCAAGGGATATTATATTCTATGTAGAAAATATGAAAACACCAAAGGAATTATGTCTCAATATCAATTCATTGTTTGGGAATAATCATGAGATGAAAGGCCACCAACTCAAAAATGAGTTGATCTCACTGAACCCAACTCACTTTGAGACGATCCAGAACTTCTTCATAAAGTTCAAATCATTGTTACTTCCACTGAAACAATGTGGCATTGAAAATAAGGAGGAGCAATTGATATTTTCCATACTTTCAAATCTAGATCCAGAGTATTCAATGTTTGCGTCAACATTCCACTCTAGCAAGATCACAACTCGAAATTAGTGAATTCCTTCACTAGATGACTTCATGGAGTCACTAACTCAAGAACATGACAAGCTAGTGAAAATGGGTACCATAAAATCCACCAAGGATAAATCCCTTGCTGCAGGAGTTCTGAATCCATCCAAAGGCAAGAAGAAATCTAGAGATTCAAAGTAGTAAGAGAAGAAGAAGTAGGAGAATCCCAAATCTTCAAATGGGGCTTCGAATCCTAGAAAGGACAAAGAGAAGAAGAAGTAAGAGAAGAAAAAATGCACCTATTGTCACCATTGACATGATGGAACAACTTCTTGATAATAACAACATCCCACTGCCAGAAGACACAAGGAAGAAAGAGGGAGGTTCAAGCTCAGACAACAAGGATAGATGTCATGCTTTGGTTGCTCGATATTCAAGCTATTCTTACTTCATCATAGATTTAGGTGCCTCAAGGAACATAGATTCCATTCATGACTCCTTCTCAGCCTCACAGCATTATAGTGGTCCATCCATCCTAATGGGTGATTATTCAGAAATCCAAACAGAAGGGATTGGCAAGATTGATCTAGAAGATGGGTACTTCAACAATGTGTTGTATGTGCCTTATCTTGCAAAAAACCTACTCTTTGTCTATCAAATGACACACACTGGTGCAGCCAATAGAGTAACATTTACTCAAAATGTAGTGGAGATCTCAGAAATATCTACAGGCCAAGTTGTTGCAGTGGGTTATGCTGACCATCATTCGAGAATGTACAAATTTTCTCACTTCCTCCCCTACTGTCAAGGAAATGCGCTCCTATCACATGCCAATGGGAAAATAAAGTTGTGGCATGAGAGATATGGTCATGTCAACTACAAGTACGTCCAAGTACTTAGCAAGGAAATCATGGTTGAAGGGATTCCTACCATCAAGTTTTCCAAAGGCACTTGAAAAGGGTGTGTAGTGGGAAAACATGTCGAGCGCAAATATGAGAAAGGAAAGGAAAGGAGGGTTGTCCAAGTGCTTGATATTACCGATTTAGATATCATAGGTCCTCTTCCCACACCTTCATATGGTAATTCAAGATATGTTTTGACTTTCATAGATGATTTCTCAAGGTACTTCTAGATGTATTTTTTAAGCTAAAATCTGAAGTTTTTGATACTTTCAAAGTGTTCAAATCTTTAGTTGAGAATGAATGTGGGAAAAATATCAAGTTTATTAGTACTGAAAATGGCAAGGAGTATGTCAATAATATTTTTCAGCATCTTTGTGAATAATGTGGCATCCAAATTTAGGATTGTGTGCCCTACACACCACAACAGAATGGTGTTGCAGAGCGCAAGAACATAGCTCTCAAAGAGATGGCTACATGCATGATGGAAGCCAAGGATTTGAATCCTAAGATATGGGATGAAGCTATCACTTGAGATTCATATTTCTGAAACATAGAACCTCACAAATAATTGGATGGAAAAAATCGATTTGAGGCTTGGAGTGGTCACAATCCTAGTGTTTCTCATTTTAGGGTTTTTAGCTCAAAGGCTTGGGCTAGGATTCCTCCTGAGAAGAGAAAGGCCTTGCAACCTAAAATAAAGGATTCCATTATGGTTGGATATGTTGAATATTAAAAGGAATACAAGCTATTTGATCCCTCATCTTAGAAAAAATTCATATAAAGGAGTGTACAGTTCGAAGAAGAACCCATGCAGAAGATCGAACTAGCTCAAGGGGATTGCTCACATCCTCCACTCCATGATGAAGTAAGTGATGATTATCCCTTTGATTTTTATGATTTTGATATTGATTAGGATCATGATTACATGCATTCAGATCATGACTCACCCATTCGTCTAAAGTGGGATGATAAAACCATTGAAGTAGTTGGTGATCTTGCTGGAGATCCACTAGACTCTAGAAAGACTAGATCTCAGTTTCACAATGGCTTCTCCACATGTGAATTTAATATTTCAGAGAGATGAATTATGATGGTTGCATCTAATCCTCATACATATCAGGAAGAATCACTTGACCCAATATGGAAAAAATCCATGCAAGAAGAGTACAAGTATTTGGAAGACAATGAGACTTGGGAATTGGTTCCCTTGCCCTCAAAGAGGAAACTAGTGCAATGTAAGTGGGTATATAGGAAAAAATTGGCTGCTGATGGTTATGATATCAAGTAAAAGGCCAGTTTGGTTTCCAAAGTATTCTCTCAAGTACAAGGAGTGGACTATACATATACCTTTTCACTGGTTGCAAAGATGGACTCTTTCGAGCTAGTTTGATCCATTGCTACATCTATGCGCTAGGAGGTTCACCACATGGATGTGAAGAGTGCTTTTCTTCATGTGACCTTCATGGGGATATAAATATGCAGAAGCTTCAAGGTTTCATTCATGATCCTTCACATTTTTTCAGGTTGAGTAAGTCTCTCTATGGCCTCAAGCAAGCCCCCAAGGCTTGGTATGCCAAGATGGACAATTTTCTGCTATCACTTGGCTTTGAAATATGAAAGTATGATTCTAATGTGTGTTTGAATCATGTTGGTGATTTATTGCAGTTCATTTTACTGTATTTTGATGATATTTTTATTACATGGAGCTGCACTAAAGAGATAGGATCAATAAAATCTTCATTGCATAGTAATTCTACATGACTGACCTTGGATTGTTAGAACAATTTCTTGGCTTAGAGATTGAGTAATATGATGCAGGGATCAAGGTCAACCAACCAAATTATGTTGCAGACATGTTATTAAATTTCAAAATGGATGAATTTAAGGAAACCAAGTTCCCATTCCTCTCAGGAATAAAACTAGGTGATTTCGGTGCATTTCCATTGGTGGACAACTCGTTGTACAGACAACTAGTTGGGAGTTTGTTGTATCTTACACACTCTTCACCTGATTTGTCATATGTTGTAGGTGATTTTTCTAGATATATGAAGGATCCTCGTGAGATCCATTGGAAGTTTGCAAAAGGAATCTTGCATTATGCACAAGGAACCAAACACTTCGGGGTACACTACGCTGCTGATTCTCCACTAGAGCCAGTTGGATTTATCGATTCTGATTGGGCTAGATATTCCATTGAATAAAATTCCACTTCAATTTATTTCTTCATTATTTCTCATGGTACCATATGCTGATAAAGTAAGAAACAACACACCATATCCCTCTCTTCAGCTGAAGCCGATTACAAAGGAGCAATGAACACAACTACACAATGTGTGTGCTTGCAAGGTATTCTTGGGGAACTTCGATTTTCATTTGATTCACCCACAGTCAATTGGTGTGATAATCAAAGTGCAATCAATATATCTAGTGATCCAGTGTAGAGACAGAGGACCAAACACATTGAGATACACATGCACTACATCAAGAGCTTGGTGCATGAGCAAGTGATATCATTACAACATTTCCCATCTACATAGCAAACTACTAACATATTCACCAAGAGCTTCACAGAGAATACATTCTCCTATATAAGATCCCTTATTGGAGTGGGTGACACATGGTGATGTCTCATATTCACTTTCAAATTTTTCTCCATGTCTATTTTATAGGGGAGGTTTTGTTCACATGAGATTTTCCTCGTTACCTTGGTTATATGGACAAATAATTTGTTTCTGTAAGAGGTGACTTGAGCCTTACTTGCCAAGGCCTCAATAATCATGTGATGTAATTGCACTAATTCAGGCTTAAGGGGGGGCGTTAGAGCATTAATCCACCTTAGTACCATGGTCATACACCTAGTACTCATTTTATTTAGCTTCATGATTTTATCCTATGGTCTAAAAATAGGTTGTATTAGTCAATATTGGTTCCCTTGGTGTTTTGGACTCAAAATTGTACCCATGCGCCCTCGTTTGATTATTTAGACTGACCATGCTCCCTTGTTTGATCATTCAGATTGACCAGGATCCCTCATTAATGGAATACCATACCTTGGTGTGCTCCCCATCCCTTAATTCAAGGAAATTGGTTGACTACAGGCGCTAGTGCATGTATTTGGTGTTTGTTTACTCTCCTTGGGAATTTATTCCTTTCTAGAGCCACTCCCACTCACTCACGCCTAGTATACCCTCATTTATGTCCTTGAATTCTCTAGCGACATTCACAGTGGCATTTGGGATTGTTTGGGATGGTTTAGGAGCTAATTGGTCCACCTAGGGGGGGTTTTGAGGTCAAGTCTGACCCTACCACATGAATGGATCCAAATGGCCTCCAAAGGATAATGATTTCTTCCTATTGTAATATAAACATGTTCCAGACATATTTACATGTTGCAACCATAATAAACTTAGTTATTGACTACATTTCTATGTGTTAATTTCACTCTTTCTACTGTTTTCTACAGAATTTGTGAACAATATTGAATTGTGAGGATTCCCTTAGCTTCTAGATCTTGTTGTGAATCATATTTTCACAGTTTGGAGTTCCAAAGGAAATGAATCAATGGCTACGAACATATTGGGTTTGTTTTGAAGGATTTTTTTTCATGTTCCACTTATCATAACATGTGTAGAGAGATACACCATCCAAGACTTATAGATTAGATTCATTATATGCTTTACTGAAGTTATTAAGTCACAAAGGAAAAAAATAAACCCAAAGAGTTTCTAAGATCAATTGCATAAATACGTTATGGTCCAACACTGTCTTTTCTTGGTTTGACTTTATGCATAAGAACTCATATAAACTAATCTTGGGTTATTACAAGCATTAAAGCGATGTATGGTAGCCTAGACTTAGGCACAATATAAAACAAACTATATTTTGATCAAATAATTTCAAAATCATGGTCTCAACAACTCAAAACAATTGCTTAAAATAACCATTTGGAAACATTGCAAAGGAAACAAGTCAATCTTATTATTGAATAGTAACTATGCCTTTGTTCTTTCTACCCTAGCCCTAGGTTTTTCTTTCCAGATAAATCACTAAATACTTGTCTATTTAACCCATAGAAAACAAACACTAAAAGAGGGGACTTGCTAGTATGCAACTCTCAATGTTTATCTATATACATATGTAAGAGGTTATGATCTAAATAACACTAGAAATTTCATATATAAATGTGTAAGAGCCATTATTCACCCACATTCAAACTATGATTATATATTCTCCTCTCATTTCTTATTATGTATTAAATCCAATTAATTTTGGTTACAAATATTATGAAATTTAGAAAAACAAAATTAATATTTAAGAAAGAGACATTAATATTGAACAGGGGACCAATAGTGGAGCCAAAAAATGTTAGAATTTTATCATTCAAGATAGCATTATTTTAGGATATTAATTGAGAGAAAAACATGCACAGCAATAAACACAAGAGACAAGAGACACAACAAATTTTCCTCTGGGAAACCATAAAGGAGAAAACCCAGCAACTTCCTCAGAGATAGAATGAGCACCAATGGCAGCAGTAAAATCCGAAAACACAAAGATGATCTCCACAGCTTGTTCTCTCTCACACACTTGAGAGAGATTCTCCTCTCTCATTCATGCACCCTAGTGAGTGAGTGTGTGTGTAATAAATAGAGAGGATCACTCTTTATTTATATTCTTTCGTTCACTTAATGTCCACTTTAACATGTCGGCCCCACTTAACAATTACTTACTAGAGCCGACATATCTAGGAGAGTCTAATAACCCTAGTGCCCCATAACTTGTGGGGAATTTTCCCTCCAATCAAAAATGAGGGTTAACCTTGACACAATTGTGGGGACTATTGCTCCAACTTATAATGGAGGGTTAACCTCAATGACTGTACATGACTTGTTTACATTATTGAATCTCCCGATTAGAACAGCGGGGCATGACGTGACTCAATTACATTATAGATACTTCCCAGAATAAACATCGGGGTACAATACATAAGATATACAAGTGAATACATTCCGAAGTTACAAATACATCAACACTCCCTCTTAACTAGGAAGGTATTCTCTCGACACAATTTTTTAGCACTGGTCTTCTTCTTTGTATTAAATGGATCATCTCATCATATTCATCTTCAAGTCATCTTCATCTTCGAGTTATCTTCATCTTCAAGTCGTCTTCATCACTGGATCTGGATCATCACTCGATCTAGATCATCTCTGGGACATCATCACTGGATTTGGATCATCACTGCTGGATCATTATCACTGGATCTAAATCATCACTTGATATGGATCAACATCACTGGATCTGGATCATCATTGGGTCATCATTACTGGTGCTATCTCATGATTTTTCTCATCACATGAATTTCTACAGAGCCAGCCCTTTTTCATGTTGGTTGTATGCCTAGCCTCCATGTAGGTATTCTTCAGCACTTATATCTGACCCTAATTCAAAATGGCCCTCCCAACACTTACATCTGACCATGAGAGAAACACATCCAACACCATGTTAGAAAGGCATGCCCAACATTCACATCTGACCATGCAGGAACACATCCCACAACCCTGTCAGAAAGACTCAGCACTCACATCCGATCATGCGGGAACACATCCCACAACCCTATCAGAAAGGCTCAACACTTATATCTAGCCATGAGGGAACATATCCTGCAACCATGCTAGAAGGGCTCTGCACTTACATCTAGCCATGTGGGAACACATCCTGAAACCATGCTAGAAGGGATCTGCACTTACATCCGACCATGTGCAAACACATAGCATCGAAAGGGCTCTGCACTTACATCCGAACATGTGTGAACACACCACATTGGAAGGTCTATGCACTTACATCCGACCATGTGCAAAAACACCACATCGAAAGGGATTTCAGTCCCAGACTGAGGATTCCTGGTAACTGACCAGGTGCCTCCATTCTCCTAGAGAATGGAATCTCAGCACCAAGCTGAGTATTCCTGGTAACAGACCAGGTGCCTCCATTCCAAGAAAGGCATTCAACACTTATATCTGATCATGTAGGAACCAATCCTACAGTCACGTCATAATGGCTTAGCACTCACATCTGACATGTAAGGAACCAAATCCTCTCACCATGATAGAATGGCTCAGCTCTTACATTTGACCATGGAAGGAACCTAATCCTCTCACCATGTTAAAATGGCTCATAGACTCATCACTTCCCCTTGGAGGGAACCTCGATCTAGAGAACACCAAGCTTCTCCCTGAAGTACTCAAAATTCACTTTGGCCATTACTAGCATAGAATCACATCAGGGCTGATTACGTTCAAGGATAACCAGCGAGATTTTCCAGGACCAATTACATCTGAGGACAACCTACAACTCTGTTTACATCAGATCAACCTACAAGCTTCGCCAGGATTTATGCTCAGACAACCTGTCTCACCGAATATGCTAGAAATCCTTCTTTCAAGAGATCTCAATCTGGATCACATACTGGAGCTTCACTACTCCTCTCTGCATCATATAAAAATGAAAGTCAGATCAAGCAAATCAAATAGTAGTTTTCAAAAGAAACATACTACGTCCCAAATAGCAAGTGGCAACATATTTTTCCTCAGCTGTACTCAACGCCATGCAAAACTCCATCCTACCAAACCAAGAGATCACACTTGATCCCATACTGAAGTAGCACCTCGAAGTGCTCTTCCTATCAATGGCACTTCCTACCCAATATGAATCCTCATAACCCTCCAGGTTAATCTTCTGATTCACCTCATACTTGAGCCCATAATCAACTGTACCATTTAGGTACCTCATTGTATACTTTGCAACCATGAGGTGAACATGTCTCAATGTGTTCACAGCAAAGCAAATATCTGGTCTCATATTTGTCAAGTACATTAAGGAATATATCATCTGACGATACATCGTGGCATCAATTGACTCTGATGAAGAAAAACTCAATAGCTTCAGGTTCGATGCCATAAGTGTTGTCATGGCCTTGCAGTCCATCATCTTGAACCTCTTCGGGATATCTACTGCATACTTCCCTTGTCCACACCTTCGTGCCTAGAATGTAGTGCATCATCCCTAATTCATTCATCTTGAACTCGGCAGCAAGTCTCATTCTTGCAACTTTAATGAGTTCCTCTTCTCTATTAGGAACAAGTCATCGACATATAATAGGAGCATCACTGGTCTTATGACTTCAACCTTGAAGCAAAGGTTGGAATCATCTTTACTCTCAGTAAATCCTAGAGTCATCAGTAATATGTCTATCCTACTATACCATGTCGAACCTCAATATCTTCTATAGTCACTCCCTCTGAAGTGGAGCATCATACTCCCTATGTCTTTTGTACTCTATACACTGAAACATTATGTACCAGAGTGACAAGTATCTTCCTCTGCTACTAATATTCTATGTATCCATCTAGGGTCATTGGATACCAAGATCCTCTATCTTGAAACTTTTCAAAATTTCTTCTCGCACCCATCTGTGATTTTGTCATCGTCTATAGGATTTCATCTTCAACCTTGTAGCAAAGGTTCAGTTCTTCATCAAGCTCCTCATGTATGTGTTATCCCATGGGTGTCTTCTAAGCTCATACAAGGCCTTCTTTCATTTGCACACATGATTCTTCATTTCATGTGTATTTCTAGTGGCTGCAAATGTCTCTTCATAGTCTATGCCTCATGCTATGAATCTTCCCTTGTATCCCATGATTGTTTCCATCTACTGCATGATGGAACTACGAACTTCTCTTCAGGTCTCTATACTGCATCCTAGACATCTTTCTTCTTGAACTGGTACACTCCTTCCCTTTCTTCTTAGCTACTTGTTGGAAGGTTCTTCATCAATGATGTTGCTCAACAATGTTACTTAACTGCACTGTGTTTGAGATCTCTTCTTTGAAAGTATCTTCATATTATTCTTCATCTTGGATTCTTTATTGAACTGTCGTCACTTGTTCTTCGGAACAAGTCTCATCCTTCTTTGCTTGTAGTTGATTGTACGTGATCTTTCCTACAATTCAAATGCATTTGTATGGTTAGAAACATTTCATAAGGCATATTCATAATGACAAATTCTTATGCATAAATATATGATCATGCAACTATTTAAGCCAATACAACATTCATCCATATCTCACGGAAACTTTCTAGATGCCTTCCATCTCTACTAGGACAACATTGAGATTGTGCACTAATCCAATATGTCAGCAAAGAGATTTCATTCTAGATAAGTAGCAATGGAGAGTTGTATAGCACCATGAGCTACTTACCCATCACATGCATATTAGTAGTATACTGTCATTAGTGCAAACATTCTATCATGCATAATACATCAACAGAATTTAACAAAAACAATATCATGAAATGACAATTGAATACTTATCTTTATTTGTTTTGTGGGTAGACTCCTTCTTGAGCCTTCAGCTTCATCATCTTCTTCATTCATAATAGCATCGTTTCTTATCCAAATGCTAAGATGGATAAGAGGTTCTTCAAGATTTGAGTCCTTCGTATTCCTCATCGCTTAAGGGATCTTATTTGGATGGTGAGAGCTTGATCTTCAATTGCTCCCATCTTCTCTTCTCTTATTATGAGTTGAGCTTCTTCTTCTTCCTAGAGTCTGTGGAAAGTAATCACTTCCTTCTAGAACACATTCCTCACATGAATGAAGCCTATGATCCTAGGATGTCATTCAAGGTGGCTATCACCACTTCTGCATTCTCCACTTCTTCTTCTACCACTTCAAGTTGTTCTTTGATTTGAGAGACCCTTGTAAAGTATGACTGTATGGTCGCTGCATTCTGGATCTTCACATTCTTCAACTGGTTTCTTAAGGTCATATTCTGATTTATGTTCTTCCCTTCAAATATATTGGTCAAGGAATTAAACATCGTTTTTGGTTTATTTAGGGAAGACACTTGTGGTACAAGTTGATCTGTGATTGAATCAGCAATGATCTTCTTGGCCTTGACCAAGTTCTTCTGGTGTAAGGCTTTTAGCCTCATCTCCCTCTGGAACTGGAACCTCTCTACTTATGTAGGTGTTGAATTCATTTTCTTCAGAGAGATCATATACTTCCATGGTTGGAATTTTTCAACTTCACGAATCTTATCATCAATTTGATGAGATAGATCACTTTTAAATGAGAACCTCAAATGAAAATAGCAAAAGATTAGATCTTACCGATTTGAGGTGTTCGTCCTGGTTCCGGAGCTAGCTGATCTAGGGTTTGTTAGAGAAACCCTAATTTCAAAAACTTGGAATATTTCAGATCTGATTGGATAGAAAGATATATCTCTTCAAAGTGAGCTGTCCAATGTACTCCTTTTCTAAAAACAGTGGAGGGAAACTCCCCGAACAGGAAGCCCTAGTTTTCCAATTTCTTCTGCAAACATTCTTGATACTGTTTCTGTGGTATATCTGAAATTACTATTCCAATATTTCTAAAAATTTGCACTAAGATAGCATCACTTGTTCCTGTTCCAACACCATAGGTTTCTGCAGAATTGGTTTCACCAATTGGGACTTATGAGCGTTTTCCCAAGGTGACTTGTTTCAAGACTATTCAGCATAGCAAATTTGTATGGACTGCCACGTGTCACTATTTCATGTTCTGGATCTAAAACTTGGAACACAGAAACTAAATGCTGTGCCCTTTCTAGAAAATCTTCATAAATTGCATTTGGACCTTTGTATTCCGAGATATAGCAATTATCCCCAGGTGTCCTGTTTAGTGATGAATCCTGGAAGACGTTGGAACCCTAACTTGGCGGGATCATATCTTCTAGAATATAATAAATCAAAGACTGAACTTTGGACATAGTGTAAATCAGGATTTTATCTTCGACCTGTGAACGTTTTAGCTCCTGATCCTTCTCCAATCCCGAGATATAGGGAATGTACCAAAACATATCAGTTTTAATATTTTAGGGTTTTTTCGGTCCGGGGCATGACATGACTCAATTACATTATAGATACTTCCTGGAATAAACATCGGGGTACAATACATAAGATATACAAGTGAATACATTCCGAAGTTACAAATACATCAACAAAAAAGGGGTGAGTGAATTTCCAATAAATTAGAAAATATGACACTCTTAATTTAATACAAAAAATTACTATCAAAATAATAAAACCTTTTTGACTTTATGGTGGGTTTTAGTAGGAATCTGTAATTTGTTTTTTGTAAATCCAAATTTTGAAGTGTTTAAATTGTGTTTTTGAATCCATAAATAGATTCAACATCCTCCAATACCCTTATGACACCAAAATTCTACAATTTTCATACATAATATATGTGATTCTAAGATTGTTTAAAGATTTCCAACTAGACTCGAAACAAAATAAAACTAAAAACTATGCTAAAAGTAATTGAAAACATAGATTATTTAGATTACACCGATAATATGTTCTTCAAAATTAATTCATAAATTAATTGATTCCATAAAATATGACACTATTAAATTAATAGAAAATAATTACCATAAAATAACAAAATAAGATAATATGTTGTTCAAAATTAATTCACAAATTGATTGATTCCACAACTTGGAGGAGGTGTATGTTGATTCCCAATAAAAATATTGTTGCTTGGGGCTTTGAAATATTTCATCCGATGCTTCCTTTCTACCAATGAAGTGTTCCCCTCCAAACAATGCATCTTATGAGTGCCGTGAATTCCCCTTTTCAACTCTTTGTAGTTTTTTTTTCACATACAAACTTTGATGAGGGATAGCAATGTATGTAGAACTTCTCAAACTTAAAAAAAAAAAATTACACACATCACTATATACTAATTACCAAATTATTATAGTTATTCATTTATGGTATAATATAAATATTAATTTATTTAATATAATCATAAAACAAATACTATTTAATAAAAGAAACATTAGTGTTACCTGTTTATTTTTACCACCCCTTAACTTAAGTTTACTCCTATAGTTATTCACATAATTGATTCAGGGTCTTCTCTGAAATTCTTTGCAGTCTCTGCCAAGGTATCCATGAATGAAATATCTTTGACAAGAGCATAAGTTCCCTCTTAGAACCACAACACCATTATTTGTAATGGAAAATCCGTTTAAATTCCAATGGAAATTATAACCGGCCTAGGATTTACACTTTCCTCCACTTCTTCACACACAAACGAATTGATGTTTTAAATGTATTACATGAATATGGATGCGTTAGCTCCGTGATAACGTGAAGGATTCATGATGTGATATCTCTCATGTCCCATTTTTTCATTGTATACAAACTGATAAAGGATTAAGATTCTTCTCCCAAACTATATGGAAGTTATCTTCCTTCCATCTTCACTTCCCCAATTTTGTTCTATGTTGTGCTAGTTGTAAAACTGTAACTTGTAATAATTGTACTAGTATCTGCAATGTGTTTCAATTATTAAATTTGTTAGTTAAATATTTTTCAAAATTACTCATTTGACTGTTTTTTTGTTGAATTAGGTTACATGGCCCTCTTTATTGTTAAATTTCTAGAAAAATAGAAGTTATTAATTTATAATCGGATTCAATTTGCTTAATCTCTTAATGATCCTCTTTCTAGGGACTGTACCTAGGTTCATTTTCAATTTCATAGTTGAAAGTTACATCTCTCTAAAATCATAACTTTTGCTCAATTTTACATCATTCTTCAATATCTGGATGCTTAAATCATTTTAAATTTGGATGCTTAAATATCTTTTTAGGAACACATCTTGTTTCATCCGCAACCATATCGAAACCCAAAGACTCAAACATTTTAGTATCAAACACTTTCTAATAACAACAACATTCTCATTTAGAGGTAAAGATGTCATGTTTGTTGGCACAAAATGTTGTTCATGTACATGGATTCCAAATAGCTTCCTTTAGAATACAATCCCTAAGTTTCTTCACCCAACCATGTTGAATACCACCTAGTCTTTAAACTCTCCTATTGGCATGCATGTCCTCATTCAAAATATAATTACACCATCAAAAAATCCATATATGGTAGTTTGATCAGCGTTACTATCTTTTGACTCACAATACTACCTTGAGATAACATGGGTGGTTTCGATACCTCTATGGGGAGTGAGCTTAGATCTCCTGTATGGGTGTGAAAGAGTAGACCTCATATTGGGAGTGATAGAGATTCAAGTAGAAATAAAGCTAAGAATCAACATCAAAACCTAGATCTCTTAAGACTCATCGGCTTGCCTACCAAATATTACCAACCTTGACTGCATCGACACACATCGATTATTTCTTGGATTGGCTTTTGGATTTAGTTCATGAACTGAAACCTGGCATTGGACCTACACATGGAATACCGACATGGATTGCATTTAAACCTACTGTGACTAGTGACTCCCATCAATGATAAGCTCTGTGAGGTGGAGAGGCCAAGGGAAGAGTTTCAAGGGTAGAGGACACGGGGAGATAAATCCTCACTAGGTATTGAGATTGGATCATGTTGGGACATTAGATGGGAACTCGATAGATTATCAGTGAATGAAGGGGTTGGGTCATTGTGAATGAGGGGGACAAAAAAGGGTATTACATAATACTCAAAACCACATAATGTTTTTTTATGTTCCCACATAGAGGTAAAGGATATCCCTAGAAGGTTATGTGCACGGGTTCAAGGTGTTGTTCTTGGCCATGGACATCAAAACATCATGAGGAACTTGTATGAACATAAGAACATCAAGACATCATTTATTTAAAGACTGACATATATGTATCATTTTTCTCCATTGTTTCATACATATTGTTCTCTAGAGCAAGGTTCTTCCCTCCGCCTAGTCGTGATGGTCAAGATGATCCGTTGTTGTAGTACCCTCCCCACATTGCAAGTGGACTTGTATGTAAATTATACATATAGTTTTTTTCTTTAATTGAAGTACATATAGAAGAGCCCATGGTATTAGAGAAATTGGTAATGAGTCATTAATATGAGAAATTGTAAATGGAAGGTTACTAGCTTATAATAAAAATAATGAAAATTGAATCACATATAGAAGTAAAAATTATTGTATGTACATGTGTATTTCTACATATAGTCTACTTATAAACACCACAACATAAATGTATAGTTATATAAAATTAGTAGATGGATAAATGTATGTACCTATTGACTTGATCATCTTTTCTTCAATCCACCATATCTCTAAGAATTTGTTACAATCCTTCTTAAACCATACAACCCACTCAAAGGCCATATAGTCTTCATACTTATCAAATCTATTGTATATTTGGAGTTCAATGGGTTGACATGAGGCTATACATTGTTAAGTCATTGATACTTGTTCTTTCCGCCAATCTAATATGGTTGATGATCCAACAAATTATTTGGACAATTGGAAATAGAAAATTTTATGTCGTTTGAATGTGCAAGTGAGTTTCCTAATGTTATGGTAAACTTCATCATCCTTATCTTAATCATTTATGGGTCATTTCAAGATAGATAGAGCATGGTATCTCGTATCCTTGAATATTTGGAACAAATTTAACCAATCTAAATAATTAGTCGGTCCCGAATTACTTGAAGTGTCTACATAAAATATTATTTTGGGTTCTATGAGTTCCTCCTATGCAAGTGACTACACTTCCTTCATTATATCCTTGTATTTCTTCCAAGGCTTTGGGGTATTTTTTAAAGGAATATAGACTATTTTGGAAAAAATATATTTAAAAGGCCATGTCAAATGATAGTTTTATAATTTGAAACCAATAAACATGTAAGTAAACATTGGTCAATGCCTTATTTTCTTTGTGTGATAAGAGCTAAATGAAAATCAAGGAATAAATAAATTTATTTATAGAATTGAGAACCAAAACATGCCCTAATTTCAAATACATTTTTATAATAAGTAGAAAACTAGCAATCAAAACTAATAGGATGAAACCAATATTGATCCATGATGTTTTTATTCTATGGATTATAAATTGAATTGCATAAAAGAATATGAACGAAGCTCATAAGAACACAAGAAGTAAATATACATGGAAGATAAATAACACATATAAAGATGAGACACCATATGATAATGGAGTTCATTCCCAAAAGGAACTACATCTCCGGACCCACTTCTCAAATGGAGAGGTCAATTTACAATCTCAGCAATAATGATGACAAAATACATGGCAATAATACATCGATACCTTGGTGGCTAAAAATGGAGAGAAATCGTTGCTTGAATCCCTAAATGGGTTGCACCTACAGCTCCGCAACGTGAAGAAAATGGAAAACAAGTATAAATACCCTCACCTTATCCTTAAAAAAGCTACAAAAACACTTTCTCTCTTTTTCCAATGATGTGTACAAGGAGTGCCAATACTCAAACAATCCTCAAACTCTCACAAATACTATCTCTCGAATCTCACTCCAACATGGAGTGCACCAACAAAGAATTGATAGTTCTCCACCAAAATGTGGAATCTCTCCACCAAGAATGGATGCTTCCATTGAAAATGATGGGTTTTATATATTTGAAAGAGCCCCCTTCTCATGTCCCCAATATATCTTTGGTTATAACTAGTTGCTTATCAAAGTAAGGAATCAAATTGGTTGGATCCCCTTTTTAATACCTTAACCAAATAATTGGTTATGGTTTAAAAACCATACCAATTATGGGTTATGTTATAACTTATTTTCAAAAAAAAACCATACTTCATTGCAACCAAATAAACCCATGTTTTAATACATATACAATGTTTTTAATAAGCACATGTTGAAAAGGAGGCACGCTCCCACATGGAGGTTGTAAATGGGAGGAGGGGACCGGTGGTTGTAACCACCCTCCATTCGAGTCTTGTGAATTCCATGTGGGATCATGGTAGTGTGGTGGGGCAAGAGCCCCATTGGCTGCGCCATGGGCTCCCTACCCCCCACCTTTTCTCCACATTCTAAACTTTTAAAACTTAAATATTGTTTCCTCCATGACATGTAATAAGTCGTAATGTAGCGCATTTGGTAGAATGTTGGACTAGTGGGCGTGAGGTCATAGGTTAAAGTTCCACAGAATCCAACAAAAGTTATGTAACTGGTTCAAGCATTCTAGCCAACCCTACGATGCAATGTGTCATGAGTGGATTGGTCCATTGAGTCACCACGTCACATCCATTCAAACTACCAACTCAGTGCCTATTGTACTACCACATCATCACATCTATTCCATATGTCATCATGGGAGGTTTCCATGTCAACTTTGTACATGAAATGTGGCACCCTTTTTCATTTTCCATTGATTTTAGTAAAAAGCATGTTTGGTCGAAACTTCAGAATCCTCTAACTTTCCCATGCAGACTCTGTTTGAGGTGTCTCCCACGCCGTTGGAATTGGTTCGATGAGATCTTTGCAACCATGCCTTTTCGTTGAGATTTTATGATTTTCAAATTTGAACTTTTGAGATCCTCTCGGATCACGCCTACCCATTGAGAAGATTTTAGGCCTCCAAAAACCTTAACTATCATGAGACAAGTGAGAGGATTGATCCTGTTGGTTTATTGGTCAATACTGAGAGGGGGGTGAATCGATATTGTTATCTTTTTACTAATTTAACCAATTTTTAAACTGTAATCAAACAATATAACAACAAGAATACACAAAACACAATTTTAACGTGGAATCCCAATAGGGTAAATCACCAATACATCCTATTACTACAAGATTGTTATTTAAAAATAGTTTTTCCTGGTGCTACATACAAGGATGGTATTACACCCTGTTTTACCAATACCAATTAGAAGGAAGCTATGACCCCCTAGTTTTTCAGCTACGACTGAAAGGATGCTACAGCACCCTATTTACCAATGCTAATTGGAAGGAGGCTATGACCCCCTGGTTCATCAGCTGCTACTGAAAGGATGCTACGACACCTTTATTACCAATTCCAATTGGAAGGAGGCTATGACCCCCTGGTTTATTAGCTGCTACAGAAAGGATGATACGACACCCTGTTTTGTCATCTACAATTGACAAGATGCTCCTACACCCTATTTACCAGCTTCTGCTGGAAGGGGGCAATAACCCCCTGTAGGCTTGTTTCCTGCCCTAGCTCCAGCCTGCCACCCTAATATGTTTTATGTAATATGTTATATTTCTTTTTCCCTCCATTCTCTATCACACCCACTAGTCTCTCTCTTATGCTATGGAAACCTCGATCTAGATGACACTGATGCCTTCTCTCACTCATACTTCTTTGTATAAGTATCTTCATGTTTCCTATGGCTCCATCTATGTATTCTGGAAACATACCCTTTCACAGTCATGCCCTTTCGAATATGATTGTCACACCTTTCCAACAAACTGTGACTAACAATTTTTAATTAAATAATTAATTAAAAAATTCTTGATCACTTTTGATCTACGAGATCCCTTATTCTCTGATCATAGGATTCGTCAAACCAATGCTTGTAAACTTCCTCTCCTCCATCAGCGAGAATACTCTATCTTCATACCTTCGGGCTTCCCTTTTTCTCGCGCCTGTGGGATTCTTTTCTTCCTCTACGAGCTCTCTGTGAGTTGTCTTCATCATAGGCTCAATTGTACACATTTGTCTCACAAAACACGGTCTTCACCTTCCATCTATGAGTTTCATGTTGGAAATTATTCTTTACCATTTATGGACGCACCTCAGAATTCATTTCCACAGCTCACCTTAACATTTTCTGATGCTTCCACAAATTCCTTCTCCAGAATCAATCCAGGTCATTTGATCTAATTATGAATCTTTCTGGTTCTTCGATCTAGCACATAGATTTCCTCCTCGAAATCGTATTTCTGCACCATCGTTTCCTCATCAACAATTTCCCATCGATCTCTAGATTGTGGGATGCGGGATGCGGGATGTCGATTGTCCACTTTTTACTTTCCAAAATATCCTTTATGCAATCTCCTTTCCACAAGATTCTTTCTGCAAGCTTCTTTCCACAATTTTCCTTCTGCACTGTCGATCTGTTTTAGTGGAACTAACTTCAGCCGTTCGATCTCTCCATATTGCGGGATGCGGGATGCAGAATCACACTTTCCTATTTTGGAATTCCACAATTTCCTTCTGCAACTTTTTTTCCATATTTTCTTGGACCGTTGATTTCCTTGTCGATTTACCCCTGACCATACATCTTGATCTTTTGTAGAACTTTGTCTTTTCCACCTAACTTATGCGGGATGCTTCCTAACCTTCCATTCTAGAACTAATGCGATATGCATTATGTCTTTGTTGATTATACAAAAATTGATCCTCATTCATTGGATCTCATGTAGATAACTATGCGACCTCATCATTGTTCCATGTCATCACTACCTTCGTCTATGCCACCTCATCATCGTTCCATCTTGTCTTTACTTTGACTTACGCTATGTTAACTCTTCCATGGTATCTTTTGCTTATCCTTTGTACTTCATAAGCAACTTTTCCATCACTACCTTAGTCTTTCATCATCATTAGGACACCATCATATTCCATGTCATCATATGTGTCACGCCACATCCTCAACTATGCCATGCGATGCCATCATATGTGTCATGCCACATCCTCAACTATGCCATCCCATGCCATCACTACTTTAGTCTTTCACTGAGTTTTTCCTGCCATCATATCCATTGGTTATTCCTTTGTCATTCGTGAACACCTATGACATCAGTGATAATTATAACCCAAACTTATCAACAATCTCCCCCTTTTTCATTGATGGCAACCTATCAACATTCTCCCCCTTTGACAACAATGACAAAGGATAACCTGTTATGCCAATGTTGCACCTATTTTGATATAGGAATTCCTATCTCTCTTCTTTTTTACAACTCCTTCTGTCATCATATCTCCCCTTTGAATGAACTTGGTTATTTAACCAATGTATTGTCATTTATATTAACATTTCCTTTCTTGCAACAGGTTCTTGGATGATAGCTTAACTGATAGATCCATGGACTCCCCCTGTCTCTATACTTCCTCTCCTTTGTCAACATTTTTATGAGAGTTCATACTCAGCATTTTTTCACACTCTTCCATTTTCTGTTCTCAGATACATGTTTATTTATTTATTTATTTTTAATCTTTGTTCCTGCTGCCATATCTAATGGTTTATTTTGCCTGTAAGTTAACTGGCTTCTGCTTTTACCAAAATTCCTTAATCCATTGCATTTAGATATTCATATAAAAACCTAGCATATACTGCTGAATTCTTTTGGATTTTAGATCTATATTATCAAACTGTCCATAGACCCATAACTTCAGATCCTCAACTCAGAGATTACTTTAGTTCATTAGATAGTTTCTCTGGTCTCACTATCTCAGACACAAAGACTCATAAACTCAACATTTTTCCTTTTTCAATGCTGAACTCATCTTGCTAACTTATCAATAGACTGAACTTTTATTTTTAGACTTGAGTTTTCTTCTACTATCAACAATTTATGTGTCATTACTTCAAATACTAAGTGAGCATTATCATCTTTTATCTTCTATTTGATTGCAGACATCATGGTCTTCATGACTCTCACATTTTGTTGTTCTTACGTTACTTCATACTTTCTCTTATGTCATCCATAAACCACACCTTGATCACCCATCATCTTTGAAGAAGATAGCTTTCAATATACTTCAACATTATATACCAATTGAACGTCCTGAGTATAAATGTCCTCTAAAACTAATGGTGGTAGCTAATACAATTTTGAAACCATAACCGAGGTTCATTAACCACGTAATGAGATATTACCATATCTGATCTATGCTGTCCCTCTTTTTCTCTTCCATGTTTTCCTTCTCATCTTTAAAATCCTTAACGTAAAGATATCAATCTCCCCGTGAGATCATACAACGATTTCCTATGCCTTTAAGATGACAGTCCATGCCCTCAATTGTAGGTTTTTTTTGTTTACAAATGAGAGAAATTTTTCTTAGAATTAAATTCCAC
Organism: Pseudotsuga menziesii; assembly: GCA_001517045.1. Lineage (NCBI taxonomy): Eukaryota > Viridiplantae > Streptophyta > Pinopsida > Pinales > Pinaceae > Pseudotsuga > Pseudotsuga menziesii. Next base: position 82,279 of record LPNX011210388.1, read on the forward strand.
AATCATTGTCTCCTCCGTCATCTCTTTAATCCTTATCTACATTGGGGTATTCTTCTACATCAGTAAGTAGCTTTCCCTCATGATGAATTTCATTTTCATCTATGACCTCATTATTCTCAACATTATCTTTGGAGACCTCACTGACGTTTGAAATCTTTATCTCTTCTACATATTCGGAGTCTTCCTTTCTTCTCCACATCTTTCCATGAGGTATTTTGCTTACTGGTTTCTTAGTCTTCATCTTCTATACCATCTTATGAGTTTCCTTGGAAGGTATGCATGTCCCATTCTTGCAAAGTGTCCAATATTATGACATATGAAACAAAAAATATGCCTTTTGCTATTAGAGATGTTGGTGTCTTCTTTCCTTATTAGCCCTTCATCTTCTTCTTTGATTCTACAATCATCAGCCTTGTGACAAAACTTGTGACAGCAATGACAATATCCATCGAATGTATGTTTGGAGAATATATGGTTTTTCTGCTTGTAATGACTCTTTTCTTTTGCATGTCTTCTGAAAAATTTCATCTTGGGAGGATGAGCAAAATTATGATAGCTGGACTTCAATTCCTTGTGATTCTTCTTCTTCCCGGGTGTATCTTTGGAGGCATCATGTTTACATTTAACATTTTCATAATTTTCATGAATGATGGAGCTTGATCCTTTACGATTATACCCAAGACATGTTTTATCCCCGGGGGATATTTGTAAGCTAAGGACTTTATTAAAAGCTTTAATACTTTCCTTGAACTTCTCACTAATAGTTAGCTGATATTTTAGCTTCTTTACTTCTTCCTTGAATTCAACAACTTCTTGTTGTAATCTCTTAGCCTCTTTCATACTAGCCAACACTTGTTGTCTTGAATTGTGTAGCTCTTCTTGGAGGGTTTTGACTTCCTTTTCTTTTGACTTCTTCTCTTCTTAATATTTTGACAATTTTCCTTTCAAGGATTTGTTCTTTTTCCTACACTTTTCACTTTCATATACAGCTGTTACACATAAATATCATCATCAACATGTGATGAGGCCCCAAACACAATATTTTTCCCTGAATCCCAAGTCACGAAGTGAAATCCTGATCCAGATATCAATCATGCATATGAAAATCAAGCACCGCTCTTGCCCTTTATTCAATGAGCGTTACCTTCTTCACCACCGCCTTTAATGTATTGATAGTAGGAAGTGCCACCGCCTTTACCTCTTATTCAAGGCACGGTTCTACCCTGTCATAGTCAGGAAGAAGCGGTTCCCTTCGTAAAAATTGAAAAAGAGAGGTTTCCATGAAGCTTCTCAAAGGAATGCTTTGTGGCTCCCTTATCCCTACACCTGAGGACCACCTGGGCTCGAGATCCATCCTTTTACAATCTCCTATCCACCTCACCCATCTATAACGTCCCCGACCCTTAACACGATGAAGATGATGCTACTATCACCAGGCATACGGGAAAATACACCCATGAAACGCTATGTTTATACATATCTGAAATAAAAAGCTTAAACATAAAACATAATAAGATACATACTCCTTCATATACATAGCGGAAGAAAACATACATTCATTCAAGCATGCCACATGTTCATCATATTCATTAATCAATAAATATAAATGTAGATATGAAATAGTCAAGAATACTTATCTTAGAAAGAATTCCTCCCATAACCAGCTATGTCGCTACAACGTTCCACCCAACCATAGGCTAGCATGCTCATCAATCTCTCAGCAACACTACCACCCCCGAGCTAGGCATGATTCCTCAAGGAATAAGGGTCAAAGCAGGCTTACAGATAGCCAAGGTATACAAATCAGCCAAGCCCACACAGTAGGGTTTATCAGGCCGTCAAGGAGCTAGGAAAGGCTAAATGCTAAGCTGGTGGTCTCAATGGAGGGCTAAAGATGCCTATACCAGAGCTAATCTTGAATTCTAAGACATCCACCCACCCAACACTGAGAATCAGTCCTTTCTCTGCTTCACAGTCCCTCAGGCCCTGACTTCCCTTTCCAATACTCTTCAATGGTTGTGGAGAAGAAAGCCAACAGTCTAACTCTATCTAAGTGGCTCCAAACACCAGTTTTCTCAAGCATACCCAGCCTCTAATCCTACTCTAAATAGTCCAAAGACCCACCACTGCATACCTGTAGTAAAACAAGCAGCTCACAACTCTGTGATAAAAATAAAGACAACAAGGTGACAACCCCAAACGAAAAGGTGAATACGGCTCAATTCAACAAGACGACTCAGATTTGTTCTTGGCCCTAGCATGGCCAAAACAACTCTGTAGCAACCCAAAACTAGGGGAAGACCATAGTCCCAATCTCACAATGAAACGATGGAAACATTACACAGTCCGCAAATGGGAAAGAAGCCACACTCCTAGCATGGACAGGGGAAAACATAGACACAGACCACAATCGGCAACATACATGGCCACAATCGGTAAGGAGACATACACCTACCATCGAAACCGATATGGAACACACATGCACACACCCGAAGCGTGAATGGCTCCTGCACCCGAAAATCCTGAGTGACCGCCACGATTTCTCCCGCTCCCTGCGTGAGGACACCAACGCAGAATTCCTGTGCGTGAGAATGTGAGAGAGAATGACTCTTTGTGTGAGGATGATCAAAACGACTCGCTATGGGAGGAGAAAACAAATCCACCGACCAGCAAATGGTGAGAGAAGGGAGAACAAACCGACCCCTGCTTGTGTGAGATGGTCAAGACAAAAACTACGAGTGGAAGAGTGGAGAGCGTGTTAATCGTTTCCCTGCCCCAGCAACATGAAGAGGAAGAGTCCACTAGTGGAGTGGGCATGTTGGAAAGGACTGAAAGTCCTGCCACACCCACCACTACTCAGCGATAACTGCTCCCATACAACAGGAAAGTAACAAGGGTGGTCGACACATGGAAAAATCCCAATGGCCCCCACGGTTTAGACAATCCCCTCCCCTTAACCTTAGGAATCATGCCCTTTTCATTTAACATTGCACCATCATAGCTAGATGTAGGTTTATTTTAATTAATGTGCATATTTCCATGATTCCAAAACTATAATGTGTCAAATAGCATGATATACCATCCGCAACGATCCCTATTGCCGAAACATACACAACCATATCGATGGTGGGGCTTTTGCCTTTAGCTCCACACCACAATTAATTACATAATATACATCATGTACCTTTTAATGCAAACAAGGTCAAAACAGGGGTATTACAATCCCCTCCCCCTTGGAATAACATCGTCCCCGGTATTCCAATACATAGGAATGCATATACCATTTGCACATTCAAAATTTCAAAATTTTGCAGATCTATCCCATGTTCAATTATTTACTTTGAACTTTCAGGACCAAGCCCCTTGGATTCCATGAGTTTCTCCTACTAGTTCTCAGCTTTCGGCTCATCTCCAAGTCGAGGAACTTTGTGGCTGCTTCCCTCTTTATGTCCCCTCGTTGGGCAGTCTTGGCATAAATGATGTCCTCCACATTTCCAACATTTCGTTGGCTGCTTCATCTTTACCTGCTCAATTTCCTTTGAGTCTTCATGCCTGGAACATTTCTTGATGGATTGCTTGGACGAATGTCCCATCATTGATCCACTTTCCTTGCCTTTACAGATTGCTCCCAGAAGGCTTTTCACCTTATTTTGCAAACAAGTAGAGTCTTGCAAAATCTGGTGGTTCATCTCATTCTACCTTTTCTGTATCTTAAGCATCTCTCCAAGATTCTCTTAGGTCTTGGCAATCGTTTGAAGGAGACTTCTAGTCAAATCCAACAACTTTTGGTCAGCTGCCATGATTAATGTGCACCACTGGATTTCACTTTTCTCACCTGTGAAATGCATCATTGAAATTTTGTCAGACCAAGCATAATATAGGAATTAAAATTAGTCAATTAATTGCCCAATGGGCATGTTAGTCCAAGTCTTATCAAGGAGACTTTCATATTTTCCATACCTTCCCAACAAGCACATGAGCTCATTCATGTCCATTCTTGGGCAAGGAAGTAACTATTCCAGCATTCACAATTTACTTTAAGCAAATACACAAATTCTATTTTCAGTCATACATGCATTCAACAATCTTTTGTTTTCACAATACATAAATACATACATACATACATACATACATACATACATACATATATACATACATATATATATATAT